>JAOWCC010000019.1:16219016-16718857 GCA_030867875.1 Actinernus sp. WN-2022 | reverse complement strand
CGACCTCTCGGCGGCAAACTGCAGTGTAGAAAGGACATGACGCTACTGAGAGGTATCGGACGGCTGGGGTGGCCTTTTATTTATTTACAACATCTAATTCAATCAATCAATCAATCAATCATCATCATCATCATCACTGTCTTTAAGCACATCCCATTTGATCGCCAATGCTGCCAAAACCACTGGGTTGTTGACTTCGCTCATAATACTAAAATCCAAATGAAAATCGGTCATGGCCACTACCAATCGAGGCCACTCCTCAGGAAGTAATGTGTCATTCAAGCATTTTACAATGTATCGAAAGGTACTACAAACTAGGGTATTTTCATCACCCCCGGATTCCATATACTTCCTTAAAGGTATATAACCAGGCTGACTCCTGTTCTCTTTGAACCATGTATCGTCCATGTCCATGTCCATGGTTAATGATGATGATGGTGAAACAAGACTTGGCGCTACTATATTTATAAGCGACTATAACATCTGACGTAGTTCCGTTTTTTTCACCCAGAGGTAAGATTCTGACGTAGTTCTGATTTTTCACTGAGTGGGGATTGGTCCGCCTCCGCTATCGCCTTCTCCTCTTCCTGATTCGTCAGCTCCTCAAAAGATGAGAATAGAGAGGTGCCTCCAATAGAATTCAGAAACCACTCTTTAGGGACAGGGTGATTGTACATTTTCTTAAACCCATCCTCATACTCGACCGTCACAGCCTTGTTGTCGTACTCTGCTATCTTTCCAGGATAGTAGCGGCGATTTACCCAACGCCCAACAACCTTGTCGTCCAGGTATTTAAATCCATCGCGACCGTCGGCTGTCACCCGCATCGTCAACTGGGAGATGTCTTAAATATTGGGATGATGAAATTCGTTTTTAGAACACTGAGGTGTAGCTTTTAGTGTCTCCATCGTCAAACTTCACCAAGCCTAGAAACCAATTAATGGTCCTTGCTCCATTCTGCACACACACGCTGCATCTGTCTATAGCATGTGGGCATGGGTTGCTGCTTCTGCTGCTGCTGCGACTTCTGGGACTCTTCATCATTCTTCTTCTTCATGAACGATACGGAATTCCGACGCACACGTCTTACTTCGACACATCTTTGGACGTATTCTTGTCGACTCTCCTTCTCCACAGCTCGAGCCGGCTCGAGCCATTTTTCATGCCTTTGATTGCGAAACTGTACCTCCTCTCTGCTTCTAGCGGTCCGGAGTTGGCGTTCGTAGACATTCTTTATCTCTTCATTTTCCCCCATCCAAGTGCGGTGGCATTTTTTTATTTTTTTTATTTGCGCTTTGCCACACATAGAATACAAACATTAACAATATATATATATATATATATGTAAAGAATTGATATAGTGGCGAGGAGGCCTCAGGAAACCATCAGGCTTGTAGCGAGGAGGCCTCCTCGAGATAGTATAAACAAATAAATAAAAGGACAGCGTAGGCGCGTCATGACCGATTCAGTATGTAACAACAGAAAAAAATAAAATATATATAACTATATTTGTAGAAAATTGAACAGTCCTTTTTTGAAGCAAGTTAGAGTAGTGGAATTTGTGACAGAAGAGGGCAGCGAGTTCCACACTTTTGGGCCTTGGTATAAAATAGTAAATTGCTTAATATTGGTACGACATGCATGAGGTCGATAATTAGATGCCAATCTGGTGTTATAGTTGTGCACTTGATCATTTGTTGTAAATAAATGGTGAAAAGACTGAGGCAACAGTTGATGGTGGTATGAGAACATAAATTTACCGGTTTGAAATGAGTTAAGTTTAAAGATGTCAAGTATATTCAAACGGGCGAATAAAGGAGCAGTATGCGCCCGAAATTCAGAATTGGTCAGGGCCCGCACAGCGCGTTTCTGCAAAAGAAATATCCTGTTCAGGTTTGTAACATAAGTTGAGGACCATACTGTGTTGCAGTAACTTAGGTAAGGGTAAATTAAAGTATAATGTAGAGAAAGTTTAGTTTTAGTGGATAAGTAAAATCGTGACCTATAAATTATTCCAACAGACTTAGATACTTTTTACATACATGGCTAATGTGATCCTTCCATGTCAGACTTTCGTCAATATATACTCCTAGACATTTGGTTACATGTACCTGTTTGAGCAATTGGTTATTGAATAAAAGAGTCACATTAGCGTTGATGGTCTTTTGTTTTGATTTAAAAATTACATAGTTAGTCTTCTTAAAATTAACAGATACTTTATTACTTTTCATCCAGGTGTCAATATGTTGCAGCTCGTCATTTAACACAGAAACTAACTGGTTAACATCTGAATGAGAATAGAATACGCTGGTATCATCAGCAAAAAGCAAAGATTCTGACAATTTTGCAGCATTAGGCAGATCATTTATATATAAAATAAAAAACAATGGCCCCAGGACGGAACCGGGGCACACCACATTTAACTGTTTGGCTGGCGGAACAGACATCGTTAAACTGTACAAATTGTTTGCGATCTGAGAAGTAGCTTTTGATCCACTGTAAGGCCAAACCACGAATGCCGTAGTGTTCTAGTTTGGAAAACAAAATGTGATGGTCAAGGGTATCGAAAGCTTTTGAGAGATCTAAAAAAACGCCAATAGTAATTTCGTTACGGTCAATGGAAGATGCAATTTTGTTGATGAGATGAATGAGTGAAAGTGAGGTCGAATGATTTTTACGGAATCCATATTGGAGACAATAGAAAATTTCAAGGCGTTCGAAAAATTCAATTAAACGGTTGTGCATGACCTTTTCGAAAAATTTAGACAAACGAGGTAGAAGAGAAATAGGTCGGTAATTAGTAAAAAGATGCGGTCATCAGCTTTAAAAATTGGGATAAGTTTGGCAATTTTTAATTTTCAGGAAAAATTCCTTGTGTTAACGAAAGATTGATAATAAACTTTAAGGGTTCTGAAATAAGATCAAAAGATTTTTTAATAACATGCATGGAGACATTATCATATCCAGGGGCTTTCCCTGGTTTGAACAGCTTACAGATTTCTTCTAATTCAGCTACATTGACAGGCTTTAGGATGATAGATTCATTGACATTGTTGGCTAAAAAGGAGTGAAAAGAATGTCTAACCGTAGGAATTTTACTGGCTAAATTAGGTCCAATATTAGTGAAATACTTGCAGAATTTGTCAGCAATTTCAGTTGGGTCGGATATTTCTTTATCATCGCAATTGAAGGATGAAGGCAGCGAGGTCTTTTTTCTACGATTGTTAATAACTTCGTTTATTAGTTTCCAAGTTTCTTTGAGGTCATTTTTTGCCTTATCAAATCTGTTGTCGTAGTAGTCACGCTTGGCGGTTCTGATTAGGTGATTGAGTTTGTTCTTGTAAGTCTTGTAATGCATTTCACGCATGGGATTAGGCGCTTTCATAATTTTTTTATAGAGTCTATTCTTTTTTCTGACGGAGTTCAACAAACCTTTCGTAATCCAAGGAGTAATTGGCCTTGTGTCGCGCTTCCGCTTAGTTACTTTTAAAGGAAAGCACAAGCCATAGATTTTGGAATATTCTGATAAGAAAGTATTATAAGATATGTTAGGGTCTTGGTCAGATAAAGTATCAGCCCAATTAACCTGGGAAAGGTAGGAACGGAATTTTGTCATGTTAGTTTCACTGAAGTCGCGCTTAGCTGTGTTCTCCTGACGATTACAGGGGTAAGCCGGCTCATTAGAAACATAAGCAAAAACAGGCAGGTGATCAGATATATCATTAATAACAATACCATTGAAAATGTTGGGTGTGAGATAATTAGTAAATATGTTATCAATAAGCGTTGCGGTATTAGAAGTAAGGCGCGTGGGCCTAGTTGTTAGTGGATAGAAAAAGCGCGAAAACAAACTATCAACAAATTCTTGCGTGGGCTGGTGGTGATCATAATGGAGCAAATCTAGATTATAGTCACCCATTACATAACAATGTTTGTTGTCTTTGGAGATTTTGGGAAGAATATCATTGAATTTTTCTAAGAATAACATGACGTTTTGATTGGGCGGTCGGTAGACAGCCCCAACAATTAGGTTTTTCCCGTGAGGAACAGAAATTTCAACAAACAGGGACTCGATGACGTCAGGATCTGAAAAATTACATTCAGAACAGAGCTTATACTCGAGATTATCTTGTAAATAAAGGCCTGTTCCGCCGCCAATTTTAGTAGAACGGTGGTTAGAAAGAAACTGATATCCAGGTATATTGACTAAATCTGATGTTTGATCGTTTAACCATGTTTCCGACACTCCGATTACGGAGAATGGCTTATGTAGATTACCCAACATGAATTTGAATTCGTCAAAGTTACCGAGTAGACTACGCGCATTCAGATGTAACAAAGAGAAACTAGAATTGATGGTCTCGGTATGCAAGTTGATACCATCCTCCACTATGTAGTTGCTGGTAGGAGGGCGATTAGAAAGATTTTATTAGCATCTGGATCAAGAAGGCTCGAAAATAAGCTACTGGATCCGGGCGGATCGATAGGATTAAAAAGCAATGAATCTAAACGATCGGTATCAAAATTCAGAGGGCCGTGAGCTAATTCGTAAATAGCTACGTTAAAGGAGGTATCATCTAAGTGAGTAAACGGGAGAGCTGACAAGAAATTTTCGACACTAGCTGGCATTAAAGTTATCTAGAAAACCAAATAAATTTACTTATCTTTACTATAGATTGTTCATTTTTGTGGAGCCAGGTTTTGAAGATCACTAAGGCTCTTGATTGCGATCGGACGGGAGTCCTCGGATCTTCTTAGTAAAACGACCGAGTTCTTAGCTTGGTCCAGCAGAAACTGAAGTTATGCTGATCCTTGAATCTCTTGGCTTCGATGAAGAGCTGTTGTACTCGGGGAGTGAGGTGATCGAAGATTTTGACATCAGATAGCTGAGCCTCTTCGGGTAGGCCGATATCAGTTGGGTTAACTTTGGAGACGTCGTTTCGTAGTGTCATAACTCTCTCCTTCGCTAATCGCCTGTCGAACTTGCACACGATCGGTTTCGGACAAGCATTCCTGGTCGGGACCCGGTGAGCAATGTCTATGTCCTGAGCGGTGACCTCAGCTCCAAATGCTTTGAACAGGCCAACGCATAGGGAAGAGGTCTCGAGGGCTGACTCTCTTGGGCCAAGTTCAGGTACGCCAAGAAGCTTGATATTATACTGGTAGCTGTATCTCTCAAAGGCATTGATGGCATCGGCAATCGAATCTACTTTTGCAGCAAGAACGTTGAAAGCGGTAGATAGGCGCTGCAACTCCGACTTAGCTGTGGTACTCCATCTGCTAAGGTCATCATCATATTCCTCGCTGACAAATTCAAGACTTCTCTCTACTTCACGAACATCCGAAGGCGAGCGGCCGCCATTAGAGGCCGGCGAAGCTTCACTTCTTTTATGAAACTGCTCTTGAAATTTCACGAACTCGGACTGAAGAGAGGCAAGTTGTGCTTTGAGACTATCATTTTCCTTTTTTAGAGATTTTACTGTTGAAGTCATCGTTGTAGGACTAGTTGTAAGATAAAGCAAAAAAAACTTAGGAGAACTTTGTCGACACGTCCGCACTGTACGGCTGTCGCAATGATGTCCAAGGCATAGAATGACCTCGTCGTCTTTGATGCTGTCAGTACTTCTTCTGGAAATCCACGAGATGTGTATACCACTCAAAATACACATCGTAGGATTCGACTTCTTCTTTTTCTGCACCCAGACCTTCGATACAGTCCAAGAGTCGTTTAAACGTCGGCTGTACATGGAACACCACTTCTTTCAAAGGATAGGTTAAATGCCTCACCAACCATGCCGCTTCTTGGGCATCCACACCCCCAGCGTTTGTTGAATCCTGCCGATGGGACAGACAGAACGTCTCCAACAAACATACCTCTCCATCGGGATGAGTCTCCAGGCGGGTCTCCAAGTAGTGAATGATCTCCTCATTTCTAATTCTCCGTGAGTATTCTTCTTTCTTCTTCAGCTCTAGATCACTCATAATCTCGCATTTCTTAGCGTACTGAACGTGAGCTATATGCAGATCCCACTCGGAGCTTGTGAAATGTTGTGTTTCATGGCCATACCGAGGTTTGTATTTCAATAATTCAGGCTGTCTGGACTGCACCGCATAGTAATACATCTTGTTGAGAGACCCAAGCAAACCACATCTTGTTGTCTTTCTCTTTCTCCTCGAACTCTTCATCGCAGGGTGATATTCTCCACAAATACCTCTTGTTGAGAGACCCACGCAAACCACTGGGAAGACGTTCCATCCAGTGGCTGTACGTGTATCCTTGCTTATCCTTGTAGGTACATACCCCACATTCTGAAGAACTGGACATACGCACCATGTAATCCTCGTAGGCCTCTTGCGCGTTCAAGGAGGTGGAGCTGAATGTTTGCCATGTCGGCTAGGTTGTCTTTCTCTTTCTCCTCGAACTCTTCATCGCGGGGTGATATTCTCCACAAATACCTCAGAGGCTCTATACTGCCCTCCAACACCCCAAAATTGCTCAGGCGGGCCACCACTCTCTTCACACCACACTCATCTATCCGATACACCTCCACCATTTCGCTGGATAGGGGAGCGTCCATGGAGGTAGCCATTTTTTCCTTTCTCAGACGAATTGGTGAAACAAGCCTTGGCGCTTCTATATTTATAGGCGACTATATCATCTGACGTAGTTCCGGTTTTTTCACCCCGTTTCGTTTTTCCCACTTCCGAAACCGTTTCGCGTCACGTGTTTCCGGTATGACCATATATGGGCATTAGCTCATGAATATTCAAGTCCCCGTGCTCCATACTTGCCCTACTATACTACTCCTGTGAATCGTATGCGTCTTTCTTTCCAATATAAATTGGGTCTTTTTCCTCGAACTTAAAAAATTCAGACCAGAAATAAGACAGATACTTGCAGAAAAAACGTTTGTTGGAACATTTAAATTAATCTTTCGGCCATTTACTCAAACAACTACTTTCGAAGCTTCATAACGCTACTGCATGAGTACTAGTAAATAAGTCAAAAATTAATCTTTTTTTCACTTCGGAGAGAGCCGAATTTTTATCTAAAAGGCATAACGCAGGTGTTTTTTTCCTACTCTCCAATTTCAGTCTAATCTAGTCATGCTATTCCTATGGGAGTGATTAGTCGAACATGTATCCATAGAGTAAATACAGCTTTAATTTGTAGAGCGATATTTGGCATTAGAGCTAGCAAATAAAAAATAACCAAAGAAACTAGCTAGTTGACAGCTAGATATGAGGGTAGAACTAATTAAAATATTTTCAAAATATGTAACAAGGACGGAGTCAAGAATAAAATCTAAGATTTATAAAAAATAAAAAAAGCTAAAAACTCTTGAGTCCTTTTCTTCAGTATTCTGACTCCGATTTTTAAAGAACTGTTATCAAAACGATAGATGTATTTCTGTCATTATAGTTGTTATTAAAAATATTTGAAATGTGTAGGTATATATTTTTTCTTCTTAAACTGAATCACATACTAGAAATAAATTGACACTAACGACTGCATTCAATCGCAATTAAGATGGAATACAAATTTTACTTGAGAAGAGAAAGAGTAAAAAGACTATTTATTTTGCCAAAATAAACCTCAATCTCCCTCTCGCAATTTTACTAATTGGCAGAGCCTTTTTCTAAAGAGCATGTTTCTAAAAAGTCTAAAAAATATCCAGATTAACGAACCTTTTACTGAAGATTCTCGTTTCTGACTTGTTTCAAACCTTAGTTGCCGACAGTGTTTATAAAACAGCTCATCAACGCGCTCCCCTCCTTGGATCAATAAGGAACCAAAACCACTCAACTGAGGCGCAGATGCGAAAATTACTAAATCCACAACTTGCGCACACCGCGGCAAAACGGTATGCTCCGCTGGTCGAAAGAACGAAGGCTCTGCTATCAAATACAAATTACCGAGGTATTCAACTTTTTTAGTAAATAATTTTATAACTTAGCGAACTCACAGCGAATTACAAATTAAGAAAACTTCAACCTGTTAAAGTCTTAGGCTTATCTTTTAAGTAGTTTTCTTATTTTTTGACAAAACGGTTCACAAATGGATACTTTTGATCCCTTTGAATTTGTTTGTAGCGACCTCGTTCAATTGGGAACGTGTGAGCTGATAGCCTTAATTTGGATACAGCTCTACGGGTTTTGAAATCATGAATACCCGCCGCCAAAGCTTCTTTAAAGTTTTCTACTAATTATTTGTCGGGTCTTCGGTACCCTCTAAACTTTGGCTTAGAGAGGGCAGTAGAACCTCTGGCACCCAGGGTACTGTTCTGCAGGTTCCGAGTACTAATAGATGATTGTCTCAAATGTATGTTTATATTTCTCCCATATTATAAGTTGTATCCTGTCCATGCTGTGATGGAGCTATCACTATATTTCTCTACCGGCTGTTTTTTCTACCCTGCAGCTCTTTATCGCAGCTCGCCGCCTTGCGGCTCTTTCTCCGCGGCTGTTATCTCTAGAAAACCTCTGGAAGTCATGTTAATTGTATTCGTGGTCAATTCGTGTGCCTCTGTGTAACTTTTTTTGCTGTTCTTGCTAGAACCGTTCGGTCAAGTTTTTATGTTATGATTCGCTAGCTAAATGTGAAAAGGATGAAAATATGCTTCAATAGCGTCCAGCCTCCCAAACAATTACTCTGAACAACACTGAATAATATATGTTTGAACGGCTCTTAACGACAACAAAACTTTCGGATTTGAAAAAATTGTCCCTAGAAAATTGTTTTCTGAAATACTGGCTAGAAAATGTGTTTTCAATCCCTAGAAAATTATAGAAGAAAAGGGAGACTAAAAGGTTTTCCCTAAAATATTCGTACGTCCCAATTCGTCTGATCAATAGAGTCAGAACAGGAAAAAAAATTCGTACCTCCACAAAACTTTGCAACATGAAATTACTTGGGCTAGAAAATTATTGTTATGTTCTAGACTACTAACAAATTCGTAGGCCGGGAATATTTTGCCATAGTATTTTCGGTTGACGCGATTTCCACCTAGAAAATCCGAACAGCTAATAGCTTTCTAGAATACGTCAAAAGACATAGTAGGCGCCTTAAAATGGCTAGATAAGCTGCAGACAACTGGTTTCAAACGAATTTCAAAAAGTACTCGTTGGGTGCCCTTGTTTTTCCAATTTCGTGTGAATTGAACACTTCTTCATTGCATCGCGCCATAACCGCTATTTTTATTACAAGTGTCAATAAAATGTCATTGAACACCGCTTTAGCCAATCGGAATTTTGCGTCTAAAAATAAACGTTACAAGGGAAAAAACGGGGGGTTCGTTGCAAGCCCTCCTTACCCTTTCCTCTCCCCATTCCTCCTCCCCTCCTCTTCCCTCTCATCATTCCCTCTCCCCTCTTCCCCAATCTTCCCCATTCCCCCTGGGCTTGCTACGCAGGCTAAGAACCAAGCCATTCTGTCCACAAGCTAAATTCATCCATGACCGCAAAGCATGCCGGGAAATCCTACCAAACAGCGACATGGCACTTCCCCCATCTTCATTCTTCAAAATATAGAAGAAGTCTAAAGGCATTTCGACCTAATACCTTCATATTGGAATCAATGGCAAGTAAATCTTGTCCAATATTCAAAAAAAGCTATGATAGGTGGCTCCAGACCCCCATTTATAAAGCCCATGCTAAAGTGCAGAAGACGTCCTGGCCCATTCACGAGTGGGAAATGAGGCTCTTTCTCCGTCACAATAAACTGGCACAGACTCGGTTCTTTGAGAAAGTGCTGATTGAAGCTCTCATCAGACTTAATGATGTCCTCCAGCACTCTATAAATGGTGAAAAAGGCTTAAAGTTTAAAAATCCTGAAATTCTCTGTATTCCTCCAAACAAACTTCCCGCCAGCTCCGTTAAGTAATCCACAACTGCTTTTAAAATGGCGGTCTAAAAACTTTGAGCCCCCAGTATTATTGGTCAAATGAAAATTCGATGGTAACAATGGCTATATATTCTTTAGGGTGGGAGGGTTCGTTTTAGTGTAGAAACAGCTAAAAATCAGTTAAAATCTCTTGGGCTATAAAGGGTTAACAAGTATTATACCAGCACATGACTGTTACCTGCAAAAGGCCAATTACAACTCCTCCCAGTAATTACAATGTATAATAAATCAACTGCACATAACACTGTCTCTGAACTTAAGTAGCTCAAAAATATTACAATATTGAGTTGTTGTTTTTGCTTTTTAGCAGGGTTTACCCACCATACATTTTTTTTTTTTTAGGGATCAATGCTTTTCAGTAGGATTTATGGACTGATAATATAATTTCTAATTTCACTGTCCAAGCACAGTTGCTATTATATTATAGCATACATCTAAGATGTAACTTTTCCTTTTGCTAATAGCTATATCCCTTGTGAATACTTAGGGATCTGTGTCGTTCTAAATGTGCATCTAGATCTGCATGCAGTTGTATTTTCAAGCCGGAGTGGTGACTTTTAAGATATTAAACTTTCTAGTGTTCATTTTCTACATCTTGAAGGACGCTGAAATTTATAACGAAACATGTGATTTCCACTCGTTTTCCCACCCGATTACTGGGATGCCGACGCTGGCCTAGAACAACAGGAATCGAGCCATTTACTTCTATTTTTGATGCCATTACTTTTAGTTTGCAATGTGGTAAGTTTTATGTGTATTTTACTTACAATGCCGGTTCAAATTTTTCACCACGTCAGGCCACGTGCGTAGGAGCACCAGCTAATCCCTAATCTTTTCGTAAAATGTGAGAAATTTCCATCCAATTCGAGTAGTTATTTTCACGGTGGGCACAAACGACCATAAAAACGGCATAAGTTCTATATTTTAATTTTTTTTAACGCAGACGATTGAATTTTGGTAGGTGGGTGTAGAATCGTAAAAGGAATATAGCCTGATGTTACGATGACGTCATTAACCCATTTGTAATACGTTTCTTATAATTGTTCATTACCTCTTAAAACGAAATGTCGTATATTGTTAAAACCTCCTCGTGATGAGAATGAAAGAATCGAAAACCCGATGTCGATTGGTTAAGGAAGTCAAAAGTTATGAAAGTTTGAATTGTGCCAATTTTCCCACCAAACTTTGGCGGGTAATATAAGGAGAAATATCTCTTTCCTCTAAAAGAGGATGTTTATGTAAGTAAACTGTAGAAGTTGGAAAATGAAATGATATTTCTCTGCGTAGTTATTGACGTTCTAGAATCTGAAAAAAATCAAAACGAGGCTGTGTACGCATGACTGCAAAATCACATAGAAAAGTCTATAAATCCCATTTTTAATATATTTTCGGAATTTCATCCTATCGGCCATAAAACATTTCAAACAATTTGATTTATAGGTGCTCTTTGAGATGACAGTAGTTATTTTCATGTTGGAGGTCTCAGTTTGCTTATCTCAAAAATCAGCACGTGTGAATATAAAGGTATTGATGTCTTCAAGCTTGTAATTCTTAATAAACATTTTCTGGTTGTTGTTATTGTTGTTAAAACAAAAAACTCTGAATTTCTAACGAGACCTGAAACAACCATAGTGGTTGATCAAAGCCAGGCGGCTAATCCACAGATCTAATTGGAATTTAGCCTGTTGGTTTTTGCGGAGGGAGGAAAACCGGAGAACCTGGAGGAAAACCGGAGAACCTGGAGGAAAACCGGAGAACCTGGAGAAAAACCTGATCGACTCAGCAACTGATAATAAAAATCGAATAACTTACCTGAACACCACTTGACTAGAAAAAGAGGACAATAAAGCTCCTAAAACGTGACCAGTTGTATTTTCTATACTAGTAGGCATGAGTGAAATACTATAAAAAACAATCCATTCGATTATGGGTAATTAAGTAAAAAATATGTCGATAGAATATATTGATATTGCTGGAAAACGCGCAGCTGAATTCGCTTTAAAGGAACACCGTGAAAATGTAATTCAAACGTATTGAAAAGTTGCAAACTCAATTGTGCGGATCTAGTCATATGGTTGACTTTTCGAAATATCAAGAATGAAGATTAAAAAATACCCCAAGTTATAAAAAAAAATCATTAAAAGAGAGTAATTAAAATTGAGGTATCTTAGAAAAACTGTCAGTGAACTTTTAAGCATATTAAATTATTTTCAAATATAAGTTATTTACTTCACCCTGTTCCTTTTTTAGTCCCTTCTGGAATAATGAATAACTTAATTTAGCAACCGAATCCTTGAAAAATTATTTTCATCGTGAGGTTAGGCTCTCGACAAGAAATATATTCATTCTGGAGAAACCAAGATATTCAGTTCATTTGTCCTTTAGTCTA
Organism: Actinernus sp. WN-2022; assembly: GCA_030867875.1. Taxonomy (NCBI): domain Eukaryota; kingdom Metazoa; phylum Cnidaria; class Anthozoa; order Actiniaria; family Actinernidae; genus Actinernus; species Actinernus sp. WN-2022. The sequence continues at coordinate 16,706,564 of JAOWCC010000019.1, read as the reverse complement.
TTCCTGGAATTGTAAATATCATCATCTCATGTTACGGCATATGAACTTGACAATGATGTCTAGTTCCGGCGTTTTATCCGGCTCTGGAGCTACGGCCGGCTTGGATGCGCCGGAATACGATAGCCTGCGAACAGTCCCTCCTTTTCCCTCCATTGATAGTAATTTGCGAGCGAAGAGAAAAGGAAGGCGTTCGAGCGGAGCGAGCTCGAACGCCTGCCATATTTTCTCTTCGCTCGCTCCGCTCGCAAATTACTATCAATGGAGGGAAAAGGAGGGACTAGTAAGTAAGTAAGTAAGTAAAACTTTATTTTATACACGCTTGCCCCGTCAACTATTAGATAAAAAGCTGGTTTCCACAAGGGGCGTGTGGTTACAAAGCCATAAAAATTTAAACTATTAATTTAAAATTTATACTGAAACTACATTAATACTAACGACTAATAATAATAACTACTACATTAATAATAACTACTCTAATTTATTACTATAAAAACCTTTACTAAATAGAATCATGTAAAAGTGTGAGCATTATTTCTGCTAGTAAAGATAGATAGGGAGTCAGATTTTTGAATGGCTTCAGGAAGCGAATTCCACAATTTACCTCCGCTATATGAGAAGCTTTTCTTGAGATATTCCGTTTTTGGTAGTGGTAACTGCAGTGAGGCAGAGGAGCCCCTGAGCCCATTGAGTTGTATTCTTCTTACTCGAGAACAGATCTGCAAGGCAACTCGGAGCTAAGCCATTGGTCACTTTATACATTTGTTTTACTTTTGACTTTGCTCGTTGAGTTTCTAGAGTTTCCCAGCCTAAGGCATTTAAAGCCTCTATGGCAGGGGTATCGTTACTCATATTCATAATTAGTCTTGCAGACCTGTTCTGGAGTTTCTGAAGCCTATTAGAGTGACCTTGACCAAAGGTATCCCATACCTCACTACAGTAATTAAAATGAGGCTGAACTAATGCGTTGTATATGCTGACTAGAGTGGCTATTTCAACAAAATCTCGAATTCGTCTCATGGCTCCTATTCCTGAGCTGACTTTTTTGGCAACATTATCAATGTGCTTGTCCCAGGATAGATGTTGGTCTATTTCAACGCCAAGAACCCTACTATGGTAAACTTGTTTTAGAGTTTTATCATCAATCGTACTACACGGTTGAGATTGAAGGGTTCGTCTAAGGTTATAATGCGAGCCAATTAACAAAAAATCCGTTTTTGCGACATTTAAGCTTAATTTGTTTGCTAATAGCCACTCCTTTACACATTCAAGGTCGTCGTTCATGGCCGTCTCAACTTCCTCTATAGTATTTCCAGATGTCGTTAGGTTTGTGTCATCTGCAAACATCCGAGGAGAAGCCCGACTAAGACACTCTGGTAAATCATTTATATATAGGAGGAAGAAGAGTGGGCCAAGAATAGAGCACTGGGGGATACCGCACGTAATCTGACTTTCCGAAGACACTGCATCATTCAGCTGGCATTTTTGCTTGCGGTTAGTTAAGTTTGATAGTATTAAGGATAAGGCATTGCCGGTGATACCATATAGTTCTAGCTTGCGCAGTAAAACACTATGATTGACCGTATCAAATGCCTTTTTTAGATCCAGAAATACAACCAAATTAAACATTTTCCGATCCATGTTTATAAACCAGCTGTTTGTGCTATCCAAAAGAGCTGAAGCAGTTGAGTGATGTCTTCGAAAGCCAAACTGATGCTCAGAAAGTATACGATTTGATGTGAGATATTCATATAACTGTTCAAACATAATTTTTTCCATTATCTTACTAATTACAGGCAGAATGGAAATTGGTCTGTAATTATCCGCTGCGTTTTTTCCCCCTTTTTTAAAAAGAGGCAAGACCCTGGCTATTTTCCACTCGTCTGGGAAACAGCTCGAAATAATGGCATTGTTGAAAATATGTGTAAGTGCCGGGGAAATAGCAGGTGCTGCAATTTTTAACATTTTTCCAGATATTTTGTCAATGCCTGTTGCTTTAGAATTAGAGAGACTACTCAAGAGCTTGAGTATCTTTTCATTAGATATCAGCTTAAAGCGTGATATGTTAGATTGGCAAGGTGACCCTAGCACTAGGGCTATGTTTTGCCCTTGTAAACGGTTTGCTAGGGTAACCCGCCTACCCGGGTCAACTCTATTCTAGAGCCAAATTTCACATTGCAAGTTTCTGAAGTTCTCTAGCAATTAGTAGGTAACATAACAACATTCTAAGATACTAGACAGCTGCAATAAAGGGCACCACAGAAAGAAGAATCGACGTTAATCCACCAAAACCCGCCAGAACTCTACTCGTGTCCTCCATGTTGTTTTCTATGCTTGAATGATTTTGGCGGCCGCGAGCCTAGCGGTTCACAGGCTACCAAAAAATCAGTAAAATCAAAATCACTTCCACAGATCTGTTTGAACCGGATAAAAATGAAAGAAAAGTGGAAGAGTAATATTAGTAGCACATGTTTTCATTCATTAGTATGACATTTCACTGATAAGAAACGGCTTTTCAAATGAATAATATATTTGAAAGAGACTTCAACTGGCGTGTGTTGAGTTGGCCCGGGCAGTAGGGTAACCCTACCTGAATCATTTTGCTTGTAAACCCGGGCTATCTTTGACCCTAGTGCTAGGGTAGCCCTAGTGCTAGGGTAACCCTATCTCCTTGTAAACGGGCCCTTAGAGGTGTTTTCAAATTCAGCTCCCTCTACAACGTGGCTTAATGGTTGTTTTAAAAATGCTACAAAACTAACACTTTCACTTTAGCCCTTAAATCATATATCACAAATAAAGGAAGACTGGACAAATTATTACGAAAATGGTATTTTATTCCTGTTACCTTACCATAACATAAGTGCGTACTTATAGAATCGGTGCTCGAAACATGTCGTGACTCGGTTTGTTTTTTAGATAAAACAGATCGAGATATATCTAAATTATATACGCATTCTTACAAGTAATTTGCAATCTGATTTATGTGTTGTGTTTTCACTGCTACGAATGACTGTGTAATCCTGAAGATTCCTACGACGAACAAGGCTTGTGTGGATTAAAGTAAATAAGGCGAAGCAGTAGGCGTTGTAACCGGCACTTCTAAAATTATTATTCAGTTTTGCGCTAATATTCAAATTACGTGTGCCTTCTAGTTCGTGATCCGATTGATTACATTTGACACTTCGCGCGTAGCGGGATATTCAATCCAATTGTAAGATGTACGTGTTAGGCGACGGAAAGTCTGGTACTATCAGCTCAGGCAAACTTTTAATTCAAATGTACCCATCTAATCGAAATCAATAGTTACAAAATGGTCAGAGAACCATAACGAAAAGACATTTATGTACATCAGTGTAAATCCAATAATTGAAATAGACTTAAAGAAAACAAGAAAAACCGTAACAAGCGAGAACATTTTTTTTATATATACATACGATGTAAAGGAAGATGTATAAGTGCTAAGTTAAAATTTCGTCGTATAGATCCATGATTTATTTTATATATATACACACTACTAACTTTAAAAATATTTTCGTCCTTCATGGAAATAATGTAGTAAAATAGACTAGTAGGATCAAACGAAGAGAATGATGGATTTGTGATATAACTTTTCTATAAATAGAGAACGAGAGTTCTATCATCCTACGATGTCCACACTGAAAAAGGTAATGAAATTCATTACCAATCTCATTTGAGGGACAGATGGTACAAACTCGGCTTTTGATCCCTTTGAATTTGTTTGTAGCGACCTCGTTCAATTGGGAACGTGTGAGCTGATAGCCTTAATTTGGATACAGCTCTACGGGTTTTGAAATCATGAATACCCGCCGCCAAAGCTTCTTTAAAGTTTTCTACTAATTATTTGTGGGGTCTTCGGTAACCTCTAAACTTTGGCTTAGAGAGGGCAGTAGAACCTCTGGCACCCAGGGTACTGTTCTGCAGGTTCCGAGTACTAATAGATGATTGTCTCAAATGTATGTTTATATTTCTCCCATATTATAAGTTGTATCCTGTCCATGCTGTGATGGAGCTATCACTATATTTCTCTACCGGCTGTTTTTTCTACCCTGCAGCTCTTTATCGCAGCTCGCCGCCTTGCGGCTCTTTCTCCGCGGCTGTTATCTCTAGAAAACCTCTGGAAGTCATGTTAATTGTATTCGTGGTCAATTCGTGTGCCTCTGTGTAACTTTTTTTGCTGTTCTTGCTAGAACCGTTCGGTCAAGTTTTTATGTTATGATTCGCTAGCTAAATGTGAAAAGGATGAAAATATGCTTCAATAGCGTCCAGCCTCCCAAACAATTACTCTGAACAACACTGAATAATATATGTTTGAACGGCTCTTAACGACAACAAAACTTTCGGATTTGAAAAAATTGTCCCTAGAAAATTGTTTTCTGAAATACTGGCTAGAAAATGTGTTTTCAATCCCTAGAAAATTATAGAAGAAAAGGGAGACTAAAAGGTTTTCCCTAAAATATTCGTACGTCCCAATTCGTCTGATCAATAGAGTCAGAACAGGAAAAAAAATTCGTACCTCCACAAAACTTTGCAACATGAAATTACTTGGGCTAGAAAATTATTGTTATGTTCTAGACTACTAACAAATTCGTAGGCCGGGAATATTTTGCCATAGTATTTTCGGTTGACGCGATTTCCACCTAGAAAATCCGAACAGCTAATAGCTTTCTAGAATACGTCAAAAGACATAGTAGGCGCCTTAAAATGGCAAGATAAGCTGCAGACAACTGGTTTCAAACGAATTTCAAAAAGTACTCGTTGGGTGCCCTTGTTTTTCCAATTTCGTGTGAATTGAACACTTCTTCATTGCATCGCGCCATAACCGCTATTTTTATTACAAGTGTCAATAAAATGTCATTGAACACCGCTTTAGCCAATCGGAATTTTGCGTCTAAAAATAAACGTTACAAGGGAAAAAACGGGGGGTTCGTTGCAAGCCCTCCTTACCCTTTCCTCTCCCCATTCCTCCTCCCCTCCTCTTCCCTCTCATCATTCCCTCTCCCCTCTTCCCCAATCTTCCCCATTCCCCCTGGGCTTGCTACGCAGGCTAAGAACCAAGCCATTCTGTCCACAAGCTAAATTCATCCATGACCGCAAAGCATGCCGGGAAATCCTACCAAACAGCGACATGGCACTTCCCCCATCTTCATTCTTCAAAATATAGAAGAAGTCTAAAGGCATTTCGACCTAATACCTTCATATTGGAATCAATGGCAAGTAAATCTTGTCCAATATTCAAAAAAAGCTATGATAGGTGGCTCCAGACCCCCATTTATAAAGCCCATGCTAAAGTGCAGAAGACGTCCTGGCCCATTCACGAGTGGGAAATGAGGCTCTTTCTCCGTCACAATAAACTGGCACAGACTCGGTTCTTTGAGAAAGTGCTGATTGAAGCTCTCATCAGACTTAATGATGTCCTCCAGCACTCTATAAATGGTGAAAAAGGCTTAAAGTTTAAAAATCCTGAAATTCTCTGTATTCCTCCAAACAAACTTCCCGCCAGCTCCGTTAAGTAATCCACAACTGCTTTTAAAATGGCGGTCTAAAAACTTTGAGCCCCCAGTATTATTGGTCAAATGAAAATTCGATGGTAACAATGGCTATATATTCTTTAGGGTGGGAGGGTTCGTTTTAGTGTAGAAACAGCTAAAAATCAGTTAAAATCTCTTGGGCTATAAAGGGTTAACAAGTATTATACCAGCACATGACTGTTACCTGCAAAAGGCCAATTACAACTCCTCCCAGTAATTACAATGTATAATAAATCAACTGCACATAACACTGTCTCTGAACTTAAGTAGCTCAAAAATATTACAATATTGAGTTGTTGTTTTTGCTTTTTAGCAGGGTTTACCCACCATACATTTTTTTTTTTTTAGGGATCAATGCTTTTCAGTAGGATTTATGGACTGATAATATAATTTCTAATTTCACTGTCCAAGCACAGTTGCTATTATATTATAGCATACATCTAAGATGTAACTTTTCCTTTTGCTAATAGCTATATCCCTTGTGAATACTTAGGGATCTGTGTCGTTCTAAATGTGCATCTAGATCTGCATGCAGTTGTATTTTCAAGCCGGAGTGGTGACTTTTAAGATATTAAACTTTCTAGTGTTCATTTTCTACATCTTGAAGGACGCTGAAATTTATAACGAAACATGTGATTTCCACTCGTTTTCCCACCCGATTACTGGGATGCCGACGCTGGCCTAGAACAACAGGAATCGAGCCATTTACTTCTATTTTTGATGCCATTACTTTTAGTTTGCAATGTGGTAAGTTTTATGTGTATTTTACTTACAATGCCGGTTCAAATTTTTCACCACGTCAGGCCACGTGCGTAGGAGCACCAGCTAATCCCTAATCTTTTCGTAAAATGTGAGAAATTTCCATCCAATTCGAGTAGTTATTTTCACGGTGGGCACAAACGACCATAAAAACGGCATAAGTTCTATATTTTAATTTTTTTTAACGCAGACGATTGAATTTTGGTAGGTGGGTGTAGAATCGTAAAAGGAATATAGCCTGATGTTACGATGACGTCATTAACCCATTTGTAATACGTTTCTTATAATTGTTCATTACCTCTTAAAACGAAATGTCGTATATTGTTAAAACCTCCTCGTGATGAGAATGAAAGAATCGAAAACCCGATGTCGATTGGTTAAGGAAGTCAAAAGTTATGAAAGTTTGAATTGTGCCAATTTTCCCACCAAACTTTGGCGGGTAATATAAGGAGAAATATCTCTTTCCTCTAAAAGAGGATGTTTATGTAAGTAAACTGTAGAAGTTGGAAAATGAAATGATATTTCTCTGCGTAGTTATTGACGTTCTAGAATCTGAAAAAATCAAAACGAGGCTGTGTACGCATGACTGCAAAATCACATAGAAAAGTCTATAAATCCCATTTTTAATATATTTTCGGAATTTCATCCTATCGGCCATAAAACATTTCAAACAATTTGATTTATAGGGGCTCTTTGAGATGACAGTAGTTATTTTCATGTTGGAGGTCTCAGTTTGCTGATCTCAAAAATCAGCACGTGTGAATATAAAGGTATTGATGTCTTCAAGCCTGTAATTCTTAATAAACATTTTCTGGTTGTTGTTATTGTTGTTAAAACAAAAAACTCTGAATTTCTAACGAGACCTGAAACAACCATAGTGGTTGATCAAAGCCAGGCGGCTAATCCACAGATCTAATTGGAATTTAGCCTGTTGGTTTTTGCGGAGGGAGGAAAACCGGAGAACCTGGAGGAAAACCGGAGAACCTGGAGGAAAACCGGAGAACCTGGAGAAAAACCTGATCGACTCAGCAACTGATAATAAAAATCGAATAACTTACCTGAACACCACTTGACTAGAAAAAGAGGACAATAAAGCTCCTAAAACGTGACCAGTTGTATTTTCTATACTAGTAGGCATGAGTGAAATACTATAAAAAACAATCCATTCGATTATGGGTAATTAAGTAAAAAATATGTCGATAGAATATATTGATATTGCTGGAAAACGCGCAGCTGAATTCGCTTTAAAGGAACACCGTGAAAATGTAATTCAAACGTATTGAAAAGTTGCAAACTCAATTGTGCGGATCTAGTCATATGGTTGACTTTTCGAAATATCAAGAATGAAGATTAAAAAATACCCCAAGTTATAAAAAAAAATCATTAAAAGAGAGTAATTAAAATTGAGGTATCTTAGAAAAACTGTCAGTGAACTTTTAAGCATATTAAATTATTTTCAAATATAAGTTATTTACTTCACCCTGTTCCTTTTTTAGTCCCTTCTGGAATAATGAATAACTTAATTTAGCAACCGAATCCTTGAAAAATTATTTTCATCGTGAGGTTAGGCTCTCGACAAGAAATATATTCATTCTGGAGAAACCAAGATATTCAGTTCATTTGTCCTTTAGTCTATTCCTGGAATTGTAAATATCATCATCTCATGTTACGGCATATGAACTTGACAATGATGTCTAGTTCCGGCGTTTTATCCGGCTCTGGAGCTACGGCCGGCTTGGATGCGCCGGAATACGATAGCCTGCGAACAGTCCCTCCTTTTCCATCCATTGATAGTAATTTGCGAGCGAAGAGAAAAGGAAGGCGTTCGAGCGGAGCGAGCTCGAACGCCTGCCATATTTTCTCTTCGCTCGCTCCGCTCGCAAATTACTATCAATGGAGGGAAAAGGAGGGACTAGTAAGTAAGTAAGTAAGTAAAACTTTATTTTATACACGCTTGCCCCGTCAACTATTAGATAAAAAGCTGGTTTCCACAAGGGGCGTGTGGTTACAAAGCCATAAAAATTTAAACTATTAATTTAAAATTTATACTGAAACTACATTAATACTAACGACTAATAATAATAACTACTACATTAATAATAACTACTCTAATTTATTACTATAAAAACCTTTACTAAATAGAATCATGTAAAAGTGTGAGCATTATTTCTGCTAGTAAAGATAGATAGGGAGTCAGATTTTTGAATGGCTTCAGGAAGCGAATTCCACAATTTACCTCCGCTATATGAGAAGCTTTTCTTGAGATATTCCGTTTTTGGTAGTGGTAACTGCAGTGAGGCAGAGGAGCCCCTGAGCCCATTGAGTTGTATTCTTCTTACTCGAGAACAGATCTGCAAGGCAACTCGGAGCTAAGCCATTGGTCACTTTATACATTTGTTTTACTTTTGACTTTGCTCGTTGAGTTTCTAGAGTTTCCCAGCCTAAGGCATTTAAAGCCTCTATGGCAGGGGTATCGTTACTCATATTCATAATTAGTCTTGCAGACCTGTTCTGGAGTTTCTGAAGCCTATTAGAGTGACCTTGACCAAAGGTATCCCATACCTCACTACAGTAATTAAAATGAGGCTGAACTAATGCGTTGTATATGCTGACTAGAGTGGCTATTTCAACAAAATCTCGAATTCGTCTCATGGCTCCTATTCCTGAGCTGACTTTTTTGGCAACATTATCAATGTGCTTGTCCCAGGATAGATGTTGGTCTATTTCAACGCCAAGAACCCTACTATGGTAAACTTGTTTTAGAGTTTTATCATCAATCGTAATACACGGTTGAGATTGAAGGGTTCGTCTAAGGTTATAATGCGAGCCAATTAACAAAAAATCCGTTTTTGCGACATTTAAGCTTAATTTGTTTGCTAATAGCCACTCCTTTACACATTCAAGGTCGTCGTTCATGGCCGTCTCAACTTCCTCTATAGTATTTCCAGATGTCGTTAGGTTTGTGTCATCTGCAAACATCCGAGGAGAAGCCCGACTAAGACACTCTGGTAAATCATTTATATATAGGAGGAAGAAGAGTGGGCCAAGAATAGAGCACTGGGGGATACCGCACGTAATCTGACTTTCCGAAGACACTGCATCATTCAGCTGGCATTTTTGCTTGCGGTTAGTTAAGTTTGATAGTATTAAGGATAAGGCATTGCCGGTGATACCATATAGTTCTAGCTTGCGCAGTAAAACACTATGATTGACCGTATCAAATGCCTTTTTTAGATCCAGAAATACAACCAAATTAAACATTTTCCGATCCATGTTTATAAACCAGCTGTTTGTGCTATCCAAAAGAGCTGAAGCAGTTGAGTGATGTCTTCGAAAGCCAAACTGATGCTCAGAAAGTATACGATTTGATGTGAGATATTCATATAACTGTTCAAACATAATTTTTTCCATTATCTTACTAATTACAGGCAGAATGGAAATTGGTCTGTAATTATCCGCTGCGTTTTTTTCCCCTTTTTTAAAAAGAGGCAAGACCCTGGCTATTTTCCACTCGTCTGGGAAACAGCTCGAAATAATGGCATTGTTGAAAATATGTGTAAGTGCCGGGGAAATAGCAGGTGCTGCAATTTTTAACATTTTTCCAGATATTTTGTCAATGCCTGTTGCTTTAGAATTAGAGAGACTACTCAAGAGCTTGAGTATCTTTTCATTAGATATCAGCTTAAAGCGTGATATGTTAGATTGGCAAGGTGACCCTAGCACTAGGGCTATGTTTTGCCCTTGTAAACGGTTTGCTAGGGTAACCCGCCTACCCGGGTCAACTCTATTCTAGAGCCAAATTTCACATTGCAAGTTTCTGAAGTTCTCTAGCAACTAGTAGGTAACATAACAACATTCTAAGATACTAGACAGCTGCAATAAAGGGCACCACAGAAAGAAGAATCGACGTTAATCCACCAAAACCCGCCAGAACTCTACTCGTGTCCTCCATGTTGTTTTCTATGCTTGAATGATTTTGGCGGCCGCGAGCCTAGCGGTTCACAGGCTACCAAAAAATCAGTAAAATCAAAATCACTTCCACAGATCTGTTTGAACCGGATAAAAATGAAAGAAAAGTGGAAGAGTAATATTAGTAGCACATGTTTTCATTCATTAGTATGACATTTCACTGATAAGAAACGGCTTTTCAAATGAATAATATATTTGAAAGAGACTTCAACTGGCGTGTGTTGAGTTGGCCCGGGCAGTAGGGTAACCCTACCTGAATCATTTTGCTTGTAAACCCGGGCTATCTTTGACCCTAGTGCTAGGGTAGCCCTAGTGCTAGGGTAACCCTATCTCCTTGTAAACGGGCCCTTAGAGGTGTTTTCAAATTCAGCTCCTTCTACAACGTGGCTTAATGGTTGTTTTAAAAATGCTACAAAACTAACACTTTCACTTTAGCCCTTAAATCATATATCACAAATAAAGGAAGACTGGACAAATTATTACGAAAATGGTATTTTATTCCTGTTACCTTACCATAACATAAGTGCGTACTTATAGAATCGGTGCTCGAAACATGTCGTGACTCGGTTTGTTTTTTAGATAAAACAGATCGAGATATATCTAAATTATATACGCATTCTTACAAGTAATTTGCAATCTGATTTATGTGTTGTGTTTTCACTGCTACGAATGACTGTGTAATCCTGAAGATTCCTACGACGAACAAGGCTTGTGTGGATTAAAGTAAATAAGGCGAAGCAGTAGGCGTTGTAACCGGCACTTCTAAAATTATTATTCAGTTTTGCGCTAATATTCAAATTACGTGTGCCTTCTAGTTCGTGATCCGATTGATTACATTTGACACTTCGCGCGTAGCGGGATATTCAATCCAATTGTAAGATGTACGTGTTAGGCGACGGAAAGTCTGGTACTATCAGCTCAGGCAAACTTTTAATTCAAATGTACCCATCTAATCGAAATCAATAGTTACAAAATGGTCAGAGAACCATAACGAAAAGACATTTATGTACATCAGTGTAAATCCAATAATTGAAATAGACTTAAAGAAAACAAGAAAAACCGTAACAAGCGAGAACATTTTTTTTATATATACATACGATGTAAAGGAAGATGTATAAGTGCTAAGTTAAAATTTCGTCGTATAGATCCATGATTTATTTTATATATATACACACTACTAACTTTAAAAATATTTTCGTCCTTCATGGAAATAATGTAGTAAAATAGACTAGTAGGATCAAACGAAGAGAATGATGGATTTGTGATATAACTTTTCTATAAATAGAGAACGAGAGTTCTATCATCCTACGATGTCCACACTGAAAAAGGTAATGAAATTCATTACCAATCTCATTTGAGGGACAGATGGTACAAACTCGGCTTTTGATCCCTTTGAATTTGTTTGTAGCGACCTCGTTCAATTGGGAACGTGTGAGCTGATAGCCTTAATTTGGATACAGCTCTACGGGTTTTGAAATCATGAATACCCGCCGCCAAAGCTTCTTTAAAGTTTTCTGCTAATTATTTGTGGGGTCTTCGGTACCCTCTAAACTTTGGCTTAGAGAGGGCAGTAGAACCTCTGGCACCCAGGGTACTGTTCTGCAGGTTCCGAGTACTAATAGATGATTGTCTCAAATGTATGTTTATATTTCTCCCATATTATAAGTTGTATCCTGTCCATGCTGTGATGGAGCTATCACTATATTTCTCTACCGGCTGTTTTTTCTACCCTGCAGCTCTTTATCGCAGCTCGCCGCCTTGCGGCTCTTTCTCCGCGGCTGTTATCTCTAGAAAACCTCTGGAAGTCATGTTAATTGTATTCGTGGTCAATTCGTGTGCCTCTGTGTAACTTTTTTTGCTGTTCTTGCTAGAACCGTTTGGTCAAGTTTTTATGTTATGATTCGCTAGCTAAATGTGAAAAGGATGAAAATATGCTTCAATAGCGTCCAGCCTCCCAAACAATGACTCTGAACAACACTGAATAATATATGTTTGAACAGCTCTTAACGACAACAAAACTTTCGGATTTGAAAAAAAATTCCCTAGAATTATTTTTTATGAAATACTGGCTAGAAAATTTGTTTTCATTCCCTAGAAAATTATAGAAGAAAAGGGAGACTAAAAGGTTTTCCCTAAAATATTCGTACGTCCCAATTCGTCTGATCAATAGAGTCAGAACAGGAAAAAAAATTCGTACCTCCACAAAACTTTGCAACCTGAAATTACTTGGGCTAGAAAATTCTTGTTATGTTCTAGACTACTAACGAATTCGTAGGCCGGGAATATTTTGCCATAGTATTTTCGGTTGACGCGATTTCCACCTAGAAAATCCGAACAGCTAATAGATTTCTAGAATACGTCAAAAGACATAGAAGGCGCCTTAAAATGGCTAGATGAGCTGCGGACAACTGGTTTCAAACGAATTTCAAAAAGTACTCGTTGGGTGCCCTTGTTTTTCCAACTTCGTGTGAATTGAACACTTCTTCATTGCATCGCGCCATAACCGCTATTTTTATTACAAGTGTCAATCAAATGTCATTGAACACCGCTTTAGCCAATCGGAATTTTGCGTCTAAAAATAAACGTTAAAAGGGGAAAAACGGGGGGTTCGTTGCAAGCCCTCCTTTCCCTTTCCTCTCCCCATTCCTCCTCCCCTCCTCTTCCCTCTCATCATTCCCTCTCCCCTCTTCCCCATTCCCCCTTGGCTTGCTACGCCAACGCATTCTCTCCGTTGAATTAACAATTATCCTGAAATGGCAAACACGCTTGGAACAATGTTAATCGTTAATTCTACGACAAATCCTAACCCGAACCACAAATCAAACCCTAACCATCGGACGAGTTCACGGGTAAACGACGGGTTCTCACTCACCTAGAGCTAGGGTTCACAGGTAAACAAGAAGAGAAGGTAAAGTGAGGAATTTTTTTTTTTTGAGCGCTCCTACTCGGACTCGAACTCGTAACCCTTTACATGTACTGCAGTGTAGTGCAGACGTCATCACTACTACACTAAGCCGGCCTACCGCCGTTCGGAATGTAACAAATGTTTATCTTTATCCTTGACTGGTTTTCAGAATGTCATTAGAATTACGATTATCGTTATTTCAAGCGTGTTTTCCATTTAAGGATAGTTGTGAATTCAACGGGGAGGATGTGTTGGCTACGCAGGCTAAGAACCACTGAAGCCATTCTGTCCACAAGCATGCCGGGAAATCCTACCAAACAGCGACATGGCACTTCCCCCATCTTCATTCTTCAAAATATAGAAGAAGTCTAAAGGCATTTCGACCTAATACCTTCATATTGGAATCAATGGCAAGTAAATCTTGTCCAATATTCAAAAAAAGCTATGATAGGTGGCTCCAGACCCCCATTTATAAAGCCCATGCTAAAGTGCAGAAGACGTCCTGGCCCATTCACGAGTGGGAAATGAGGCTCTTTCTCCGTCACAATAAACTGGCACAGACTCGGTTCTTTGAGAAAGTGCTGATTGAAGCTCTCATCAGACTTAATGATGTCCTCCAGCACTCTATAAATGGTGAAAAAGGCTTAAAGTTTAAAAATCCTGAAATTCTCTGTATTCCTCCAAACAAACTTCCCGCCAGCTCCGTTAAGTAATCCACAACTGCTTTTAAAATGGCGGTCTAAAAACTTTGAGCCCCCAGTATTATTGGTCAAATGAAAATTCGATGGTAACAATGGCTATATATTCTTTAGGGTGGGAGGGTTCGTTTTAGTGTAGAAACAGCTAAAAATCAGTTAAAATCTCTTGGGCTATAAAGGGTTAACAAGTATTATACCAGCACATGACTGTTACCTGCAAAAGGCCAATTACAACTCCTCCCAGTAATTACAATGTATAATAAATCAACTGCACATAACACTGTCTCTGAACTTAAGTAGCTCAAAAATATTACAATATTGAGTTGTTGTTTTTGCTTTTTAGCAGGGTTTACCCACCATACTTTTAATTTTTTTTAGGGATCAATGCTTTTCAGTAGGATTTATGGACTGATAATATAATTTCTAATTTCACTGTCCAAGCACAGTTGCTATTATATTATAGCATACATCTAAGATGTAACTTTTCCTTTTGCTAATAGCTATATCCCTTGTGAATACTTAGGGATCTGTGTCGTTCTAAATGTGCATCTAGATCTGCATGCAGTTGTATTTTCAAGCCGGAGTGGTGACTTTTAAGATATTAAACTTTCTAGTGTTCATTTTCTACATCTTGAAGGACGCTGAAATTTATAACGAAACATGTGATTTCCACTCGTTTTCCCACCCGATTACTGGGATGCCGACGCTGGCCTAGAACAACAGGAATCGAGCCATTTACTTCTATTTTTGATGCCATTACTTTTAGTTTGCAATGTGGTAAGTTTTATGTGTATTTTACTTACAATGCCGGTTCAAATTTTTCACCACGTCAGGCCACGTGCGTAGGAGCACCAGCTAATCCCTAATCTTTTCGTAAAATGTGAGAAATTTCCATCCAATTCGAGTAGTTATTTTCACGGTGGGCACAAACGACCTTAAAAACGGCATAAGTTCTATATTTTAATTTTTTTTAACGCAGACGATTGAATTTTGGTAGGTGGGTGTTGAATCGTAAAAGGAATATAGCCTGATGTTACGATGACGTCATTTACCCATTTGTAATACGTTTCTTATAATTGTTCATTACCTCTTAAAACGAAATGTCGTATATTGTTAAAACCTCCTCGTGATGAGAATGAAAGAATCGAAAACCCGATGTCGATTGGTTAAGGAAGTCAAAAGTTATGAAAGTTTGAATTGTGCCAATTTTCCCACCAAACTTTGGCGGGTAATATAAGGAGAAATATCTCTTTCCTCTAAAAGAGGATGTTTATGTAAGTAAACTGTAGAAGTTGGAAAATGAAATGATATTTCTCTGCGTAGTTATTGACGTTCTAGAATCTGAAAAAATCAAAACGAGGCTGTGTACGCATGACTGCAAAATCACATAGAAAAGTCTATAAATCCCATTTTTAATATATTTTCGGAATTTCATCCTATCGGCCATAAAACATTTCAAACAATTTGATTTATAGGGGCTCTTTGAGATGACAGTAGTTATTTTCATGTTGGAGGTCTCAGTTTGCTGATCTCAAAAATCAGCACGTGTGAATATAAAGGTATTGATGTCTTCAAGCCTGTAATTCTTAATAAACATTTTCTGGTTGTTGTTATTGTTGTTAAAACAAAAAACTCTGAATTTCTAACGAGACCTGAAACAACCATAGTGGTTGATCAAAGCCAGGCGGCTAATCCACAGATCTAATTGGAATTTAGCCTGTTGGTTTTTGCGGAGGGAGGAAAACCGGAGAACCTGGAGGAAAACCGGAGAACCTGGAGGAAAACCGGAGAACCTGGAGAAAAACCTGATCGACTCAGCAACTGATAATAAAAATCGAATAACTTACCTGAACACCACTTGACTAGAAAAAGAGGACAATAAAGCTCCTAAAACGTGACCAGTTGTATTTTCTATACTAGTAGGCATGAGTGAAATACTATAAAAAACAATCCATTCGATTATGGGTAATTAAGTAAAAAATATGTCGATAGAATATATTGATATTGCTGGAAAACGCGCAGCTGAATTCGCTTTAAAGGAACACCGTGAAAATGTAATTCAAACGTATTGAAAAGTTGCAAACTCAATTGTGCGGATCTAGTCATATGGTTGACTTTTCGAAATATCAAGAATGAAGATTAAAAAATACCCCAAGTTATAAAAAAAAATCATTAAAAGAGAGTAATTAAAATTGAGGTATCTTAGAAAAACTGTCAGTGAACTTTTAAGCATATTAAATTATTTTCAAATATAAGTTATTTACTTCACCCTGTTCCTTTTTTAGTCCCTTCTGGAATAATGAATAACTTAATTTAGCAACCGAATCCTTGAAAAATTATTTTCATCGTGAGGTTAGGCTCTCGACAAGAAATATATTCATTCTGGAGAAACCAAGATATTCAGTTCATTTGTCCTTTAGTCTATTCCTGGAATTGTAAATATCATCATCTCATGTTACGGCATATGAACTTGACAATGATGTCTAGTTCCGGCGTTTTATCCGGCTCTGGAGCTACGGCCGGCTTGGATGCGCCGGAATACGATAGCCTGCGAACAGTCCCTCCTTTTCCATCCATTGATAGTAATTTGCGAGCGAAGAGAAAAGGAAGGCGTTCGAGCGGAGCGAGCTCGAACGCCTGCCATATTTTCTCTTCGCTCGCTCCGCTCGCAAATTACTATCAATGGAGGGAAAAGGAGGGACTAGTAAGTAAGTAAGTAAGTAAAACTTTATTTTATACACGCTTGCCCCGTCAACTATTAGATAAAAAGCTGGTTTCCACAAGGGGCGTGTGGTTACAAAGCCATAAAAATTTAAACTATTAATTTAAAATTTATACTGAAACTACATTAATACTAACGACTAATAATAATAACTACTACATTAATAATAACTACTCTAATTTATTACTATAAAAACCTTTACTAAATAGAATCATGTAAAAGTGTGAGCATTATTTCTGCTAGTAAAGATAGATAGGGAGTCAGATTTTTGAATGGCTTCAGGAAGCGAATTCCACAATTTACCTCCGCTATATGAGAAGCTTTTCTTGAGATATTCCGTTTTTGGTAGTGGTAACTGCAGTGAGGCAGAGGAGCCCCTGAGCCCATTGAGTTGTATTCTTCTTACTCGAGAACAGATCTGCAAGGCAACTCGGAGCTAAGCCATTGGTCACTTTATACATTTGTTTTACTTTTGACTTTGCTCGTTGAGTTTCTAGAGTTTCCCAGCCTAAGGCATTTAAAGCCTCTATGGCAGGGGTATCGTTACTCATATTCATAATTAGTCTTGCAGACCTGTTCTGGAGTTTCTGAAGCCTATTAGAGTGACCTTGACCAAAGGTATCCCATACCTCACTACAGTAATTAAAATGAGGCTGAACTAATGCGTTGTATATGCTGACTAGAGTGGCTATTTCAACAAAATCTCGAATTCGTCTCATGGCTCCTATTCCTGAGCTGACTTTTTTGGCAACATTATCAATGTGCTTGTCCCAGGATAGATGTTGGTCTATTTCAACGCCAAGAACCCTACTATGGTAAACTTGTTTTAGAGTTTTATCATCAATCGTACTACACGGTTGAGATTGAAGGGTTCGTCTAAGGTTATAATGCGAGCCAATTAACAAAAAATCCGTTTTTGCGACATTTAAGCTTAATTTGTTTGCTAATAGCCACTCCTTTACACATTCAAGGTCGTCGTTCATGGCCGTCTCAACTTCCTCTATAGTATTTCCAGATGTCGTTAGGTTTGTGTCATCTGCAAACATCCGAGGAGAAGCCCGACTAAGACACTCTGGTAAATCATTTATATATAGGAGGAAGAAGAGTGGGCCAAGAATAGAGCACTGGGGGATACCGCACGTAATCTGACTTTCCGAAGACACTGCATCATTCAGCTGGCATTTTTGCTTGCGGTTAGTTAAGTTTGATAGTATTAAGGATAAGGCATTGCCGGTGATACCATATAGTTCTAGCTTGCGCAGTAAAACACTATGATTGACCGTATCAAATGCCTTTTTTAGATCCAGAAATACAACCAAATTAAACATTTTCCGATCCATGTTTATAAACCAGCTGTTTGTGCTATCCAAAAGAGCTGAAGCAGTTGAGTGATGTCTTCGAAAGCCAAACTGATGCTCAGAAAGTATACGATTTGATGTGAGATATTCATATAACTGTTCAAACATAATTTTTTCCATTATCTTACTAATTACAGGCAGAATGGAAATTGGTCTGTAATTATCCGCTGCGTTTTTTCCCCCTTTTTTAAAAAGAGGCAAGACCCTGGCTATTTTCCACTCGTCTGGGAAACAGCTCGAAATAATGGCATTGTTGAAAATATGTGTAAGTGCCGGGGAAATAGCAGGTGCTGCAATTTTTAACATTTTTCCAGATATTTTGTCAATGCCTGTTGCTTTAGAATTAGAGAGACTACTCAAGAGCTTGAGTATCTTTTCATTAGATATCAGCTTAAAGCGTGATATGTTAGATTGGCAAGGTGACCCTAGCACTAGGGCTATGTTTTGCCCTTGTAAACGGTTTGCTAGGGTAACCCGCCTACCCGGGTCAACTCTATTCTAGAGCCAAATTTCACATTGCAAGTTTCTGAAGTTCTCTAGCAATTAGTAGGTAACATAACAACATTCTAAGATACTAGACAGCTGCAATAAAGGGCACCACAGAAAGAAGAATCGACGTTAATCCACCAAAACCCGCCAGAACTCTACTCGTGTCCTCCATGTTGTTTTCTATGCTTGAATGATTTTGGCGGCCGCGAGCCTAGCGGTTCACAGGCTACCAAAAAATCAGTAAAATCAAAATCACTTCCACAGATCTGTTTGAACCGGATAAAAATGAAAGAAAAGTGGAAGAGTAATATTAGTAGCACATGTTTTCATTCATTAGTATGACATTTCACTGATAAGAAACGGCTTTTCAAATGAATAATATATTTGAAAGAGACTTCAACTGGCGTGTGTTGAGTTGGCCCGGGCAGTAGGGTAACCCTACCTGAATCATTTTGCTTGTAAACCCGGGCTATCTTTGACCCTAGTGCTAGGGTAGCCCTAGTGCTAGGGTAACCCTATCTCCTTGTAAACGGGCCCTTAGAGGTGTTTTCAAATTCAGCTCCTTCTACAACGTGGCTTAATGGTTGTTTTAAAAATGCTACAAAACTAACACTTTCACTTTAGCCCTTAAATCATATATCACAAATAAAGGAAGACTGGACAAATTATTACGAAAATGGTATTTTATTCCTGTTACCTTACCATAACATAAGTGCGTACTTATAGAATCGGTGCTCGAAACATGTCGTGACTCGGTTTGTTTTTTAGATAAAACAGATCGAGATATATCTAAATTATATACGCATTCTTACAAGTAATTTGCAATCTGATTTATGTGTTGTGTTTTCACTGCTACGAATGACTGTGTAATCCTGAAGATTCCTACGACGAACAAGGCTTGTGTGGATTAAAGTAAATAAGGCGAAGCAGTAGGCGTTGTAACCGGCACTTCTAAAATTATTATTCAGTTTTGCGCTAATATTCAAATTACGTGTGCCTTCTAGTTCGTGATCCGATTGATTACATTTGACACTTCGCGCGTAGCGGGATATTCAATCCAATTGTAAGATGTACGTGTTAGGCGACGGAAAGTCTGGTACTATCAGCTCAGGCAAACTTTTAATTCAAATGTACCCATCTAATCGAAATCAATAGTTACAAAATGGTCAGAGAACCATAACGAAAAGACATTTATGTACATCAGTGTAAATCCAATAATTGAAATAGACTTAAAGAAAACAAGAAAAACCGTAACAAGCGAGAACATTTTTTTTATATATACATACGATGTAAAGGAAGATGTATAAGTGCTAAGTTAAAATTTCGTCGTATAGATCCATGATTTATTTTATATATATACACACTACTAACTTTAAAAATATTTTCGTCCTTCATGGAAATAATGTAGTAAAATAGACTAGTAGGATCAAACGAAGAGAATGATGGATTTGTGATATAACTTTTCTATAAATAGAGAACGAGAGTTCTATCATCCTACGATGTCCACACTGAAAAAGGTAATGAAATTCATTACCAATCTCATTTGAGGGACAGATGGTACAAACTCGGCTTTTGATCCCTTTGAATTTGTTTGTAGCGACCTCGTTCAATTGGGAACGTGTGAGCTGATAGCCTTAATTTGGATACAGCTCTACGGGTTTTGAAATCATGAATACCCGCCGCCAAAGCTTCTTTAAAGTTTTCTGCTAATTATTTGTGGGGTCTTCGGTACCCTCTAAACTTTGGCTTAGAGAGGGCAGTAGAACCTCTGGCACCCAGGGTACTGTTCTGCAGGTTCCGAGTACTAATAGATGATTGTCTCAAATGTATGTTTATATTTCTCCCATATTATAAGTTGTATCCTGTCCATCCTGTGATGGAGCTATCACTATATTTCTCTACCGGCTGTTTTTTCTACCCTGCAGCTCTTTATCGCAGCTCGCCGCCTTGCGGCTCTTTCTCCGCGGCTGTTATCTCTAGAAAACCTCTGGAAGTCATGTTAATTGTATTCGTGGTCAATTCGTGTGCCTCTGTGTAACTTTTTTTTGCTGTTCTTGCTAGAACCGTTTGGTCAAGTTTTTATGTTATGATTCGCTAGCTAAATGTGAAAAGGATGAAAATATGCTTCAATAGCGTCCAGCCTCCCAAACAATGACTCTGAACAACACTGAATAATATATGTTTGAACAGCTCTTAACGACAACAAAACTTTCGGATTTGAAAAAAAATTCCCTAGAATTATTTTTTATGAAATACTGGCTAGAAAATTTGTTTTCATTCCCTAGAAAATTATAGAAGAAAAGGGAGACTAAAAGGTTTTCCCTAAAATATTCGTACGTCCCAATTCGTCTGATCAATAGAGTCAGAACAGGAAAAAAAATTCGTACCTCCACAAAACTTTGCAACCTGAAATTACTTGGGCTAGAAAATTCTTGTTATGTTCTAGACTACTAACGAATTCGTAGGCCGGGAATATTTTGCCATAGTATTTTCGGTTGACGCGATTTCCACCTAGAAAATCCGAACAGCTAATAGATTTCTAGAATACGTCAAAAGACATAGAAGGCGCCTTAAAATGGCTAGATGAGCTGCGGACAACTGGTTTCAAACGAATTTCAAAAAGTACTCGTTGGGTGCCCTTGTTTTTCCAACTTCGTGTGAATTGAACACTTCTTCATTGCATCGCGCCATAACCGCTATTTTTATTACAAGTGTCAATCAAATGTCATTGAACACCGCTTTAGCCAATCGGAATTTTGCGTCTAAAAATAAACGTTAAAAGGGGAAAAACGGGGGGTTCGTTGCAAGCCCTCCTTTCCCTTTCCTCTCCCCATTCCTCCTCCCCTCCTCTTCCCTCTCATCATTCCCTCTCCCCTCTTCCCCATTCCCCCTTGGCTTGCTACGCCAACGCATTCTCTCCGTTGAATTAACAATTATCCTGAAATGGCAAACACGCTTGGAACAATGTTAATCGTTAATTCTACGACAAATCCTAACCCGAACCACAAATCAAACCCTAACCATCGGACGAGTTCACGGGTAAACGACGGGTTCTCACTCACCTAGAGCTAGGGTTCACAGGTAAACAAGAAGAGAAGGTAAAGTGAGGAATTTTTTTTTTTTGAGCGCTCCTACTCGGACTCGAACTCGTAACCCTTTACATGTACTGCAGTGTAGTGCAGACGTCATCACTACTACACTAAGCCGGCCTACCGCCGTTCGGAATGTAACAAATGTTTATCTTTATCCTTGACTGGTTTTCAGAATGTCATTAGAATTACGATTATCGTTATTTCAAGCGTGTTTTCCATTTAAGGATAGTTGTGAATTCAACGGGGAGGATGTGTTGGCTACGCAGGCTAAGAACCACTGAAGCCATTCTGTCCACAAGCATGCCGGGAAATCCTACCAAACAGCGACATGGCACTTCCCCCATCTTCATTCTTCAAAATATAGAAGAAGTCTAAAGGCATTTCGACCTAATACCTTCATATTGGAATCAATGGCAAGTAAATCTTGTCCAATATTCAAAAAAAGCTATGATAGGTGGCTCCAGACCCCCATTTATAAAGCCCATGCTAAAGTGCAGAAGACGTCCTGGCCCATTCACGAGTGGGAAATGAGGCTCTTTCTCCGTCACAATAAACTGGCACAGACTCGGTTCTTTGAGAAAGTGCTGATTGAAGCTCTCATCAGACTTAATGATGTCCTCCAGCACTCTATAAATGGTGAAAAAGGCTTAAAGTTTAAAAATCCTGAAATTCTCTGTATTCCTCCAAACAAACTTCCCGCCAGCTCCGTTAAGTAATCCACAACTGCTTTTAAAATGGCGGTCTAAAAACTTTGAGCCCCCAGTATTATTGGTCAAATGAAAATTCGATGGTAACAATGGCTATATATTCTTTAGGGTGGGAGGGTTCGTTTTAGTGTAGAAACAGCTAAAAATCAGTTAAAATCTCTTGGGCTATAAAGGGTTAACAAGTATTATACCAGCACATGACTGTTACCTGCAAAAGGCCAATTACAACTCCTCCCAGTAATTACAATGTATAATAAATCAACTGCACATAACACTGTCTCTGAACTTAAGTAGCTCAAAAATATTACAATATTGAGTTGTTGTTTTTGCTTTTTAGCAGGGTTTACCCACCATACTTTTAATTTTTTTTAGGGATCAATGCTTTTCAGTAGGATTTATGGACTGATAATATAATTTCTAATTTCACTGTCCAAGCACAGTTGCTATTATATTATAGCATACATCTAAGATGTAACTTTTCCTTTTGCTAATAGCTATATCCCTTGTGAATACTTAGGGATCTGTGTCGTTCTAAATGTGCATCTAGATCTGCATGCAGTTGTATTTTCAAGCCGGAGTGGTGACTTTTAAGATATTAAACTTTCTAGTGTTCATTTTCTACATCTTGAAGGACGCTGAAATTTATAACGAAACATGTGATTTCCACTCGTTTTCCCACCCGATTACTGGGATGCCGACGCTGGCCTAGAACAACAGGAATCGAGCCATTTACTTCTATTTTTGATGCCATTACTTTTAGTTTGCAATGTGGTAAGTTTTATGTGTATTTTACTTACAATGCCGGTTCAAATTTTTCACCACGTCAGGCCACGTGCGTAGGAGCACCAGCTAATCCCTAATCTTTTCGTAAAATGTGAGAAATTTCCATCCAATTCGAGTAGTTATTTTCACGGTGGGCACAAACGACCTTAAAAACGGCATAAGTTCTATATTTTAATTTTTTTTAACGCAGACGATTGAATTTTGGTAGGTGGGTGTTGAATCGTAAAAGGAATATAGCCTGATGTTACGATGACGTCATTTACCCATTTGTAATACGTTTCTTATAATTGTTCATTACCTCTTAAAACGAAATGTCGTATATTGTTAAAACCTCCTCGTGATGAGAATGAAAGAATCGAAAACCCGATGTCGATTGGTTAAGGAAGTCAAAAGTTATGAAAGTTTGAATTGTGCCAATTTTCCCACCAAACTTTGGCGGGTAATATAAGGAGAAATATCTCTTTCCTCTAAAAGAGGATGTTTATGTTAGTAAACTGTAGAAGTTGGAAAATGAAATGATATTTCTCTGCGTAGTTATTGACGTTCTAGAATCTGAAAAAATCAAAACGAGGCTGTGTACGCATGACTGCAAAATCACATAGAAAAGTCTATAAATCCCATTTTTAATATATTTTCGGAATTTCATCCTATCGGCCATAAAACATTTCAAACAATTTGATTTATAGGGGCTCTTTGAGATGACAGTAGTTATTTTCATGTTGGAGGTCTCAGTTTGCTGATCTCAAAAATCAGCACGTGTGAATATAAAGGTATTGATGTCTTCAAGCCTGTAATTCTTAATAAACATTTTCTGGTTGTTGTTATTGTTGTTAAAACAAAAAACTCTGAATTTCTAACGAGACCTGAAACAACCATATGGTTGATCAAAGCCAGGACCCGGCTAATCCACAGATCTAATTGGAATTTAGCCTGTTGGTTTTTGCGGAGGGAGGAAAACCGGAGAACCTGGAGAAAAACCTGATCGACTCAGCAACTGATAATAACAATTGAATAACCTACCTGAACACCACTTGACTAGAAAAAGAGGACAATAAAGCTCCTAAAACGTGACCAGTTGTATTTTCTATACTAGTAGGCATGAGTGAAATACTATAAAAAACAATCCATTCGATTATGGGTAATTAAGTAAATAATATGTCGATAGAATATATTGATATTGCTGGAAAACGCGCAGCTGAATTCGCTTTAAAGGAACACCGGGAAAATGTAATTCAAACGTATTGAAAAGTTGCAAACTCAATTGTGCGGATCTAGTCATATGGTTGACTTTTCGAAATATCAAGAATGAAGATTAAAAAATACCCCAAGTTATAAAAAAAAAATCATTAAAAGAGAGTAATTAAAATTGAGGTATCTTAGAAAAACTGTCGGTGAACTTTTAAGCATATTAAATTATTTTCAAATATAAGTTATTTACTTCACCCTGTTCCTTTTTTAGTCCCTTCTGGAATAATGAATAACTTAATTTAACAACCGAATCCTTGAAAAATGATTTTCATCGTGAGGTTAGGCTCTCGACAAGAAATATATTCATTCTGGAGAAACCAAGATATTCAGTTCATTTGTCCTTTAGTCTATTCCTGGAATTGTAAATATCATCATCTCATGTTACGGCATATGAACTTGACAATGATGTCTAGTTCCGGCGTTTTATCCGGCTCTGGAGCTACGGCCGGCTTGGATGCGCCGGAATACGATAGCCTGCGAACAGTCCCTCCTTTTCCCTCCATTGATAGTAATTTGCGAGCGAAGAGAAAAGGAAGGCGTTCGAGCGGAGCGAGCTCGAACGCCTGCCATATTTTCTCTTCGCTCGCTCCGCTCGCAAATTACTATCAATGGAGGGAAAAGGAGGGACTGTTCGCAGTCTAGAATACGATGGCTCATTGCGATGTCTCTACTGGTGATATCCACATCAGACAACCAATGAAGCGACTTTAAAGGGTACTTGTCAACCCTCAAATGATAAACTTTCCGCGTGATGAAAGCCAAACACCCCTTCTGGAACCAGGGTAAAAGAACGTCAAAAGCGGCATCATTGAGCGTGACCATTTCTTTACTTATAGTCTGAATTTGAAGGAATTTTGGTGAGTTGGTAACAAAATGAAACTACATATTTTAGGTGTTTTATGTTAGTATAACGACGTTGTGTGACGTCAAAAGTGATTCCTCCTTTTTTGGTGAAATTCCCTCTTTAATAAACGTTACAAACAGACTACACCATCAAAGGGCCTTCATGACACATTCATTTGGCGCAAATTTGAACATTCCACGACGATTACAACCAAAGTTATAGAGGAATGATGTTGCTATGACGTTATATTTAGTGACGTCGGGAAAGCCTCTCGTAAAAAATCAAGAAAATAAAATAATGTGACTTTTGAGTGCCAGACTAGTGCATTTCATCAAGAAAACTCGAAAATCACTCAAAGGTTTATTTCTAAGGGCATGTATAAAAAAGTATGATGTTGCCGAAAATATGACTTAAATTTTAAAAATAGCAAAGCCGACACAACGTAAATTTTAGATGTTTATAACGATATTTCGGCTGGCCAAACCAGCCTTCTTCAGGTAATATGAAGAAATCGTGTTATTACATTGGCGAACGTGACTAACTTAACTAGAAATATGGGTTACGAAATATAGGAAATAGATGACAAATGATTGACACTATAAATATAGAAATAATAAGATAATGAGGTTATATATATACCAGCTAGTATGACTCGTCACGGATGTTGAGACCATAAGGTACGAGTGTTCTAGCTTGTGTATTAAATGAGAGTAGCTTCTCTGGCCTTACGAATTGAGTCTCTATTAGAGAACATTTTTTCGATGGGGATTAGTTGCATGTCATTAGCAGTGTGATTAGGTGTCGAGAGAAAATGTCCAGCAGCTGTTGTAGGTTTAGATATGTTATTGGACTTGTCTACGGTCCGTCGATGTTCCTTAAATCTGTCTTTCAAACGTCGTTTAGTCTCACCTATGTATTGTAAATTGCAGCGGTTGCATTGAATCATGTAGATTAGATTTTTTGTGTTACACTTCAAATTAGTTCTGATAGAGCGTATTTCACCGGTAGAGAAGAAAGTATAAGGTGTTTGTCCGTCACAGATGTAGGGGCAAGTAGAACAGTTCTTTCCACAGCGGAAAGAGCCAGGTGGGAGCTGAGGATCAGTCGAGTTAGCTTTAGAAGGGAGTTTAGCTTTTATTAACTAGTAAGTCACGGAGGTTAGAGGTGCGTCTGAAGCCTACAAGTGGCAAGTGTTGAAAGACTTTCTTGCGGCGGACAGAGGAGTGTATCAGGCTGTAGTTCTTCTTAATTATTTCAGAAATATGAGGGAGTGATGGGTTATAAGTAATAACAAAAGGTATACGATTAGAATTGTGTGTGTCTTTGGTTTGTAGAGCAAAAGCGCGAGGGATGTCGGCAGCGCGTTGTATTTGTCTAGCAAGAAAGGAACGGTTATACAAACCAAAGACACACACAATTCTAACCGTATACCTTTTGTTATTACTTATAACCCATCACTCCCTCATATTTCTGAAATAATTAAGAAGAACTACAGCCTGCTACACTCCTCTGTCCGCCGCAAGAAAGTCTTTCAACACTTGCCACTTGTAGGCTTTAGACGCACCTCTAACCTCCGTGACTTACTAGTTAAAGCTAAACTCCCTTCTAACTCGACTGATCCTCAGCTCCCACCTGGCTCTTTCCGCTGTGGAAAGAACTGTTCTACTTGCCCCTACATCTGTGACGGACAAACACCTTATACTTTCTTCTCTACCGGTGAAATACGCTCTATCAGAACTAATTTGAAGTGTAACACAAAAAATCTAATCTACATGATTCAATGCAACCGCTGCAATTTACAATACATAGGTGAGACTAAACGACGTTTGAAAGACAGATTTAAGGAACATCGACGGACCGTAGACAAGTCTAATCTGACATATCTAAACCTACAACAGCTGCTGGACATTTTCTCTCGACACCTAATCACACTGCTAATGACATGCAACTAATCCCCATCGAAAAAATGTTCTCTAATAGAGACTCAATTCGTAAGGCCAGAGAAGCTACTCTCATTTAATACACAAGCTAGAACACTCGTACCTTATGGTCTCAACATCCGTGACGAGTCATACTAGCTGGTATATATATAACCTCATTATCTTATTATTTCTATATTTATAGTGTCAATCATTTGTCATCTATTTCCTATATTTCGTAACCCATATTTCTAGTTAAGTTAGTCACGTTCGCCAATGTAATAACATTTCTTCATATTACCTGAAGGCTGGTTTGGCCAGCCGAAATATCGTTATAAACCTCTAAAATTTACGTTGTGTCGGCTTTGATATTTTTAGTTTTATGTGTTCAGTCGATTAGATCAATCACTGATCCAACGTACACCAGCAGGATCGTCGTCCACGGTTGCTTCCATTCTATTTCTTAAATTTTAAGCCGGTTATGGACAAAAAAAAAATCAAAATTCTAAAAACATACGATTTTAGCCACCAACGTGTTTTATGATTGGACAAAATGTCATGCAAAAGTATTTACAACTCTAAAAGAATGAAGCGATATTTTCATCAATGCTTTTAATATGTGTGATTTCAAGTAACTGAACGGCAAATGAATGTAAAAAGGTGTTAATTTTGTATTATTCTTTCTCGTAATTTCATTATAATAATAATAATATAATAATAAATCTTTTGAGAGGAGGCCTCCGTCACTTTTGCAAAAGTGGTTTTCAGGAGGGTCCTCTATAACATAAAATTAAATTTAAAAAGATAAAATGGACATAGAATAATAGATAAAAATATCAATAAGAAAGAACGATCATAAAAAGATAAAACTAGCATAAATACTGATTAATTAAAAACTTATTTATATTTCTTTTAAAAATCAACTTAGGCATGGGCTTTTTTAATTCATTTGGCAGGGAAGCCCAATCGTTTGTTGCCCTAAAGTATGTAGCACGCCTTCCCCATTCTGTCCTCGGCTTGGGGAGTCTCGGCAGATATCCGTTCCTAGTATTATGACCATGTGACTGACTTAAAGTAGTTTTGAAAATATTAAAGTGTTTTGGAATATCCAAAGTACATTATCGTTCAAAAATGTTTGATGTTTCAATTTAGTTTTGATCAATCTACTTGTGGTCTGATTTCAGAGTAAATCGTAATTGGGAAAGTTCTCAAATATATTTTGTCTTTTCCCTTTCTGATTGGCTGGATGGTGATTTCTTTCAGTTTTCACAGCAAAAATGACCAACAGCATACAGTTCCCTTCATTTTCAGTTGATAACTTCAACTGTGGACATCTCAGACAGCACTTAAGGCATAGTCAAGCACAATCGATATTGGGAATTGCTTGCTCATTGCCGCACCCTATTGTGTTGTGCTCCTGTTCTTAGGCGAACCATTACTCAAAGTGAACTGACATTATGCAAATTAGGTGTACGCATGACTGCAAAATCCCATACAAAAGTCTATAAATCACATCCTTGATACCTTTTCGGAATTTCATACTATAGCCCCTATGGGTAGGTCCTGGTAACTAGCATGGCAACGAGGCCGGTAGGTCCTCTGGAATGTTGAAATTGAATCGCCCGGGGAGATTGTGAAATGCACTGAACGAATGTTCAGTTAAACAATGCCGTTAATTTGCTATGCGCCTGGCTGGTTGTACTATAAAGAAAAATATAGGATAAATGAGGACAGATTAGCAACATTTTTCAACTAAACAATCATGTTCAACACGTTTTACACCTCCTGCGCGCTAGCATTTCAACTTCAACATTGCAGAGGACCTACCGGCCTCTTTTTCGTGTTGTGGCCGCGCGAGTTATGCATGTCTGGTAAACTGAAGGTTGAAAACACCTACCTGTAACCACATGTAGAGAAAACAGTAATGAATCGTTTACAAAAAACTGTCGGGAGGTCGGTATTCTGAACTTCTCCCCAAATCACTCACCGCTAGATAATCAAAACAACGCCGATATAACGAGCTGTCTGATTGGTTAAAAAGCTTTTATCACGATACAATGACAACATAGCAATGGATACCGTTTCTAATTGGAGTGGACAGGTCCTTGATCGCACAAGTCATTGTTGTCACTTATGCACGTTGTATGAGATCGAGGGGATTTATGAGAGAACGAGAAATAAGTGTTGAATATTAGATCCGGAGAGGCTCGGAAAATGCGCACGATTGCTAAATTCGCGCCTTTGCCTTTCCTGTCTTGCTAGCCCATAAATTGGGGCGGCGTTCACCTCCTCGGAACCTCAGTGGAATAGTACTGGCTATCCAAACAATGCCTAATCCTGATACAATACAAACCCAAACCCTAAAACAATGGAATTCGTTGTCAGTGCAATCCAAATGGCGTCCAAGGGTCCTTATTCACACGGCGGCCATGTTTAATCCCAGGAGTATAAAAACCTTTGTTTTGCACGCGTGAACTCGTTCTGAAACTGCTCAGTAAGAGGCTACACGTGGGAAATCTATTGTTTCAAGCCAACATGGCCGCCGTGTGACAAAAGCCCATAAAATGCAATATTTTGAGAGGTGAAGGCCTCCTGATAACATTGTGCGAGAACAGATTGAAATGCAATGTAGAGTCATTAAAGCGGCAATGAGTGTCCAAGAAACAGCTAATTTATTGCCAAGTTAGTGTGTGTGCAATTTTGTCATGCAGGCAAGCAAAACCATCGACAAGATGAGCCTAATACGATTCATTACATATGCTACATGTGCCATGGAAAAACCATGGAAGACTGTAAGTTGGAATTTCCAACATTACTGTATGTTTCATAGTAAGGAAATACCATGGACATCCGAATTTACAATTTTTCGAAAGAATGGAAATATCATGGATCTACCACGGAAATTTGGATTTCCATGTTCTATATCAGTATGAATTTCTCCATGTTTTACCATTACTATGGAAATTAGTTTCCCAGTGAGTGAATATACCAATCGCCCTTGTTTTCAGCTGACTGCAAAACTATTTTTCATCTTCGTTCATCCAAATGAAAAGCCTTTATTTGATACAAAGTATGCAGGAGTGATATCAATAGTCATAATTTACCCGATAAGTTTCCTAATCATACACATTAAAAAAGTTCTCAATTCTGACTGGCTAAGAGTAGTGCAGTTCAAGTGTAATCAGTTCAGTCGGCAAAAAAGTGTAATTCAGTGCAAGATTAAAATTGTTAATGTATATGATTAATAAGCAATCAATCATACGTTTTCTCGTTCAATTTGGGGTTCAATTCTCACTCGTTAGCAAATTTCCACTGGTTTTCCGTGGTGTGGACTCTTATTTACCACGATTTACGTCATCACATGGTCAAAATCCTCGTGAGTCCACAACAAATTTTGACCATGTTATCACTTTGTAATTCATTGACACAAATAAATTATGTTGTTGTTGGTGTTGTTGACGTAAATCGTGGTAAATAAGAGTCCACACCACGGAAAACCAGAGGAAATTTGTTTTTTACAACAATTATATTAGAAAACGTACAAGGAAGTTTCGTTACAAAGCGTGACAGCTTTGAAAGAGTCAGCGTTGTCTATAACTTTCTCGCGTCAGCACCGTTGTCTGGACTCTCATTTACCACCGTACTTCAACCAATCAGATCGCGAGATTACCGGCAGTTGTGGTAAAATATGTTTTTCAAATGGGTGTTTGTAAAACGCGGATACGGATGGCGGATGGCGGATATCTTAAAGGAACAGTGCCACGGTAATGCGCACGCGTAACACGTGATTATTAATAATGAGAAAGACAATGGAAAATCACGCTGTTAATGACACGTCACGTCAAAACTCAACTGATCTGGAACGACCTTTGGAATTTTCGCTAGCACGAAATCTAGAGTTAATAGATTTGTAATTTGCATCATAATCAGTTGAGAAGTTCAGGATTTAGAATCGTATAAACTTCCCACTGGACCATGAGATAGTGCTTCGACGATCCACATGTATGGTAATCGGGATAATAGTTTAGGAATCCACTCGGCAATGCCGACTCATAAACAAACAACAACTTCTGTGTGAATTATAATATTTCATTCTACTGCAGTTTCGCGAAGTGAAAGCGAAACTACGGGGAAACCAACGTTCTCACTTCATAGCTTTGGGGTTTTGTGATTTTAGGATGAGTTGTACAATTATAAGAGCGCTTCCACTACAAAATCGGGTAAGATTGCTAAATAGCGAGGCCTTGAACTGTACCGAACGAAGGCCGTGTTGACACTTCAATAAATACACGCGAATCATAGTACATTCAGCGACTTACAAGCAGAGTAAATGTCTCCCCTACATTCTCACTGTCTCCAAGTTTCGTAGGCCGTTCATTGTCTCCCCCTCGAATGCTTTGGACGAAACTACCAGGAGACGGAAGCTTTCTTCTGTAGCCATTAATTCCTCCGCTCGACGAACCGTCCAAGGGCACTGAATTCAGAGTCAAAAGTACTCCCAAAAATTACGGAGACGAACGAAATACCATCTTAAATCGTAGGATATAAAACTAAATTACTATTCTAAATAGGTATAAGGTCAAATGAAACTTAGGCAAAGCCGATGGAAGAGGATTTCTTTCACGTATCAAATCTCTCCCCATCTTTTGATTTTTGGACAACCCAACCAAAATTCAAACATTCGCACATGCGCACTAAGGATGGCACTGTTCCTTTAAAATAAATGCATTTTGACAAGAATTGGTGAGCAGTACATCTACGAGAACTCTGGTTTCGTTTGTAAATATTTTTATTCTCTCCGACGCGTTTTGTGTGACAGATTCACTCGGGAATGTATACATAAAAAATATTAACAGCCAGCGTGCAGAATTATGCAGAATTAGTGTTATTGCGTGTTGATATTTTTGGGGTATACATCTGGTTGCCCGTTAATAAAAATATATTTAAATATATTAATGTTAAAAGCAATTGGTTCGGTAAAGTAAATGATTCTACCGTTTGCACGCAACGTGACACAGGTCTACTCTTGAGGGAGTTACACAAATACCAAACACACAACGACTGATATATGAGCCGCATAATACAAGCCGGTCAAATTTTCGGATACACGAACCACTTTTAGTTTAGAAAACAAGAGCCCATCTGGGCTTTCACTCGGGCCACATGAGATTGAAGATGAAATACACTATCATTTGAAATCCTCTTAGTATCAAGTCGTGCTTTAATTCGCCAGTGAGAACATCAAAAAAACCAGACTGGTCTATTAATCGCTTTTATGGCATGACTATGATAACGCAGGATTCATTTTTTGTTTCAGTTTTCCCCATATTAGCCGACATGTATAATGTCTCGAGCTCTCAATCCAGTAGAAGGACTCTTATTCTGTCGTAAAACATGCCTTAGCTGTACAAGACCGCCCACGATGGAATAGATTTCTGACAATGACTCGTTGAAAGTGATATCTCCTTGTCTCGCCTTGTCTGAGAGCTTTGAACTTTCTTATCTGAGCGCGCCTGACGAGATCTAACCTTTGATTATAATTCGATACCCGTTGATATCCAAACGTGTTTGGATATTGTATTTCGCTTACGTTTCTAAATGTACATTGGATCTGTCCAAACAGCGCTGATCGAATGTATTACGGCTCCTGGTTGTTCATGTATTTTTATGGTCAACAAGAGCGCCAGTTGAAATATCCTGAGCCTGTTGGAAGGCTTTCGCCCTCGCGGGTCGACCATTGTGATTTACTGTATTCACTTATGTAAATACATTTAACCTGGCGATTGTTGCGTGGCCAGCACAGTGCAATCTGATTGGTTTGAAGTTGACCTCTAACGCATGCGCAGAAGCCGTCTGACATGGAATAAAAATAATAACGACTTGCATTTTAAGACTCGGCGCTGCCACAGGCAGCCCGAGTAAAAACGCCTTTTATTTCTACGACACATGCTTCGTCGTCCGGACGTCGACATATAACTCAGTATTACGATAGGTCTATTGCATTGGAAATAAATAATAAGTTAACAAAAGTGCCCATTATAGCACGCTTTTTTTCCAAGGTCGAAATCATTAGAACCTTACCATACCAACTTGTATGACGCCGGCTGGCATTTTGACAAGTTTTTATCGCGATAATATGCACATGTTGTTTCAAATTCCTCCCCGATAAGTCATCATTGGCTCTTCGGAGTCATTTGATAATGATTTCGATGGTCAAAACATATAGATTCGAAAATATTGTAAACATCACCTGAGACCATCTTTACTTTATACGCGGGCCAGTTGCTAGTTCGTTTTATTACCATACAGCGTATTAGTACATTCTTTTATATACGTTTTTTTTATATACGAGGCCTATATTTGTTCTACCAACAGCAAAATTCAGAAAAAGTCCCCGTTGCCGGTTCCTCCCTGTTATCGAAGAAAAAATTGACTTGTATTAGGCGGCTCATATATCACTCGTTGTGTTTGGTATTTTTGTAACTCCCTCAAGAGTATACACCTACAAGACAGAACCTGTGTCACCTTGCGTGCAAACGGTAGAATTGTTTACTTTTCCGAACCAATTGCTTTTAACCGGCAACCAGACTGGCGGTTGTGGCGGCCACAAAAATATCAACACGCAATAACATAATTCTGCACGCTAGCTGTTAATATTTTTTTTATGTATACATCCCATTGAATCACACAAAACGCGTTGGATAGAATAAAAATATTTACAAACGAAACCAGAGTTCTCGTAGATGTACTGCTCACCAATTCTCGTCAATTTCTTTTAATGTAATACATTTATTTTAACATATCCGCCATCCGTATCCGTGTTTTACAAACACCCTTTTCAAATATCTCAAATTGCGTTCGCCTCTATCTTTCAATCAATCGATCAATCAAATAATCAATTATCTTTATTTATACACGGTAAACGGCTCAGCAGGGCTGCTTTTGAGGCATGTCGTGTTTAAAATACAATTTCTACTCATTAAAATACTAATTAAGCTAATAAAAACTAATAGTTAATTAAAAACTTTACTTATAACAATAATATTATTTAAGTATAATGATAAATCTAGCACTTGTGATTGTAAAAGTAATAATAACAATGCCACTTAATAATTTTAAAAGATGGCCCTTTATAATCCCTTTGTACTTTGTAATATGAGGCAATACTCGCACTCATTATCATAAGGGAAAAACCATAATAATATGCAGTCTTTAAGGATTTTTTAAAAGGATTTTTTCTCGTACACCTTTCGAAAGTTCGTTGCAGGCGACTATACCTCGGTAAGAGGAAGACCGTTTTAGAAAGTTAGTTTTAGGTTGTGGTAATTGTAGGTTGGATTTAGTACTTCTAGGATCAGTTGTAGTTATGTACTTTTACTTCTGAGGTCATTTGAAATAAGTCCTGTAGATAATCACTGAGTATGGCAAAACCATGGAAAAATTTTGGCAATTGGAATTTCCAACATTATTTCATCTCAATCCAACTTAAAGCCTTTCTTTGATGCAAAGTATTTACTGCATGGCGTGATACCCAAAGTCATGATTTACCCGATAATTTTCCATCCAGAAAAAAAAGTACGTGGTTTAAATTTGGAGCAAATCATCTTTAAAGCTTTTATGGTGATGAATACGCAGTCTGCTGCACATGTTGGTAAAATGTAGAGTAAGAGGTACAAATAAGTTCATTCCGACTTTTACGAAACTCGCCCTAGTCCTCCGTCGGAGAAGTCTGTTTTCAAACTGGTGACCCCCTTTTTCCTTCCATAGTAGAATCACAGCAAGGTTGGGCAACATATATGAAAGTAAAAAGACATAATATTTTCTGGATGCTAAGATATTCTTATGCAAATACTGTAAGTAGCTATTTTAAGCGCCTTGAGGGGTACTAACAAAACATATTCCTATTCTGCTAAAGTATACGGCCTGCTTACGTGTTGCAAGGTTTTGATGTTATGTTTGGTATATACATGCCGAATAATAAATTCAATGTTTCAATACGAACAATAACATATAGCAGTATAGGACGCTGTCCGAAATCTAACTAGATAGTACAATTCATCTCCTTCCTTCATTTCTCCCTTTTCTCCATATTCTCGTTAGAAAGTTGAGCTTATTTCAAAACTAAACTTAAAAAGGCTAGCGGCTAACCAGAAAACCTTTCGGTATATCTAGCCACCAGGCATAACTACTTTTCAATCAATTATTAATTACGTATTTTTATTATAAAAAATACATATACTCACTAATGCTTATAAAAAAATGGATGAAATTATGCGAAAGAAAAAAAGTTGTTGTTGTTGTTTGTGTTCGTACTCAGTTTTGTCATATTCCTGTCAAGGGGCTTTATAACCCATCAAATAGTTTCTCTCGCGCGTGATTGATTGAATGAGTCACGTGACCCGAATTTTCTCTCCGCGAGCGGGAAATATCAGCGAATACACCCCTGTGAGTAGGGCTGTCCACAAATTGCTCGAAATTTCTTAAAAAGTTGCTCGAAATTTCCCAAAAAGTTGCTCAAAAGTTGCTAAAAAAATCCAGAAAGTTGCTTTTTATTAAGGAAGTTGCTTTTTTCCGTCATTTGGTCTAAAGTGAAAATATGCTAAAATTGCCCTATAAGAGTAAGATTACTAAGCATTTTCATGCCGTTTTGCTGCAACCGGAGTTACTAGCCTTTATTAAAACATTTTCAAGGCAGTGAAAAAAATCTAAAGTTTATCAATGTGTAAAGAGTTTTATCAAACTTATAAACAGATAACATGTATTTGAGTATCACTATAGTAAAATAATAATTTCTCATGAATGTTTCTCCTTTATGCACTTTCTATACAACATCATACTGCTACCTTCAAAGGGTCATCTTCTTCTTCTGACTCATTGCCAGTGGAGCATGACAGATTGTCCGCCATTTTGAATATTCTTTAAAATAACCGCTGACCCGCCCAGATCGCGTTGACAACTAACCACAGGAAGACCAAACTGCTTGAGCAGTAAGTCCTGTATGACCCTTTTATACAGGAAATTTCCAAAGTATCTAAATAAGCATTGTGGAACATAACAGTAAGACCAATTTAAACACTAAAAGCTGCTCCAATTTCTCAGTATGAGTAGAAATTCCTCAGAATGCAAAAAGTTGCTCGAAGTGAAAAAAGTTGCTCGAAATGTGAAAAGTTGCCAAAAAGTTGCCGAGCAACTTGTGGACAGCCCTACCTGTGAGCGTATAAGCGCGCGTCAAAGAAAATACTTGAACAACAATAACCTACATTATGGCGTCGAAATATGCCCTGATATTTGTTACTGGATATTCTCTTCTCGGATCAGATAATATCCGCGGACGAAATATCAGGGCATATTTCGACGCCACAAATAGGTTATTGAGTTTATAACTCGCATGCAGCTTCGTCACGCTAAAACGAGAATAGGCACCCGTTCTTTTTATTATTACATTTTTTTAGATTGACCAAGTTTCAGATAATAACTAGGCAGTAAAATAAATTATCATTTGAGCTTCTTTTTTTAATGGGATTATCTTGATTCTCCGAATTAAAGTATCCTAACGAAAAGCCCATTTAGTAAAGAGAGTATTAAGGATACAGCGCACTATCATTCTACTTAGAAATTTATTTGAGTTAAGACTGTAATAAGAAAACAAAGGATGATGATTTCCGAAATTTGATGAAATGTAAGGCCTCTGAATATCATACATTATCAGATTAGTGAAGTATTGTATCTGGGTTTCTCGTAAGCTGGACGATCGGTTTACCAAGCTTTTAACTACTGACTGGATGTGCTAAAATACAGCTGTTGATTTCACATCCCTGCATAACATCTTGTACATCTATCACTGCTGCTCGTCGTTCCATGGAAAACCCATGAAATTGGTTAACATTTCATTGGGTGTATCAGGGGATCTAAAACAATATTTTTAATGCAATGTTCATGGGTGTTTGCAATTAAACATACATTTTCATGGGATTTTCCTGGGAATTATAAGCAGTAGTAATATGTATATATACAACTTCTCGTTATTCCCTTGAAGATCCCATGAAATTGGTCAAAATGTCATGGGGTGTTTCAGAACACCTTTGAGCAGTAAATGTTAATGGTTTTCATTAAGAAACTTGCATTTTTATGGGATTTCATGAGAATTACGAGCAGTATAGTATTGATACATATACAACTTCTCGTCATTCCCATGAAAATCCCATAAAATTGGTCAAAATGTCATGGGGTGTTTCAAATTGTCTTTACCAGTAAATGTTTTGAAAATGTAATTTTCATGGGGTGAATGTTTTCATTAACAAACATGCATTTTCATGGGATTTTCATGGGAATTGCGAGCAGTAGTATTATTGTCAAAGGAACTGAACGTCGGAGTTCTCTATGAAGCCAATACGTACAGAAAATCCGCTTGGATCCGTTATAATATAATGGATGGGCATCTACACGGAATAAAGCCAGCTGTATATTTATTTGTTTTATCATTTCTGATTAAATGAAAACGAAGTCTATTTTATAGAACTGATGATACATTGAGTTTGGGAGCGTAACAAACACGTAAGACTGGCTCCGAGGACAATAGTGAGTTTCGTTTCCCCTCGGTCTTCCTCGTGACGGATTTGTTATATAGAAAATATTGTAAGATTCCTTTTTCTGTGAGTTTGGGTAAACGAATATTTCTTTCCTCGCCTTTAGCTAGCAGGTGGTGCACGAACATGCCACACCATCATCTGTCACGATGATACATTTGAATTGTATCCCACGATGACAAAATTCAGGTTAATGTTCCAAACTATGTTGTAAAAAACCTAGTTTGGACAAATTGAACCAATTTTTTTTCTAACTACAACAGATACATTGGATTTTGACGACTGCCATGTGACTCTGGATCAACCAATGAGAGTGTGTGTTGTATCTATGTTACAATGTATAAATTCGCTGTCAAGTCACAAAGTCCAACTTGTACTCTTAGGCCCATCAAACTGACCTCAGACGGTTATTTGTTGTTGAACTGTAACATAGCTCAGCGCATGCGTCAATGAGTGTGGGTGTGTCAGGAAAACACCAGTTCTATGGGTCTGTGCTCAATGACACAAAATATTTCCGAGATTTTTCTCAGTTTGATAATGAGTTAGAAGCTGTTGATTTCAATGGTCTCATTAGTGAAAATGTCAACGAAAGTATGAATAATGTAGTTATTACGCTCCAATCAATTTCTGATAAACACGCGCCGTTGCGTAGATTATCTAACAATGATCTCTTTTATGGCAATTGATCTTTGGAAAGACTTTCCGACTAACATGAAGGATTTAAGTGCATTCGCCTTTTCAAAACAACTGAAACGTTATATATTGTCAGAGCAACACTCACAATTTCTATATATCATTATTTTCTCTCTAATTCTCTAAAATCATTTTGTTAACTCTTAAATTCCTTTTTTTCTCTACCGGTTATAAGCACTTAACTAAATATGGCTGGGGGCTAACTAGAAAACCCAGCGGTTAACTTAGCCCTCAGGCTCACACATTTCTTATTATTTATTATGTTACTATTAGTCTATCTCCGTTCTCTGTCTGTATTTTATAATTATTGTATAAAAAAGATATGAGCAAAAATAAATTGAAATATATATATATATATATATATATAGCCATCCGATGCCCAATAATGGAAGGGCATGTTATCTCCTGCCTCCTTGGTCATGGGGTAGAATCCCAATCAAACTTTAACTATGGGAAGTCTTGTTTAACTGAATGATTCGAGTGAGAAGTAAAGCAATAGGTTGCGGCAATGAGAATATTCTCACATAATTATATGATTTTTGCTAGAATATGCATTAAGTGCCGTCTGAGATGTCCACAGTCAAAGTTACAAGTGAAAATTGTAGGAAACTGTATGCTGTTGACTATTTTTACTATGAACGTAAAGAAAACACCATCTAGCCAACAAAAGATCTTTGAATCACAATGGTAACATTCCTCGTACATGTATTTCTCCAAAACCAAACCATAGTGAGTTTGATCAAAACTAGTTTTAACTTCAAAATTATTGCTGCGCAGCAAGCGAAGCGAGAGCAATTAATAATTTGGACAAAATCTCGCAACGGTTCATTGCGTTAATTTGCTGTTTCGACCACAATCCCTTGCGTGGCCAACCACAATGCGCAACTCTCCTCCCCACTGGAGGACATTTTTTGAGCAACACGATACTGAATGACAAGATCCGCGCGTCATTGATAGACTATTACTGGTTTGCACGTGACGTCATAGCCGCCATGTTGGTACCCTTAAACAATAGATTCCTCGTTAGCTTCTTTTGTTGGGGCACCAACATGGCCGCCATGCCCTTTGTCATTTGAATCTCTGGGGATTGAGTGAAAACCAGCAATAATTACTGTGTAGGTTATATGCTTGGTTGTTTGTATTCTCCAAAATTTAAGCTCCCTTAGTTCTTAATTCGGGGTATACTGGTACCATAATAGTCTTCATTGGGGAGGTAGAGCAATCCTTTGACGGGTTTATGTTCTTCGCATTCATTGCAGCTTGGCATCTGGAGGAGAGCGATTTACGCAAATTCACGAGTGATTTGTCGTACGCTGTATTTCAGGCTAATTCGATCGTTTTCGTTTGAATTTTTACTACAGTTCCTTCAGTGCTCCTTATGAATCTTGTGTTTTGACGTTAAGTTTACTAAACAGAGAGTTTAACCCACAAAATAAATATTTTGTAACTTGATGATCGTGCATGCTAAGTTGACGACTCATGCACGAGTCACTGGAGTCGTCAGTTAGGCGATCGGACTCAGTGTACATGCATATAGTTTGATAGTTTGGGGCGGAGAGAATGGCTATCAGTTTCCAAAGAGCAAGATCTCTCCTGATATCAAGATGGTGAGCAGCAAATAAGTTTCTTCTATTGGCCTTAGATAAAGTCAAACAGCCGCGTTCAAAACACCAAGTAGCATTCACAATTACAGTTGATTTCCGCTGTTTAAACTTTAGCGGGGAGAACAACAGTTTTTTTGTGCTGGGAATCTTAAGAAAATGCCTGGAACTGGTAGGATCACGGAATTTACCGGGAAATCGTTGATATGTCGGGACAAAATGAAAATAAATCGGGACAACTTTTGAGAAAACAGGCTTCAGTCGCATGCATGCACGATAGTCCCAAAACTACAAAATTAGTTAATCTAATACCTTGGCATTTTTATCACCCAGTAATATGTTTTTCCTGCCAAAGAGCTACTGTCGGTTTTCTTCTAATACACTTCCTTAACTGGCGGCAGCATTCACTACCAATTAGGTATACTAGTCTAATGAAAATCCATTACTTCGATGGTCTTCCGTATTCAATTTATGAGCATCAACCAATGAAATTACGAAATTACATTCCTTCCCTTTCCTTCTCATCCGGAGCATTAATCAATTGTTCAATTCTATCACATGAACGGAGGCATGGAGATTCCATGCAAACTTTAAAGCTCTGACTCAGCCACTTGCCCTGAAAATTGTTTTGGAACCATGCACCATTCAGGGGCGTAGCTAGGCATTTTCAAGTTGTACGCACAAGTGCAGTAGCTACCGGTTTTAAGGGGCCCCTCTCGTAAGAACATTACAAGGCCAAACAGGAAATTTTCGTCTCAAAGTGTACGCACGTACGTATATGCGTACAGGAAGCTACGCCCCTGCCATTGACTGAGGCGGCGGCACGGTTAACAGCGGTTAACATGGCGGACCCCTGAGTTTGATTCGGCCCGTGCGTTGGACCACGTTTGTAAATAGCTCATTGGTCGACGAGAATCAGATGATGCCGCTCTTAGCCAATAAGAAGCAGGGCTGCAAGCGTAACTATATATTTTTGGCCACCAATTCCTGTTCGGCCCTCGCGCCATTTGGGTCCGTTTACCAGAGGGCTGTTAAATTTGTCCTGATGCCTATTGATGAAATTTGATTTGAAATTTGATTTATCGTATTGCACGCAGAGAAAATTAAATGTCATACTTGGTAAACATGGCGGACCCCTGAGTTTGATTCCCCGTGCGTTGGACCACGTTTGTAAATAGCTCATTGGTCGACGAGAATCAGATGATGCCGCTCTTAGCCAATAAGAAGCAGGGCTGCAAGCGTAACTATATATTTTTGGCCACCAATTCCTGTTCGGCCCTCGCGCCATTTGGGTCCGTTTTCCCGAGGGCTGTTAAATTTGTCCTGATGATATTGATGAAATTTGATTTGAAATTTGATTAATCGTATTGCACGCAGAGGAAATTAAATGTCATATTTGGTCAAATATCAAACAATTCTTTTTCAGACATGGGAGGGCTGTTTAAAATTTGGCCTCATTATATTGATGATAAATTGAATTCAAATTTAATTGGTCGTATTGGTCAAATATATAAAACTGATATATTTTGTTGTGCAGTGAAAGACTGAAAGACCAGCAATAATACTCCGATCGAGTTACCATGGACCAAGTATCAAAAGATCTACACAAGTTCCACGTAGCTAAAGCAATAATGTGGTTAATAATAGCAAAACTGTCGCCAAATATATATACCATCAATCCGAAGAACGTAGTCCCTTTACATTTAATTTAATATACATATATACACATTTACTGTAAGTACCTTTATGTGGAATAATGCTAATATTAGTATCTACAAATACGGGATGTTGTTGAGAAAATATTTTTAGATTGGCCTGACATCCAAGACATCTGAAAACATTTTAGTCGCAATAGTATATTAGGAAATATATCTTAAATATCTATATTTTTTCCCCATACAAGCTGCAAAATAGACAAAGATATCAGTACAAATATTTGTTAATATACATTAATAAAAGGCTTTTCCACTGTCTTTCTTTATGTTTTATGCATACACACTGTATTTTGTAGAACGTCACGCAGGACGTAAGATGTCTTTTCTATCGCTTTCGGCTATTCATGCATCCTCCTTTTCGATTAGAATTTTAAATTGTTTTCTTGAAAATTCCTTTTAGAATGGCGGATCACTCTAGTTCAAGGTTAATTTGATCATGTATAGCATCAGTGTATAAGTGAATGGAATATCACGTACATAAGTTTGGAAGTAACAACGTTAACTTACAATTTAAGAAAAAAGCATTTCCCCAAGAAAAAATCGAACCATCAGGTACCTTGGAGTTAAAGAACACTTTCGATTAAAAAGTACAAAAGGCATCCCATTTCATCAAATCCAGCTAGACTTTGTTTCATTACATGCAAATTAAATTTCATCAATTAAAGTCCTCATTTCCTTCTGTCCCGCTGTCATGCAAAGATTAAATCAACAACCTACCTATGGGTAGCTGGGCTTTCCGTCTTCCCATAAGCTAAGTACAACACAGCTGAGAAAAACACAATACTTTCCGAATGCAAGGCCCCTTGAAAACCATAAGGTGATCGAGCACCCGTCACAGGCATTTAGGAGTCAAAAGGAACCGAGTCGTTGCTGAATTTCGCTCGTAGGCAAGGTAAGATTGACTTAGGGTAGTGAATAGCTCAGATGGCGACTAGCTTTTTTCTAATCCATTGTTTGCAGCTCGGTTCGAAACACGGTGTGTAATCAATTAAGTCTCATAATATACCGTCCTTAACATCTACACAACCTATAAACCTGAATCAGACATTATTTCTAAGGGATTCCGCACAGTTTCGCCAATTTGTTTTTTTTTGGCACTTATGACAAAAATATTCCCTTATATAGGCTACGTATTCGACAATCGTATATTCACGTCGGTGCTACAGTTGTTTTGCATTTTAAGGCTGAACTGGCCGATGTTAAATAAGATATTAAGTAAGCCCGGGAAAACATGTTTGCTTTAAATTTCCAGAATTTGAATTGAACACAATCTCGCTGATCTCACTTGGCCACGGCTTAGATTACGCTTTGCATACATTTATTTATTTCATTACATGGAGTTTCCGAGTCTTTGCCTTCTCGCTTCGATAAAGGGAAACTTACTATATTCTGTGACATGGATTACTTATAAAGTAGGTAATATTTATATAAATATTGAACATTGTGCTACGCAGTTTTTAAGAAGACAAAAAGATAAAATGCTTAAGTGCAGTTCACATAAACTAATCGGTACTGAACAACATAGAGGAGACTATACTAGTGATTAAACTTCCCATTCACTTCGCTTTATTATGTTAAAATTAGAGAGAGCTTGTGCCACAATTTGCACAGTTTATACATACATTATTAGTATGGTTACGTCGGGCAAACTCTGTCAATATTGATTTATCGTCCGAGTCCATCAAGTTTGCTGCATGCAGTACAGAGATTCTCAACTCCTGAAGTCGAAATGAAAAAAGAAAGAAAACAAGAAATATAAACTAATGATATCTGAATTTGATACTATGAAACTCGTCAAAGTACGAAATCTAAATATAATTTCAGTCTTTCTGAGTACACTTTAGTATAATTATCAAAAAGACAGTTTCTTCCGCCTTTGCTAATGCAGTAATGGATAGTGATTTGGACTTCCACTGATGTAAATAGCCGGCTTTGAATTGGTTGAATATTACTGACCATCGCTTTGGGAAATTCTGTATCTGTATTTCGATTTACTATCGATAACATTGTGTGTGCTATTGCAAAAGAATTACACTAAACAAGTGATTAACCTTTAAGATTGTAGGCAATTTAAATTATATAGACTCGAAAATTTGCTCTTCTGACTAGTAAAAAAGACGGCCGATAACGCCGTTCGTATCCGCCGTTGAGTATTTTTACCGAGGTACCAACTTTCGATTTCATAATTTTGATTTCATTAACCGACCCAAAACTGTGCCAGGATCATTTCTTCCATAATAAAAGAAAAACAAACTGCATGCAAATAATTTAATATAAGGGTAATAAATGATTTCAACGTAAGTACAAAATTTATAGATTTAACGGTAGAAGTGCATG
The DNA here is from genome assembly GCA_030867875.1 of Actinernus sp. WN-2022. Classification (NCBI taxonomy): domain Eukaryota; kingdom Metazoa; phylum Cnidaria; class Anthozoa; order Actiniaria; family Actinernidae; genus Actinernus; species Actinernus sp. WN-2022. The sequence goes on along the minus strand of JAOWCC010000019.1, from coordinate 16,662,593 downwards.
GACAACACTCACTGTTGACTCAAGACTATAATCCACGTTTATCCTGGAATAAACGAGAGCGCCTTTGTGGTCACAAAGATTAGTCAAAAGCAGGTGTGCGTTTTAATTTATTTTCCAAAGGCTTCAGCGCATAAGCTATACGTTAATTTTATATTCTCGGATTCGGCCGGTACTTGGCTTTTCACGATACCATGCAAGAGTAATAAATGGTTTATTGTTACGTCGAAGATACAGGAAGCCGTTACCGGGTCTCCCAAGCCAGAGGCTTATATTTAAGTATTCCGACGAACGCCAGGGTCGAATTGGAATTCAGATATGGCGCCGCGTCCGGGAATCGAACCTGGGCCACAGAGGTGAGAGGCGAAGTGTTTAACCACTGCGCCACCCTGGCCCCCAGTGTGCTGCATATCCGAACAGTTGACCAGAAATGTACGTAGGCCCCACCACAACCAATACCATTTGAAACCGTATTGCATGTAGACGAGGTGTTGTTTTCAGATCGATTCGGCCAGTCCATGTTCGTCTATCTTGGATCCTTTTAATTCGGACTGAGCGTTTGCAAACGTTCGCGTTTTCAGTAAATTAGGGACTTTAAGCAACCCGCACGACGGCAACGTCTAGGACGACGGCACAAAACAATAGCCTTACAAAATACAATAACTGCAGATGAAAATGCACGCAGTCACCTACATTTCCACCGTTCTCTGCAAAAACACAACGTGAAAACCCCAAATTGTACGTTTTAAAGAGAACGCGAACGTAACTGAAAGTAAATCAATCCGTTTTTCGTTCGGCGTGAACGGAACTCTATACAATCTGGTTGTGAAAAACAATTCAAGGCGAACAAGGGAAATAGTAGACACCAAATATCGGGAGAAAACACTTTTCTGCGTCCCGTCGTCATTGCCGTCGTCGTCCTGGTTGCATGAAGTTTTCAAAACATTGCGTTTTCAATGAAAACGACAAAAATAAAATTGTTTTCAAATGAAAACAGTATCGACGTTAAACTTTGTAAAATGGTCGGGAATCCAAGCCTCTAAATATTGTAAGAGAAACGAATGGTTTATACACATTAAAATGACTTGTTTGTAACGCCGAACGACATTAATTCTCAGTAACTAACGTAAATCATGTAAGTTCATTACTCGAACTATGTATTTGAGTTAAAAAATACAAAATAAATAAAGTAAAACATAGTTAGTCGAGATTGTAAAATAGTTCATACACATAGGCTGACTAAGATTTATATTCATAGTTCTTTAATTTACTAAAGTTATTAATTTTTAGTTATAACTTACTAACTTGAAAAGCACTGCATGTTTGCAATTATTTTTGTAGTTACTTTTGGTTGGTTTATTAAGTTTTGGATTACATACGAAAGTGCAATTTAAAGTTACTTAAATGAGACAATAGGCAAGTACGAATTTTTATTGTGAAATAAATTTTTAATATGAAGTTTTAGTTATATCTCACTATGTACAATTGTTTTTGTAGTAACTTTTGGTTGGCTTATTTAGTTTTGGATTCCATACGAAAGAGCAATTTAAAGTTACTTAAATGAGACAAAGGCTAGTAGGTCAATAAGGAAGAAGCAATACTGAATGTTTAAATAAAACATATCTGATGTTAAAAGTTTGTAATACAGAGGAAGAAATACGGGAGTTCCCCATGAGAAAAGATCGACGATTCGGTTCTACATTAAACTATTAAATATATCACATTCGATTCTCCTTAAAAGACTGAACTGGAGTTCTTAAAAATGAAATTATTTAAACGAAAATATTACGCTGTTTCAATGTCAGCAATTCAGGGCGCGTTCGACTGACTGTCTTTTTGAATAGGCGAAATAGATGGTAGTTTCTGGAAATCACTCACTGCAAGTTCAGGCACATTTTGCACTGTAACCTACAAACGCTTGCTGACATATGATATTCAGGATACATTCAGTGTTCCAGTGGCTAAAATATCCCGATATAAGCGATTTGTAGTGTTCATTCTGTGTATTCTTAGGCCAGAATACGGTCCATCGAAGACTGATCTAAGCACTAAGCGAGTAGGATGATGTTGTTCCAAGCGAAGCCGGATCTTGCATGCAAGATACCATTGACATTCTCCCGTTAATGAAACTGGAGCCCTGAAAAATGAAATTTACTTCATTTATTTATTGTTTTACCACTCGAAGGTGGCCGGAAAACCAACATCAACAGGTTTAATTAATAAATACTCCTGTAGATGGAGGTCTTTGAGGCCTACGATTTTTTCGTTATCAGAGAAGACGCGAGTCTAACCATTTGTAGTTCGAGAACGAAGTGGTTTCACAAAGGCAGAACCTTCTACTCAGTTATTTTATACCCTGGGTGTTGGGCCGGACGAGGTCTCCAGCACGAAAGACCGGCGCCTAACCACTGAGCTAACCGGGAAACGAAAATATTACCGGAGTTTTTAATGTGAATAATAAAGTTCATGCATGCATGCGGTCGAAGAATCGGTTGATGTTATTTCAAGATACTTTCCGCGCAATCAAGCCGAAAGAACCCCCAAAGATAAGATACGGTAAACTCAATAGGTATGTATTTTGTATGACCAGAAAAAAACTTCTCATCTTCCCGACATAATTTAATAAGATGACTTTAGCGGCTTATTCTATCATTTGATTGAAAAACCCACACAAAGCGATGTCCATAAGGCTTTTTAGGAATGAAGAAATAAATAGTAAACACCATGAAGACAAAAACTGCACTCCTATTTGGTTTTAATTGCTTAGTTTACACCGGTATAGCCATAGGAGGTTACCCGTGGGTGTTACTGAGTGACTATAGAGTCACTCCACATACACATCTGCGAGATACGATCCCAGTGACGAGGCTTCGTGGCCTTGTTAATCAAGGAGGTGTAGTGGTTCTATCGTTGAAGTCAGAAGAAGAAGAAGGTTTAGGTTTTTATGACGTTTGGTATATAAGTAGCCTGCGAAACAGGCCCTCGGTACGGTGTTATTTCAACGCAAAGAAAGTGATAAAATGATTTTGGTATGTGTTCAAGTTAAACTTAGATGGTCAGTGTGTTGGGGAGAGTAAATTTTGCAAGTATAACAATGTCCGGAAAATGTATGGATTTTCTCACGCGGCGGCCATGTTGAGTCCCAGGAGAATAAAAACCTTTGTTTTCGTCCGGTACAACCTCGTTATGAAACCCACCAGTGCGAGGCGACCGGGGCCAAAACCATTGTTTTATCAAAGATGGCCGAACTGTGATAATAGGCCATTATAAAATAATTTAGATAGTACGCACGTTCCGATTGGCTTATAGCCCTGTTTTCATAGCCTGTGCACTGAAACATGGAAATGACGTCGCACCGTAAGATAAGTACCGTAAGTGCTTCTTTTATCAAAATAATTATTTTATAAAAGAAATGAAACCGATTTTCCGTGTTTGCACATGCTCATGCAAACCTCGGTAAGTTTGCAATAATTCTGGAGCAGATACAAACACTCGAAAAGCGGTCTCGTGTTGTTTTCTGCTCCGGCTCGAATTCTCCCAAACTTTTATTCCCAAGCTTACCTCGGTTTGCAGGAGCATGTGCAAACATGGAAAATCTGTTGCATTTCTTAATAGGTATTTGCATGATGACATCACATACTACAACTACCACAACTCTTAGCCTGCGTTGCGGCTCTGGAGTATCAGAGCGCAGCGAGCGGAGATTAGGGGGAGTGGGGCGAGAAAGAAAAAGAGAGGGGGGAGGGGGTAGACTACGGAACTCTACGCGAATCCTTTTGTTCCTTTAATTTGGACCATTATCAGGGAAGTATGAGACCGCACATTTTTATATATTCCTCTTGTTATTAAATAGAGTCCAGGTCTGATAAATTAAAGGGTATGGAAAATCTTATATTTTGGTCTGAAACAGGGTCAGGGTTTTGAGACCCAGGCGGCACACTCCACCCAAAATTCCTGAGAATACCCTGGAGCGCACGCGGTTAGCAAGAAAATGTCAAAAATCGACAGCTGGAACATTTTTACATCCTTGACGGGAAAGATACGATGCAGGCCGGGACACCACAGATGGTACACAATGACTGTTGTTTGTATGAAGTTTTATGTCTGCTCTCAGCCATTTGGCTTCTTTATTAAATCACTTTATTGTAGGCCGCGGGGACCGTCGACATGTGTCCCGCTTAAAGTAGCCTGCAGTGCAGGCGTTTCTAGTGGTTTCCCCCGCTTTCGTGGACGTTTTCCGCTCACGAATAAATTTTAGACGAGTAGGAATGGAGCGGACGAAAAAGCGAGAAGGGGGAGGGGAAGAGGGGAAAAGAAAAGAAGGGGGGAGGGAGAGGGGGAAGAAGGAAAGTTCTTATATATTGCGGTTTCCCAAACAAAACGCCCAGGCTACGCTTGAAGTGCATATGAGCCCAAATTTTTTATCATTATAATCGATTCTCCATCAAGTAAACAGTTGAACTTTTAATATTTTTTTAATTTGAGTGTGGCGTCTATGAGTTGTAGAGGTTTCTATTTCCAATATGCTAATTATGTGACGACATGTGAGGCCAACTGAAAGGTCACTTATTTCTCCTTGGGAATTAAACTATTTCTGATTTATACGAAATATTTGGTAAAATCACTGATATAAGGCCCAAATATTACATGGATGTTTAGAAAAATATGTATATTTCTGCCAGCACATTTTTGTATTATAAATGAGTCCTCACATAATTAGCATATCGGAAATAGAAACCTCTATAACTCATAGAGGCAGCACTCAAATTAAGAACTATTTTACATTTCAACTTACTTGACGGTTTTATCTTACGGCGTATGTCATTTCTGACTAGTTAGAATTTGGGGGCGTTCCCATAGTTGAGATACGGATATAGCATATATATTCTTCCAACCACGCCGCCCTTCCAACTCTTAAAGTGCCTATGAAATTAAATTTTCGTCATTAAAATTAAGATTTCATTTGAAAATTCCTTAGAAATGAGGAAGGATGGCATTTTCTGTTTTTCAATATCTCATCTCATTGCAGAGATATTCAAGTTTTTCGAATATGCAAATTAGAGGATTTATGACGTCATTAGTTGTGCACATCGGGAGACCCATTGATAAAGTGAGTGATATCTCTGTAACAATAGGGTACCAACTATTGAAACTTTGCACATGCGTAGTACAAAGCAATGCACACAGCATTTTGCAAACCACAATGTTGCCATGGAAACACTCTTGGCTCCAGACTCCTTGAATGATGAAAAGAAATTCCCGGATTTCTCCTTTGGTAAACACAATTTTATTGCTGTGGGTGCAGCAGAGGTTTTGCCACAATGTAGGCATTGTGTGTAAGTGCCTTAGAGTAAATGATTGTGTGTAACATAGACATAATCTGCAATTTTATGTTCAAGGTGAAAGGAGCCTGGATCCAATAGTGTTTCCATGACAACCTCATAGTTTGCCTATTGATGTGTATTTTCCTTATTACTGTACATGTGCAAAGTTTTAATTGTTTCTACCTATTATAAGCAGAGTTATTCTTCATTTTGTGATTTGTCTTGAGGCCTTGCACAACTAATGACGTCATAAATCATCTAATTTCCATATTCGAAGAACCTAACTAATATTTGCCTGAAAAATATACTGAATACGGAATATTTCAATAAAGCGCATGACACTTTCGAAAATTAAAAAGAATAAGGAATATCCAAAAAAAATTAGTAGGGAATGGGAATATTTACCTCAGGAGAGCAGAGGAATACGGAATTTTTAGAGTGAAAATATTCCGCTTCTACCCCCGATATCGTTGGAATGAGGTTTAAATAAAATCGTCACAATAGTGGCCAAATTTACTCCAAACTGAGACTGGCTATCATTCTCTTATTATATTTCTTCAGCAAACGAGTGCGACGACACACAGAGCTCTCGATCTTTTCATTATAAACAAATGACTCGATATAATTTACATTTCACCTATTTACTTGATGGAGAATCGATTTTAATGAGAAACAAATTGGGCTCATATGGCTGGACGTTATGGTCAGACCCCCTTCCCCTACCCCTGCCGGTCCTTAACGTCCACCCTTACGATACAATAAAACTGAGTACCGAGAGCTCAGTCGAAAATCACTAGGACAGTCATGTATCGATCGATTGTGTTCACGTTACTTGGTCTATGGTTAGTTCTCTAATTTATGTCGAACGTCCAAACAGTTTGCTTCAATCTCAGAAGTCATGGCCGCCATGTTGGCTCATGTTTTTGCTCCAATATCTCGTTCCCAGAACTGTTGTTGTCTTAATGCCCACACTAATGTCCACTGGACGCTACGCGGGGGCACTAGCATAATGTCGTTCACCTTGAAGTTCTTGTTTACACAGTCTGGTGATATTTGCTGCTATTTGAGTGGCGCCGGAGTCAAGGGCAGCTATTGTATTTTGTTTGTATAAGGTTTAATCTGCACTCAGCCATTCTTCGTCCTCTTTATTTAAAATCACTTTAGATCGTAGGTCTTACCTCGAAGTTTACGTAAGGCTTGTTTACATTTAGTCTGCTGATATTTGCTGCGATTTGATCGAGTGGTGAGTCAAGGGCAGTTATTGTATTTTGTTTGTAAAAAGTTTAATCTGCACTCAGCCATTCTTCTTCTCCTTTTATATTACATCACTTTGTTCTATTAAGTAAAACCTGGGTAGACGACGTCTTGACGTCATATAATTAATTCGGCTTTGCAATCATTTGAAGAAATACTTAACATGTTGACTAAAATGACTTTTTTCTTTACTAACAACTCAAAAACTGTGTATATGTTCTATGCATCGATGTTGTTGTGATAAAAAGGCGCCATGGAGAATAATGCATTAATGAGATGACGTCTACCCAGGTTTCGACCCAGGCTTTTACTTACGCGGTCATGGGTCAGGAAATATCGTCAGGAAAGGTCTCAAACAAGCGTAGAACATAAAGGATTCACTTTAAACCAAAACTTTCTTCACAGAAATACTCATTATATTTTAATGATAAAGCAGAGGCTGGAAGACATCGAATATCAAAACTGGTGGAGTGCAATTAATAATGATGACAGAAAAGATAAGGACCAAAGAAACAAGCTGCGAGCATATTAGCTACCTACTCGAACCTTATCTTTTGAATGTTCACAATATTGAAAACACAACTGCACTTTCGCGCCTTAGAATAAGTAATCACTGCTCTGAAATCGAGAAAGGGAGGCATGAAAAGCCATATCGGAAAGTCGAGGACAGAATTTGTCCTAAATGTAAAAGGGAGACTGAGGATGAAAAACACTTTTGAACTAAATGCCCAACTTACGACTCTCTCAGATGCAGTATAATTAGTATCATCAATGTTCAACGAAAGTACAACTCGACAAACACTAAATAACAACACCCTCTTTAACATTATGATAAATTCACCGCTTGCACTCCAAAAGCAAGTTGCAAAATATGTATACACATGTGTTTTAAAGTACGCAACGAATCATAGTGTTGGTCCCTCAAATACTATTCCTACTTCCGGTAATTAGACTCCATTTTATATTTTAGGTTGTTATTAGCGTACTTGTAGCCTACAGTTATATCCTTACAGATTCACTGTAAACATCCTGCAAGACCAATATACAAAATTGTATACGGTGCTAATAAATATGTCTATGTCTACTGTAAGATCTACCTGTACCGTGGGGGGGGGGGGGGGGGGGGGGCATTCAGGGGAACAACAAAGCCTTCAAATCTACCGTCCCCCTCCGATAAAAAATGAATGGTCCCTATAAGTATGGTATATTAAAATTCAAAGAAACACAAAATAGGAAATAAAAAAACAGTGCCAGGAAAAAAATACAATATGATTTTTAGTTTGTGTCCATGAGCTTAAATCGAGGAAACTACTGTTTATACACTTTCCCTTTTCAACTTCCCAATTGTTGGGTTAGAATGATTTGGTCTAATAATCCCAAACGTTGGCCGGTAAAACGAGTTGAGTCTTTAAAGACACAACTACGGGAGAGGACGAAAAATTCGCGCCTAAAATCCGCCAAAGGTCTGTATTGCCTATTATGTCATTATTGGATCGTAGCTTTCGCCAAACTAGCTTCCTTTTAGAAAATTGAATTTTAGATTTCAATGGATTTCAATCTTGCAATTCTTTTTATACCAGATAGATGTTTACGAAGACTAACCCTCGCGGTGGAGGTTTCTAATTCAGAGCCCGGACAGATTGCTGCATTTCCTTCCTCTTGTTATAAGGATTGCCGTGTTCATTATTCAAAACGCTAATATTTTGACTTATTTAGGCTTCCTTTTATATTATTCATGATTGCAAATGGTTAGCCATCTGCGCATGCGCGAAATGTGGCTTATTCACACTCAGGCGCTAGCCATCAAACGGCATAGTTCGTCCTTCCTTTGTTTCCCTTTTATTTTCAGTTTCAGGTGTAAAAAAATAATATCTCGAATTCTCCAATTCCGGGGAATACCACTAAATAATATTTAGTTGATAATCCTAAAATTAACAACGTCAATTGTTTCAGTCGTTTCAGCATGATTGTTTTCGATGTCGGGCCGCACAATTAGAGCAGTTCCTGAAGTGCCATATAAGATACCATCTGCAACATAAAGCCGTTGCTCTTAGAGCCAGAGGCAAACCGCCTTTTGTTAAAAAAGGAACCCCAATTTAAACTCTTAACTGAATGAAAACTACTAAGATGAAAGGACTAATTCGAAGTGCAAGTAAAAATCACCTTGCATGTATGGGATCTAACTTGGCAGCAAATATATGTGTAATATACTAAGAAAAAATGAAAGGCTGATTGTACAGTCTGGAAAAACATATAATTAATACCGATATTTCGGTTGGCCAGGGTACACAAGTATATGGCAAGACAACGTTACAAATTTACAAATCTTTAAATTTGTAACGTTTTCTTGCCAAATACTTGTGTACCCTGCGGAAGGTCAGTGGCCGTGCCAACCGAAATTTCGATCGGTGTTAACTATATATTTTCCCTAACCGTACAATCAGCTTTTCATTTGGTCTTAGTATTCTTAAATGAAAGCAATTCTTTCACTTTTTTCCACCTTCGCTTTGGAAATCATTTCCTTCTTCGTTTTAATCTTCAGCTTTTTTGTCATATGCATCGAATCAACCTACTGAGGCCTGGTTGCCATACAGCCTTTTCTTGTTTTTCCGTGTGTTTTTTCGTGTCGTTTTTTGTTGTGGAGACGGAAACACGGAAAAACAAGAAAAGGCCATTCTAAAGGCTATATGATAAACGACTTTACACGTGGCCTGTTCAGCCGGCTTATGGTTTCATAATGCCTCATTGGTCATTGATAATGAGTATAAAGATTAATATCCACTCTTAAGGCCTTTTGAAGACCAGCTTAGTCTGTTTGCGATAGCATGGTATTCATGCTGCGAGATGTCTGTGAAATTCAACACGTGTACTAGAGTATTCACTTTTCACCACAAGTATTCATTCAACAACAACTGTTTTACTATACTCTTCTCAAACGGATGTCACTACGTTAGTTTAATAGCCTCTCCCTTCCCCTGTGGTCGTACGCCGTGTGATTAACGAATTGCCTCAGGTTCGTTTATCTTGATTAGGTCTCTAAGCCGAGTATAGAAAACAAAGCTCAACTCACGCAAGACGACCGACTCAACAGCATTAGCAATATATATCAACGAACTGGGTCTCTCAGGTTAAGTTCAGGTAAATCCTTTCTTACTACATATTTTCAATATCAATCTAATGGCCGAGGAACAGGTTATCTTCCATGTGCATTTTATGTTATAGTTTTCTTCTATCGTATTTTTTGAAATCATTGTTTGTCTTAGTATATAGTCTTAATGTGACCGAAATTCGCGAACGACATTAAAATATGAAAGGCATCATAGTGTTCATATGAGGCTATGCCAGTTATATTAACATTTTCGTGCCTTATTAATATTCGCTTAATTTGTATAACGTATGCGCATATGAAATGCTGGTACCGCAATGTCGAGTACAGTGAACAGTTTGGTACGCTGTATCATGTGAATTTTAACGTAGTTTAATGGTATCCTGTACGGAATAAGTCATTTAGTAAAAAAAAACAGATGGCCACAAGCGGCGAAATGGGGAATATCTTACTTTACGATCTGAAAAAGTCTAAAAGCATCAGCTAGTAAACGGAAATATAGCATCAGACCTATTATACTATTGTTGGGTTATTTCAATTTCAATCTTCCCCACCATATTATCTTTCTTATCCTCATGGCTCTTTCGCTATACTGTCGGTTGAAAATATACCTATTCACTTCAAGAAGGCTGAGCTCAAAATACTGACCAACAGTCATTTTGCCAGTTTTCACAAAATCAGTACTTGTATTTTCAAATAATATCTCGATTGTTTAACCACAATATCCAACAGAATTTTTTTTAAACATTAAGAAAAATTATACTTTATCCTCAGGCCTTTTGAGAGGCTAATTATATGCTATATATCGCATATCACGGTAGTATTTCTCATGAATTTAACCTCTCATGTCATTTACAAGAATGCATTAGACGTTATATAGTCCAGCGTTCTTGTCAGCATCGAATACACATTGAATACAGTTTAGTTTATTCCTTTGACGTTTGAGATTTCATCTCATGAATATTCATAGAATAGGATGGAGAAACAGCGATAAGAAGTCGTCTTGCCCTACAATGGAGATATATAATGCCCTACAGGTTAATTGACGCAAAAGTGCAGAAGTAGAAAACTTGAAATACTGACGTCTGCACTTTTGACACTATTTTTGTAGTGGATTTCAGACTATGCATGGTTGTGTCAGTCACGAAAAGGTGATAAGGTCCCCGAAATGTTCGAATCAATATCAGGCAATGACAGATGAAACAATCGAGGCAGAATTATGCTGCTTTCTTAACTAGGTTCTTTTCGACTCGTAAACATATGGTTTCGTTACCCAACTAAGTAAAAAATCGTTCTCGATTAACAAACTAGAAACCACGTTTTTGAACTGTTCAGGTTTTGGTTTTCTTCGCTCTAGATAACCTCGTCACCGACGCAAATGTGCTAGCATTAATTATTCATGACTTCTTAATTGGGCGTGTAAAACGCAAAACTGTCAACTAAACTACATGAAGAAATTACAATGTATTTTTCCCCCGAGTTATTTTTCTGACTTCAGTGTATTATTGTGTTGATGTACTTACTTCGTCTCTGATTAGATCAAGTTAATAAAGATTATAAAGTGTATTGATATAAACAGACCGAAAACTGAAAAAAAACAAGGCTAACTAATTATTTCCGTTTGAAATTTCAATCCTGTAGTGTCCAATCAGGTAACCTGGCCTTTTTTTCTTACCAGGAAAAAACTCCGTCTTTTTCCCAGTCCAACTACAAAAATATCTATTATATATCGATATCCGTTTTTCGAGTTCAATTTAACGTGGAATTACTGAGTCAAGCATGTGTTTTCCTTGAATCGAATGGTCCGACGAATTCACTCTTTTCACCTGGTGACCATCTTGGATTCAAAGCGAGGCAATCCTTTGTTTTTGCCAAGTGAGCCTCGTTTTGATTATCCCTCACTGCGAGGCTAACCTGGCAAAAACAAAGGATTGCCTCGCTTTGAATCCAAGATGGCCATCAGGTGAAAAGAGTGAATTACTTGATAATACAGTTTCGTTTCCGCTGAATGCGATTCGTAAATACCAGAAAGGTGGTGGGCTATTCACAACTCTGCGTATTGTTGTAGTTTCGCGTGTTGCGTCGTACCTTCTCGCTGCTATTTATGAACGAGGCTAACTCTGGATAAATGCGTCTGTAGTCATCGCATTCAGCAGTAATTTTCTAATAAAAATCTGGACTATTTAGTTCATATTTTGCTAAGCCGTACAAACAGCGCGCGTAGCCTACAGTGGTGATTCCACTCTGAATTACCACTCCTCTCAGCCAACCAGCGTCTGATTCGCAACGCACTCATGCGATTCAGCTGACTGCGATTCTGAAGGGTCTCCCTGGTCGTGATTGCTCAACCACATCATAATGGAGGCCACATAGGCAGCGAGCACTAAAAAACACTAAACAACGAAAATAAAGCTTTTCAAAATACAAATCCTAGCACATCCACGCTATTTTCTTCATTCAAAAGACTTTGACTTCAGAATAGACCCTTTCAGCTTAAACCAAGCACGTTGCATGGCACTACCCAACACACGCTATGACGTAGCTAGCGTCTAATACGCATGCTCACATCTTATTACCCGTAGAGTGGCAACCATGTACAGCTGTTTCGTCCTTGTTAGGACTCATCAGCTTGCCTGTTTGTTGTCCCATTTCAGGCCACGTGACTTTTCCCTTGAGTACTTCGAGCGTGGTAGATGGTCAAGGAAGTGGATTTTATACAAAAACACTAATTTTATGACAACCATCTGGCTAGATCATGTCAAGACCCAATCGAATCAGCAAAGGTTTCGCTTTCGGGTCTACAGCAAATTGAAAGATTTCCGTGTCATGTATTTTAACATTTATTAGCAATAATCTAATATACAATGTAGTACAAAACAAATAATAATATGATAATAAAAATAAAATTGTTAAATTAAATGTCGCCTGTCGAACATTTACGCAAATTAAAAGCTGATAAAGTATAATTTGACCGTATCATTAGTTTAGACCACAGGTAGCCCAAGCTCTGTAAATGTACTGTACACGAACCGAGTGGTCTGATCGGCCAGTTAGATTCTCAAATGGAACACGTCAGTTTGGGACAGACAGGTTCTACTCAGGGACGACAACGAGCCAGTTCTGTCCCACAATGCATACAATATAGCCACCATCGTCTCCACTGACTTACTAAGGAACCATTCCTTTTGTACCACAAACTGTCCCCCAGTTCAAACAGGCCGAACAAATAGGAAGCGCCGTAGATTTTTCAAGTTTTAATTGCAGCCTATCCGTGGATAAAAAGAACGAAGAAGTGTTTACCATATTCTAATTGCTTTTTGTTGTTGTTCACTCAAAAACATAAATCATGGTCACAAAAAGTAAAGTATCCTGAAAACACAATGTTTCTCCGAGATTCTAGGCAAACAAAACAATATTGCCACTATCTGTCAAAGCCCTCTTAAGTAAACTACGTTGATGGGGGCGTTTTTAGTCTATCGTGAATAATAGGCTTCTCGTAATTGGATTAAACATGACGGAAACAAATACTAGGAAATGCCCTTTTTGTATAGCTGATAACCTTGGCCGGGATATTCGTGCGTGGTACGGAACGTGCGGCAGTTAATCAATATGGCGCGGCACCACTGTGATGGGGTTTAGAATTATTCATTTTAAGGTTCTTTTACTCTTCATGAAAGTGTGTTTCCTTCGTTTTTAAATTAAAGTACTCCTTTATAAATTTTATATATGCGTACGTACCTTTTAGGGATCCAAATCTTTAAGGTTTTTAAGCCCACTTGTTTTCAATTAATACTCTGTAACGTCTGCCTGGCTGGGGAGCCACCCCTTCTTTTTCTTCATAATCGCGAAACCGAGTAATAGGTGGAGTTGCAAAATGAGGGGGGGAGGGGGGGGGGGGGTATTTAGTTAGTTACAGCTAATTGGGGACACTATAACTTAATTGTAAAATAAAGGTAAATTGTGAATAACACTAGAATAATAATAAAAAGTTAATATTTGCTAATAACATGTATCATAATCAAGTAGCTCCTATAATTATAAGTGTGATAATCAAAACTTACAATAAGTATTAGCTTATTTGTTAAATGCTAACTACATGTATGAAGAAACTATTAGAAAACCTATTAAAAATATATAATTATATATATATATATATACACTCGTTTTCAAAAACATTGCACTGCAAATAAATATATACCTTTTGTATTCTTGTCAAATTTGACACCTAAAACAATGGTATATATATATATATATATTAATGAAAAGCAATGTTTTTGAAAACGAGTGTATATACAGTCAATGCCAAAAAGGTTGTCCAGCAGAACATAATATAATACTATAATATCCATTGTGTTGGGCTATTGTCTAGACCAAGACAATAGGCCAAAACAAAGGATATTAAAGTATTATATTATGTTCTGCTGGACAACCTTTTTGGCATTGACTGTATATATATATATATATACAAACCGTATTAAAAATATATATACAGACTATTAAAAAAATATAATAATATATATACTAATAAAATATATCATGATTCTACATAACTCTTATAGATATAGTAAGTGTGATAGGCATACTTACAACATATAATAGACTATTTGCTAATTACTAGTTATAAAATACTAACTATTAAACAATGATAATACCGTCCATTCTAACTCATGATGAGCATGTTATACACCGACATGAATTGTCCAGCATTCTTATTATATCTAGTGACCTAACTGTCCTCCTGAAAGATTGAAGGCTAGGTTTCGTTGCAGTATTTAACTTTCCCCATAGATAGGGACCAAGATATCTTATTGTGTGCTTTCCGTATTTGATAGTGTTAAATCTAGGAATAGGAAAATCCACATTGCGTAAATTATACTTCTTATCATGATTGTAAAATAGGTCACATACGTGGTTGGGCACAAGGTTATGTTTAACTTTATACATTATAACTAAAATGTCTTGTAATCTTCTATTTAACAGATTTGGTAGCTTTGCCTCATTAATTGAAAATCTAACGTCTCTGAAATTTCATTTCCTGCATTCTGAGATTAAGATTTGCAGGAGCGGTCATGGCTAGTTATCGGAACAAAACGATGAGCACCCCCTGAATACGAGCATGGACTAAATAATCCATGATAAACTGATGCGTAGTAAGTTACCTAAAACATGCATGCAACTATGCTTTCCAATTGCCATGGCAACATAATTTTACCGCGAAAATTTACCCCAAAAAAGTCACCAGTGGCTTGTTAACAAAATTTAATGTGTAAAAGAGAAAGAAAAGAAGGTGAAAGTTTGCCACAGTCTCACCTATGGCAACTGCATGGTACTACTATCCAGCTCTAACTGAATGAATATCTGATAATATAACTGGACGGTTCATAATAGACTCCCATGATTCATCTCGGTCTAAGCTTTCCTTCTTTTCCATTCTGACTGATAAAGTCTTGAAGTCTTGACAGCGAAGAAACAAGACGGGAATTTGTCAAAATTGTCACTGCCAAAATTATATTGGGCAATATCTCACGCCATAAATGTTAGTCCCCTTACTTTAGGAAAATTGGTATACTGAGCTAATAAATCACTCTGTAGGCATAATAATATTTAACAATTTAGTTTTCGGCGCGTTTATCAATATCAATTTCTTTTTGTTGAGTCACGCCTTAGAGGAAGATTTAGAGCTGTACAGTTCGAGTTCGTCCTATACTAATCCAATTTGTCTGTTCACTAAACACTGGACACCGTACAAGGTAATTCGGAATCGCAAAAGAAAAAAAATACGACACATACTCAGACATTAGTAAGAGTAACACTGAGTTGCTAGTTATTTGTTTGGACTCTTTCTAACACTGGAATATTATGTTTGCGGAATTCTATGTGGACTGGAAGTGAAAAAAGCTTTAAGTGGCGTTTGGCTAGGGTAAGGAAGGTCAGTAATATCATTCTTTGAAAAACGTACAGGAATTGAAAAGGCGATGGTATTATTCATGCGTAAATGTATAATGGTTTGAGTCGTAAATAATTTACGAGATATTAATATAATGAAACGAAATTAAACAAGATTTGTCGAACAGCCCACACAAAATCTTACCGCTATATTCTTATCTTGAGTAAATTTACGGCAATGTTAGGAAATATCTACTGAAATTCATAACTGCTCGTATCGAACCTTGTGCTGAATCAATATGCCGATGTTAACTGTCACTAAAAATCATTTTAAACGATTACCGATTCAGAATCTACGGTGGTCAGTACTTAATACCAGAACGAACATCAAGGCAGAATTTATACAAAGAAAATCTGCCCAACATAATGGCTGGCAGACATTTATGGCTAACTGGTGACCATTTTTTAATGAAGTACGGCAGGAACACCCAATGAACTGTTCTGCAAATATCTGTTCTTCTGGGCCACTCGGCTGGCAAATTCTGCAGTCTGATATTTCTCAGCTGGCAAATTCTGCACTTTCTGTTTTCAGTAATTCAAAATATTGAATTCTGCAGGGTATCAAAATTTGTCTGACACCCTATAGTGGAATTAAAATTGAAATATTTCAAGCTTTTCTTGTTGGCCTGCCGTTATTTCAATTCCCCACTACATAGTTTGTGATTTCTTCATGGCTCTTGACGCACGTTTTTACCACTGCATTCATTAAAAAGTTCCATCTGGGAAATTTAGAAATCTTCACTATAGCAGAATAGCTGTTCCTACACCAGCTGAAAAGAAGTGTTTTTAGACATGTTTAAATACGTCTCAAATTCTGTTTTAGAATATAGATACGATAGCACGCGCGCTCTGCTTGGCTAAAAAGTATATATATATAACATGGTTTGCCGTGTTTTATTGTTTTCAACTGGCGGTTTCCTTTCATCGCGCGCGTAAATCTATATTATAAAACAGATAAAGAAGCCTTAAATCCATGTTTTATACTATCATAAAACACTCTGGTCATTTGAGAACACTCGACAAATGTTGAAAGCACGCTTGTGCTTTAACATTTCTCTCATGTTCTCAAATGCCCATCGTGTTTTATGATAGTATAAAACATGGCTAAGGCTTCTTTATTTGTTAAATAAACACGTCAGAAAATTCGTTTTTATGAAGTTTTACCGTTGTGTGCTCCTGAGTACAGCATCTCGATTCTCTTTGAGACCCAAGTAGCAGGTGGGCAAGTCATCTTGTCATTAAATTCATTATTGTCTTTATTCAGCCATTTTATAAACTTTCAGTGGTTTTGTGTGACAACTATAGATTACACAGCTTGGTTTCGCGCTCTCAAGTTATTATTCTTCAGTCGAAAACCCATATCATTACTCGGTACGATCTCTGGGGATCAGTTATGGA
Source organism: Actinernus sp. WN-2022 (assembly GCA_030867875.1). NCBI lineage: Eukaryota > Metazoa > Cnidaria > Anthozoa > Actiniaria > Actinernidae > Actinernus > Actinernus sp. WN-2022. Next base: position 16,645,568 of record JAOWCC010000019.1, on the reverse strand, counting down.
AGCTTTCGGCTGCACTGTAAGTTACTAACTGTTTGAGAGACGGTTAATTAAGGTGGTGAGCTCTCAAGGTAAGACCTATAACAGAATAGAGCTTTAATGAATAAGAAGTCAGGATAAAACTGCGTTTAATTTTTTTTTTCAATAATTCTGTTTTTGTTTATCAACAATTTCAGCTGTTTTTAACTCCTACTTTTCGTAGATTATCATGTACAAAGAAATGACGTTTTCGCAGGAGTTTTGAAGTAGTCTTAATCAACAATGAAGAAATTGCGCAATCGTGCATGCATCGCACCTGTTCAATACATTAGTATTGACTTACTCTGAAGCCTGAATTGCCCGAACCGATGGTTTGTTTAAAATCACCATACATTTACTTAAAATTTCTCTGTTATTATGTTCAACTATTGATGTATTTTATCTACAAAAATGAGTAGATGTCTTTAAAAATGCGATAAGAATAAAGCAAAATTCTAATTAGCTGAACCGGACTTTCAAAGCTTTTGAGTGCATGAAGGTATATTAGAATTACAATTTAATTACGGTTAGAAATAATAAAAGCGTGATAATGAAAAGAGGAAGAAACAATGATAATGGGATTGTAGATAAAAGTGGTGTCTCTCTACGGAGGTATAAAACAAGAAAATGAAAAACGCAGTGAATTTTAACGGAATCTCCTGGCCTTAAGAAGGCGCTTATTCAGAATAGAAAGGTATCCCAGTGGTAAACTGACAGAGCGATTCACGGCTTGTGGTGTGTATAATCGAGAAGCGAGGGTGACCTCAATGACTAAGCTATCTTCAATAGCGGTAAGCCTCAAACAAAGAAGATCTGAGGGAAGATGTGTGATGTACAAAACAACATCGCCTAGTTGATATATTATACCTAAAGCCCCGGTCGTCAGTACAACATTTGTTGAAGCCGATCTTGAAACAGTTAGAAATGACCTTGAAGGGAAGGAAAGGTGGCGGAGTGATGTGAGCGCTCGCCTTTCACTTCTGTGGACCGATCGAGGTTAGATTCCCGGACCCGCCGTCATATGTGAGTTGAGTTTGTTGGTATCTTGCTTCGAGAGTTTTTCTCCCTCCTTGAAAACCAACCTAAATTCAAATTATGATACTTAATCATAAGCCTCTGGCTTGGGAGACCCGGTAACGGCTTGCTGTATCTTCGACGCAAAATAAACCATTTGCCATTTTGGTAAAGTAAATTAAACCACTTGGCATTTTGGTAAAGTAAACCATTTGGCATTTTGGTAACTAAAAGTAAACCTTTTGGCATTTTGGCAAAATAAACCTTTTGGAATTTTGGTAAAGTAAACCGTTTGGCATATTTTGAAAACATTGTTGAAAGAGGTGTTGAAAAATATTGACAGCATCTTCAAACGGTTTGAAGATCAGTTTGAACAAATGTTGTATCGATGTTGAACCGATTTTAAACTGATGTTGTACCGATGTTGTACCGATGCTGAAACCTTTTGACCGGAGCTCAAAGATTGTAGCCCGACAAGGCAAACCCGTGTTTAGATTTCGCATGCCATCCATTTCACGTCTTGCGCGTTACGTTAACTGAAGGAGAACAATGCTACGTCGTGATGCTTAATATCAGTTTCACTATTCTTAGGGTGCGTTCGATAAGAATACATAGAATGGTCACTACAAATCACGTTTATTGGGATTTTTTAGCCACTGGAATACTAAATGTATCCTGAACATCATATATCAGCAAGCATTTGTAGCTTACAGTGCAAAATATGCCCGAACCAGTGATTTCCAGAGACTATTCCATCTATTCCTATTCCGGAATACGGTCAATCGAACGCTCCCTTAATACTAGTAGTTTCAAATTTAAAGTGACATGCTGTCGAGCGAATATAATAGCAATTGATTAGAATCTAAGCCATGTATTAAGGCCATCATTAGCCTGAATTTCAGCCGTCTCCTCTGGAACGAACCAGAGGAGACGGCTGAAATTCAGGCTAGGCCATCATATACCCATCTAATATTATAAGAGCACGATTTGAATGAATGAAAGTATTCATCAAAGCTGAACGCAGAGTAACAAATGGAGCATTGGCCTCGTTCTCACTTTTGATTAACCTCTGATATTCTTTGTCATACTTTATAATCCAAACTAATTGGTTGTCTTTCGCTGCTTTGTTTGCCTCAATGGGCTCCACCACAACGGACGGTACACGTGTGTATTTCCCTGGAATTGAATTGCAGATCAACGTACCCTGCGAGGTTTCTCTTTCCTGTCGCCGAGAGAAACCTCTATGCGCCATGGTATCTAGATTTCCATTGGCCGAGAAAAACGAGACGGTATGCATTGTAGATTCATTGTAGATTTCAGATTGTCCATTTCCTATTGTTAACGGCAAGAGAACGGCGAAGAAGAGAAAATAAATTTTCGAGGGTATAAATCAAAGCTTTCTTTAGGATAAATTAAGGTAGATTTATTGAACGGTATAATTTCAAGGTATTCTGAGCAGTTCAGCAAAATAAGATGAAGTCAAAGCCGGAGTTTGAAGCCCTTATAAATCGTTGGCAAACAAAAAACTGCGTGACGACATAAATAACGACTGCGAAGGATACTGTGGGTTCTTGCAGAACCAGCGAGGATCGCCAAAAAGTCATTCCCATAAATTTATCAACCGAAAACTGTCAACCTGCAACCTCCGTGCTCGCTAGCTATACGCTAGCTCACGTGCTCACTTTCTCACGTGACTCGACTCATAAAAAAACCGACATCAAACTTGCAGCAATTATATGCTGGCTCGCCTAGCGGCTCGCCAGCAAATACTTTGATCTTTTTCATTTGCTTTATAGGTATAACACGGGTTTAAACATCAAAGCCATCAAGATTCAACAACATATGGGACCATGTCAAGATTGTACTCTTCACTATTCCTTGTGGTTTCCTCCATATGCGTCCTCGAGGCCGTACTTCCGGTTCGAATCTACCAACCCGGTGACGTCATACTTGGATGCCTCATCAGTGTCAGGGAAAAGGAAACTTACGACAAATGTGGGAAATTCTTTCATCCTGGTATCAGTCGGGCAGAGGCGGTGATCTACGCCGTTAACAAAATCAACAAGGATCCAACACTACTTCCAAACATCACCGTGGGCTACGACATTCGAGACTACTGCGATAGCCCTGCGCTGGCTATGGCGCATGCTTATGACTTTTCTCTCAGCGTACCGCTGGCCGATTGTAACGATTATCAGGCGGGAGCTTCAAATGTGCATGTGCGGAATGGTTCAAGACCTATCGCCGCACTGATTGGTCCAAGTGATTCCGGGACGGCTTTACCTGTAACTGGGCTACTCCGAATCAAACGCATCGCCACGATAAGCTCTTCAGCAACCAGCGACGAACTAAGTGGCAAGCTTTACAGCAATTTCTTCAGAACCATCCCACCCGATATATACCAAGCAAAGGCCATGGCAGATCTAATCGAGCACTTTAATTGGACGTACGTAGGAGCTGTGGTCGTAGACCATTCTTATGGTCGTTATGGTATTCGAGCTCTTGAGCAAGAGTCGTACGATCGTAAATCCTTTTGCATTGCCATCACGGAGTTCCTACCCAGGTCAGGTTTTCAGACAAAGCTCGAGCACGTTATATCGAAGCTAAAGAGCAAGACAAACATAAAGGTCATAGTTCTCTGGACTACTGAGACTTTGGGAAAGGGTTTTTTGGACGCAGTTAAACAGCACGGACTTGTGGGGCGTACCTGGATATTAAGCGAGGCCTTAGGTACGTATAAAGCTGAGTTTCTTGGACCTCACCTAAGCCCCTCTGATGATTATTTTGCTATACAACCCAAGCTATCGGAAGATCCCGGATTTACAGAACACATGAGGGCCATGACACCGTCCAAGAGCCTCCACAGTAATAACATCTGGTGGGAGTTTGTATGGCGCGAAGAATTTAACTGTACTGCGTTCAATGCTACTGGCTTTGAGAGGTGCAATGATGATGTCATAATTTCACAAAAGCTGTACGATAAGCTGAAGAGCGGCTTTGTGCCTTACCAAATTGACGCGTTCTTTGCTGCGGCCCACGCGGTTGACGGTATCTTCAGATGCAACGGCGGGAACTGCTCGCAGAAAACTCCATTTGTTCAGCCAGTAGATGTCATAGAATATCTCAAAAGGGTGAATTTCACAGGGGTAACTGGGCCGGTAGAGTTTGATGAGAACGGCGATCCCGTGAAAGCACTTTACGAGGTGGCCACCTTTCAAGCGATAGAACATGGACAGCCTTCGTTCATTAAACGCGTTCCAGGTACCTGGACCAATAGCATGACTCAACGACTTTACATTGATCATTCAATTATTAAATGGGCCAGTGGTTCAACTCCTATATCCGTCTGCAGAAGACCGTGCCCAGCGGGGGAGCGACAAACCGTAACAGTACGCTGCTGCTGGGAGTGCTTCGAGTGTCCCGAGGGATACGTGAAACCTTTTACCGGTGCAAGTAACTGCACTAAATGCCCAAGGAATCAAAAGTCCAACGCTAACAAAAGCCAGTGTATCGAGCTCCCAATTATCAACCAATCATGGGGGAGCATATCTGTGATTATTTTCCTTGTGTTTACAATAATAGGATTCCTTCTGACTTTTTTCGTCATGGGTGTTTTCTGGAAGTACAGGGAAACTCCTCTCGTCAAGGCATCAAACCGAGAGCTAAGCTTCCTGCTTCTTTTGGGGATCGTACTTTGCTTCACTTTGGCGCTGTTCCATCTCGTGCTGCCAAATATCGTTTTGTGTCCTGTTATTGAACCGTGGCGTTACATTGTCTACACAACTTGTGTGTCCACGCTGTTCCTAAAGACAATGAGAATAGTCGAGCTCTTCGAGGCTAATTCCAATGTGAGACGGTGTATCAAGTTCTACGTTTTGCACAACAGGCGCCAAATCGCTACTTTGTTCCTGATAAACACGATAGAGATCATTCTAGCCGTGGTCTGGCTCTATCTCGATCGTCCATACCTCTACGAAAAAATCAGTCCCGGCTCACATATCTTCCTTCTCTGTCGATCCTACCACGACGCCAAAGGAAAAGTTGTACAGGCTCTGATGCTGTTGTACTTGACCTCATTGTCCCTGCTCTGTATCTGCTACGCCTTCAAAGGCCGCAACTTGCCGGAGAACTTCAATGAAGCAAGGTACATAAGCTTCTCCATGTACATCTTGTTACTGTCTTGGTTGGCTTACTATCCGGTGTCGTTCACCCTCGAGGGATGGCCGTACGAGGCGGTGATAGCTTGTGCAACGACTCTACTCAATTCCTACGGACTGCTGGGCTGCATATTCATTCCAAAGGTTTATATCATACTGCGACAGCCGGAGAAGAACACTGCTGAGGCAGTCAGGGCGAACTTGAGGATTGCAAGAGGAATGAATAACATTACAGGTCGCAGTATCAGTCAATCTTCTCCGAGTGGATGCTAGTAACTTTGCATTAGAAACAGTGCAGTTTCGTGTGGCAGTTTCAACGAACGATGCCATCTGGTTTCAAATGTCTACTACATATACAGTATTTTGAAGTCAAGTTCAAACTATAAATATTATTTTCGTGAGGGAAGAGATTGCACTAATAGACCGACCCGTTTAGCCAGATCCTGGCTTTGATCAGCCCCTATGGTTGTTTCAGGTCCCGTTAAAATTCAGAGTTAAAAATTCAGAGATTCGATAGTAACAAAGAAAGAAAACATTCCAGTTTTTTTCGCTTAGACCTTAAATGTAAATTTAGTCAAACAACAACAACAATAATACATTTCTTCAGAGAGCAGTCAGTTTCACTTTTTTACCTTTTTGGAGGGAGGAGGGGCGAGGGAGTTGGTTTCGGTTACATTTGTCAAGTTATTAATAATTCATAAGGGTGCAACCAATCCAAACGCAGGATTCCAGTCACATGGATATCACTTACAGAATATTAATACGGTACTAGTGTTACTGTGAGGCACACAGAGGCAAAACGTCACGCGCATGCGCTTCTGATGAGCCGGTCGCGCGCGCGCGTCTCCCCATCAGTTTCCCGCCGAAACCACAGGCTAACCATCCTCCCATTTTGTGTATTTGTCACTGATGTTTTAATAAGCCATTATTTCTCTTCTCGCCTATTCGCAGCTCGCTGATCGCCGCTTCACGGCTCTTTCGCCGCTGTTGTTCTCTCTAGAAAACCTCTGTAACCAGGGTACCTTTTGACTTGATTCTGCTGTGAATGTGTTGATTTAGCGCGCGCTCATAATACAGCTCGGGTTTCCTGTGGCTCAGGTTTGTTTACATATAGCTCGGGCTTCCTGTGGCTCATCTCGCCAACTACATAAAAATACACAAGGCAGGCAACTAAATTAATGGCCGACAAGCGAGACGCGCGAGAATTTTGCCGAAAACGAAAACTCCCAGGTTCCTGCTCCCTCTCTAACATTCAAAATATCGAAGAACAGTAAATGAGCTACGTTTTTGGTGGTAATTCACGGCGATATCGAGTGTTACACACTCGTAAAAGCTTCCTAGAAACCGTCAAACTGGTCCAGATTTTCGGCGATTTTTTTTTCTCCCTATGATCGGGACAGATATGAGCCATCATAAGGATTTATAACGGTCATCACATTCAAATTTTTTTAATCAATCTGTCGAATGATCTCCCGTCTAGAGTCCCCAGCGAAGAAATGGACAGCTGACATATTTCCCCTAATCTCCCTCGTATGGGCTGTTTTGCAACTTGACACACCACCCCGATGAAGTAGTTTTTGGCAGCTTCCGATAAACGAACCGGAAGAAAAATATCTTGAAGACTTCGCGGGAAGTTTGTTTACAAAAATATACATGTCGCACGACTGCTAATCTCTCGTACTATGATTTCAGACCAAATTGTACTCCACTTTACTAGTATTACCTCAGTAAATTCAGCACAAATACAGTTTATCACATCATAAAAAAATATTTAACTAGCAAATTACCGCCGGTGTTTGTAGTGAGCTTGCTCGTTCCAAGAGTGCCAGGATCTTTGAAATTTCTAGGCGAGTGTGAAGAAGAAGTTCCACTTTCTTCCGATTTGAACTCCGAAAGACCGAAGTCGATTTTGTCGAAGGCAAAAACATTGTACAGCGTTAAGTGACTGACTTAATGCTGTACAATGTTTTTGCCTTCGACAAAGTAGTACATCTTTCAGCGGCTCAGAAGTCTCAGCTAGTCTCTTGCATTTTTACCAGCCTTAGGATTCCCTTTTTGCTTGTTTTACGGTTCAAGTAGCTGATTTATACTTTAACTAGTAGTCTAACGGATGCTTCCAAATATATGAGTATTTGAACACTTTTTGCAACGGTTTTCTAGCTAACCCTCACTCAGTTTTATGCTCACTTTTTTTTTTGTTCATTTCAAACGTTAACTGAGTTCGCACAAAAGGCGCGAAAAAACTTTTGCACGCGTGCGCTACCAAATTCCCGCCCTCGGCAAAACTTCTTATATAATGAGAGCTGGTTTGCATTTTACATCCGATATCTACTCATCAGTCTCCTCCTGAATCTCGCCCGAGAATGTTTGGTCTCGGACGAACTTTTGGGCCGCTTTCTACACTTAACGGCGCTGTGCACCTGCTAAACGGTTTAGCAGGATTTGTTTCTTTGCCTTCGACAAACGACGAGGAAATGTTGGATACTTGCTGGAACTGTTAGACAAGGTTTAAAGTGATGGACGGACTAACTCTTTGGCTTTGGACTTCGTCTTCGGTCTTCGTCTTCGTCTTCTTATAGCTCGATCACCGTCGTAAAATGCTCATACGGTTCGTCCATTGATATTGCTTCTTTTACTAAAATTCATGAAGAATAACAATGATATACTAGGCAAATGATTATACGCCAGAAGTGAATAAATATAAGTTTATTGAAAAATAAATTGAAAATGACACATTGAAACAACTGCAAGCTAACAATAAAATTCTGCTTTGCAGCACGCTTCCGCGAAAAGAACCATCATGATCACAGAAAAGAAACACTATTACAACCAAACCTGTATCATTTTTCTTCAATGGATATCAGTAATAAATATATTTACATAATTTATCGGTACTTGGGAATTTAAGATTCTTCGTCTGATGGTTGTTCAAGGCGTGCGCTCGTTGCATACCCCGCACTTGCGTAATCAGGCTGCGACTGGGAAAACAAAGTATCAGCATTAAAGGGAAGCCATGTCACAAGAATTGTTCTCATTTTCGGTCAAATAATCGTCTAAAATGATTATACCAAAAATACTCCTTGGACACAAAGTTCTACATAGCGATGTTAATTTTATGAATATAGACCAAGCTGGATTAAGCTATAAGGCTAATAGCAAAGACACAAACTTATCAAACTTGAAAATACTGTTCCAACGTATCCAAGTTTTCCATAATCGTAATCCATTTCCATCCTTGCCATCCTTAGCCAGATAAGCTTTTCTGTAGTTTCATTTCACTTATGAAGAATCTTCTAATAAAACTAGACCATTATTGTCAACTTTCTATTAGTTTGAATACGATTTGAGCTTTTCAAAGTGATGCAAAAATAGCCCCATGAAAGCCTGGTTCATACTGGCGACGCAACCATATGCGCAAGCAACATACGCAGACGCAGTGCCGCAATTGTGATTATTAATTACGGCACTGTGTCTGCGTTGTTGCTTGCGTCACTAGTGGGAAGCAGGCTTAAATTCTAGGAATGAAAAACCTTAGGAATATTAAGTTACCACTACGAAGAAGGCGTTTAGATGTGCCAACGGATGGTCAGTACTGTTTACCGAAAGCGAAACTCAAGTTCAAGGTTAATTGTTTGATTGCTCACGATTTGCGCTATCCATGCAGGATCAGTTCATTCAAGTGCAGTTACCAACACAATGAGAGTGCAACACCCAACACGGTTTTTTTAATTCAGCAAAAGAGAAAAACTAATACCATTACTGGGAAAAGCAACCAAACATTTGCCAGATTGACAAGTTTCAAATGAGTCGGTTGTTTTTCCATAGTTACAATCACGTAAAATTCGTAAAAAATACAGGCGAATGTATGTTGCCTGTGTTGGAGAGAAAAGGGCAAGGCCCTGATAGATTGTGCTAGTAAACTATATAAATTATGATCGGCAAAGTGCTTAAAAGATTCCCAAATGTTGCATAAAATTTAAAGAAATGCTCTTAAAATTGAAAAGTTGGTCGTAAACATGAGTCATTTTAACAAAAACCTTAACTAAAAGCAAATACTGTGCTTCAATTAACTTTTGGCACACAATCTCGAAGTGTTGCAAATCAGTTTTTTGTTGTTGCAAAGTTTGACACCTTAACAACCTGTCCAAACACTAATCTTTGTGAAATATGAAAATTCGTCGTCCTAGGTAATTAAATTCGACCCAAATTGTAAATTTCAACCAAGTGTCAACTTATGCGTGTTTGATATCTACGAAAGACTACGATTGTTGCTCAAGGTCGCCTACGAGTGGTCGCACAAAGAGCTTCAAAGGAACTATGGAAACTAGAGGCTTACAGAGCTATGTAGCTCGATTTGCGACCGCTGTTTTCCTCGATTCGTGACTGGTGAAATGAAGGTTTTACTACAGTTTGCATTGTTGCATTGGTCTTCCGTCTATCAAAGTAACTGTTAGAGCAGTTTTCGACTGAGTGTCGAAAAGTAATTACCATATTTCCTCGATTAAGCACCCACCCTCGATTTAGCGCCCACCCCTGCCCTCCCCCTAAAAGAAAATACAGCTAGAGATGAATAGAAAGTGTCATTACTTCAGTTTGATTACAAAGTTCTATGATCCTATAATTAAAGATATTCTAGGCTAATAATTTCGAATTTATCAAGTTATCTCGCACAACTGAAAATAATTCCGAGTCCAGATCACCGTTTTATATCAAGCGTGCGCCCGCTCCCTCCTCGATTAGGGGCCCCCTCGATTAAGTGCGCCGTCCCCCCTCGATTAAGCGCCCCCTTGCCTTCTGCAAACCTATTAATCTGGATGCCAGAGGCTCGAACAAATAAATGGCGAATAGGAGAGAGAGAGGAGAAAAAGAAGAGTCTGGTGTTACCGTTGACAATCTCACTTCCATACGCTGAGTTTCAAATCAAGAAAACACGTCAAACCAGTTTAATTTGCTGGGTCATTGGTAAGCCAATGAAAATTACCGTTACATCCAGCGCTCACGGTTGCGCCTGGTAATTAGTAGATTAACCAATCAGGAACGAGGTTCAAATTCCGGCTGAGCCTAATGTTCACATGGAAGTGAGATTCTCAACACCAGAGGCTCTTCTTTTTCTTTTCTCTCCTCTTCTCCCGGCTCTTTGCCTGTTATCTCTTCGAGTCTCTGTCAAACATAAACCTATCGGTGAAGCATTCAATGTTATTCCTCTTGCACTTACCATGAGGTCAAGTAGTTTCTCGCTAATGATCTTAATATCGTGGTTTTTTAAAACCAGGTCCTTCTTAAGCCTAAGAGGAAAAACAGTAATAATATAAGAACTGTCATCTTGTGTTGGGGTGTATCTTTCGTTCAGAACGGCCAAGTTTGTTTGCATATTATAATTTGAAGATAGCAACCTGTATCACAAGTCTGTATTCACCTTGATGTCATTGGCAGTAAAAGCCCTGGGACGGGGGAGAGGGTACTCCCATATAAAAGCTATATGGGATCGGATTATTTACCCTCTAGGTCTGAGATGGGGTCCAATAGGCCCTCTGCAGCTAACAGTCATGTGCTGATAACGAATGAATTGAGCGCGTGATCCCCATGGGAAAGGCGTTTCCATGGATGCTGGAGAGCAAGCTATCTTCAAAAACGCAGTTCTAGAAAGATCGACAATCGATTGGGGGTGGAAAATAGCATTTACAAACAGGTTTTGGTAGTACAAGTGCCTTTAAATAAATGAAGTCAGATATTGTTTGCTCTCCAATACAACCACATAATTTGATAGTTGCAAAACTATTTTGCATCCGAGATGGGACAAATGTTTTTGCAATGGTTTGGCTTTTTGTTTCTCTTATGTTTGCCGGATAGTATTACTGCGGAAAGCTTATCTGTCAAGCGATATACGTCATGCTGCTGTTATCGCGTGCTAGAGCCTTTTGCTAAATGGACTCATTTCCGGCCTGAAGGCTGAGATGGAGTAGGAATATTTGATTTTTATGTCTGAGAAGGGATAGGGTTTCTTAGGTCCCATCGGAGCAGCTCCACCCAAAAAATGGTGACCCTCCGGGAGTAACAGCGACTGGGAAGCACTTCAATGTCACTATACATGCCGTCGTACCGTAAGCGTAGATCGTCCGAAATTTTTCTCACTCAATACAGATCCTAGGCTCGGTTTCCAGCCGTGGGGGTTTCGGTGAGCCCACGATCCTCCCCCCACTCACGGCTGGGCGCGCGAGCTGAGACATTGTTGGTTTTTAGCCAATCAAAAACTTGCCACTAAAATCCTGTCGCTGAATTTATTTGCATAATTTACATTGTAAACTTTAGAAAGCCGGACCAAAGGCTTTCGATTGCTGTTCCAAAATGCGTTTAAATTTGCTCTGGAAAAGTTTGGTTTCGAAGAACTCAAGGATTCACACAAAGAAGCATTAAGAGAGTTAGTTTTCGGGTGAAAACACTTCGTCAGTAAACGCACCGGCTCTGGAAAGTCACTTGGGAAACCGTCAGCTCAAAGGTCGCGAAGTTCGTAAAATGTTGAGTCATTTCTCATTTAATTTACCTATACAAGACCAGGTTGCCCGGCTATTCTTACTTCAAAGAAAATTAGTGCTGCCTTTATCGGAGAAGAAAAGACGGACGATTCCAAATTAAAAGAGTTTATAGAAGAGAGGAAATCACGTCTGACGCAGGCCATGTTTACGCGTTTAACTCTGCGATCACAATTCACTTGAAAATCGCTGCATCAAACGAGTTTTACAATTCTTCAAGTCCTATGTTCTAAGTTTGTACAATTTTTTAATGTCTCCAAGACTATATACAAGTACTGAGCGGGAATACTCGACTCTAGCTCAGAATAGTTCCGACATCTGAACTTTATCCCCGTAAATTTCGGCTTTTAATTTCTGTCAGTGAGTGTCTTGATCGGCACTTAAATATAAAGTAGCCTGGTTTCTCAATGATTTTAAATGGCGTTTGTTCTTGAGAATTAATTTGGAGAATTAATTTGGAGTTTTAGTCCAATTTGTTTTGAAAGTTTACGCGGAATCTAACCTGCGCTCATGAAAGGGTAAACAGAAACACTCAAATGAATAATATTGAATTTTAATCAGATGACGTCACGGACACGGTGTGTTGACCGCGTGCCCAGCCGTTAGTGGGGGGAGGCTTTGGAGAAACGACACCCCAACGGCTGAAACCGAGCCTATACAGATCCCTTCTGTCTAAGTAATTTAATTATGCACTACTAAGTAAAAATAACTCACTTTTCAAGTTTCCGCAGCGCTATTCTCTTCTGCTTTTGAATCCTCACACTCTCCTGTGTTGAGGCCTCAAGAATCCTTTGAAAACAGATGTTGGAGATTGTTTAGGACAGTGCGTTCTTACCCCATTTCCCACTTTCCAATTACAGTAACTACGATGATTGCGAACGGAAAGCTTTACAAAACTATCTAAGTATCCACACGTATCCGGGTTTTTTTTAAACGCAACTTTTGTTATGGATTGGCCTTCCGTCCATACGTAAACGACGAAAACGGTCACCAAAAACGGAACTTCTCGAAGACGCTCTCCAAAGTGGAACTTTTCGAAAACGCCGTTTTCCTGTTCTCGTGTGGACGGCAAACAAGTCCGAAAACGGAACTTTTCGAAAACGCCGTTTTCCTGTTCTCGTGTGGACGGCAAACAAGTCCGAAAACGGAACTTTTCGAAAACGCCGTTTTCCTGTTCTCGTGTGGACGGCAAACAAGTCCGAAAACGGAACTTTTCGAAAACGCCGTTTTCCTGTTCTCGTGTGGACGGCAAACAAGTCCGAAAACGGAACTTTTCGAAAACGCCGTTTTCCTGTTCTCGTGTGGACGGCAAACAAGTCCGAAAACGGAACTTTTCGAAAACGCTGACGTCGCACCTTCGTTCCTAGGCTACATTTCCAACATGGCGGACAACCGAGTCACTGCATTGGCTTCTCTATTAATAGGTTTGATTTCAAGCTTAGTCGCGTGTTTTCAACTTAATATTGCGTTATTAAATATCCAGGCTGACAACACGAGGAGAAGGCTTAACATTACCAGGCTACTGTCCATTTCAGTCTAACTGACAGTTCATCTTCGTAGTGAGAATACTCTTGGTAAGCACTTCTTTCTTGTGTGGGAAATCCTTATCTACTTTTTCTGCCTCTTCTGGTGTAGAAGGATATTGTTCTAGTAGCCGTTCCAGGATATCAGAGTACTTCGACTGGCACGACTCCCAGTCGGTGTTCTCCATCGTTTTGGATACTTTGTATTCGTTAGTAACTTTCAGTAGAAGTTCCACTTCATCGTCTGTTCAAATATAAGAATCAGGCTTGGTCTTGTCATCGAATTTGTTCTGTTTACGCCCTGTTTTAGACATGTTTTATCGATTTTATTTCTTCGTGTACGCTAAAACCAAGCCAAAATGACGCGAAACAAAATAATCAATAGGTATCGCTCGCTCAAGCTATCTGCGCATGCTCTGTCGCGTATCTTAGCGTTTTCGAAACGTTTTAGCGTTTACGTGTAGACGGGGAAACGATTAAAAAAACGCTCGTGTGGACGGGGATTATTTTAAAAACGGAGAAAAAAAGTTGCGTTTTCAAACGAAAACGGATACGTGTGGACAAGGCCTAAGACTTTTATGACAGTCTTAAATCATTTATCAAACTAATTAATAATTCATTAAACAAAAACAAAGGAAATCACTGAGCGATAAATGATATTTACTAATCTGGTAGAGATTTCGTCCTGATTTATATAAACGTTTGCTTCGATTTTCTCACCAAAATAACTGAAAACATGACTCTATACATCTGGACGTTTGATAAGTCAGATCCAAAATTCGTGTCTGTGCTTTATGGGATTTATGAACTCTCGTTTTCAGCTCGAGTGTGTAAATCCCATAAAGCGCGGCCACTCATTTTGTATCTGTTACTTATTAGTATATGCCACACCAGTGAATATCACTTTTCGCGCGCTCTGATTGGCTACTCAAACAGTGAATATGATTTCATATTCACCTCCGAGCGAAGCAGCGATCACCCCGCGCGAGTCATCGCCCAGAATGGGCTTTGTTAGAGGGACTCTTTTTCTACATGGGTGCCCCAACTAAGGTTTTGGTCAATGTGTATACCCAGGTACTTGGTTTCCATTACTCTTTTAATGGAATTATTATTTACTGAAAGCTCTATATCCATATCTACATTGGCTAATCTCTGCTTTGACCCAATAACCATATATTCAGTCTTGAGGATATTCGGTGTCAATTTGTTGGCAAGCAGCCAGTGCTTGATGGACTCCAATTCGTTATTCATTGCAGATTCCAGTGACTCCACGTCATCAGACACGAAGGAAAGACTAGTGCCATCTGCGTAAAGTCGCGGCCTGCAATGTTGACCCGAGTTTGGCAAGTCGTTGATATATATTAAAAAGAGTAATGGACCCAATATCGATCCTTGTGGAACGCCAGTTTTAATTGAACTTTCTAATGACAGCTTTCCACTGACACTGCACTTCTGACTCCTGTTGCACAAGTATGACTCAAACCATTTTATAGTAGAGTGGTCAATACCGTAATATGAGAGCTTTTTTACGAGAATGGAGTGATCTACTGTGTCAAAGGCTTTTTTTCAAGTCTAAGAACACCACTCCATTTACAGCCCCTTTATCAATATTTATATACCACTCGTTGGTTAAGTCCAAAAGTGCAGTGACCATTGAATACATAGCCCTAAACCCCGACTGCTGTCGGTTTAAAAGGTTGTTTTCACTTAGGTAACTATAAAGTTGTTCGTAAACTAACTTTTCGAAGATTTCTAGCAACGGGTAGAAAGAACAGAAATAGGTCTGTAATTTCCTGCTTCTTCTTTGTTAACTGACTTGTAAATTGGTGAAATACGTGCAATCTTCCATTCCATAGGGAATGTCTCCGTTTCGATAGAAAGATTAAAAGTGTTAAGGACGGGGTGATTTGCTCAACAGCGTCCTTTAGTATTTTATTGGAGATTCTGTCTAAACCAGCAGCTTTGGAAATGCAGAGGTTCTTGATCACTTTTTAACTCTACTATCTGATATTTTATTTAGTCTAAAAGTAGAATCAGCAGTCTCGACCTTACGTCTCGTCCAATGTTGGTTTTGGACATATTAGACTCTACCTTACGTCTCGCCCATTATTGAAGTCTCGACTTTAATATTTTGCCATAGTGGGCTCGGATGATCCGATAAGTGTACAATATTTGTCCGCGGACACTACCGTCTCTCGAAGAAAACTGCGAAGTTCGAGGAACAGTTTGATGTCCAAGGACATATAGCGTAGCACTTAGTAAAATGACACAGGGTTTCTGCTTAAAACACAGTTAAAGGGAACCTCGGTTGAAAAACAATGTTTGCTCTCAAGTGTTTGTTATGGATGCCTAAGTCTGTTTCTGTGTTTGTCTGCAGTAAATTGTACACTTGATGTCATTTATGCAGCAATTTTCCTCTCGATAAAACTCATTTGAATTTCCTGCGCGCCGCCATCTTGGATATCATGACGTCACAGTGTTGCCCTATTGTCGCACAACAAAAGAGCTATTGTTTTCTGACAATAAGGCAACACTGTGACGTCATAAAATTCAAGATGGCGGCGCGCAGGAAATTCAAATGAGTTTTATCAACAGGAAAATTGCTGCATAAATGACATCTAGTGTACAATTTACTGCAGACAAACACAGAAACAGACTTAGGCATCCATAACAAACACTTTAGAGCAAACATTGTTTTTCAGCCGAGGTTCCCTTTAAATAAACAGAATTATCACGTGACCCGTACGTCCCCCCGCGCTTTCCTTTCAAACCCATTTACAAAAGTCACGTGATGGGGCGGCACGTGTTTGACGTTGCCATTTGAAAGTGGTCATATGACAACAAAACGTATTGACTGAGTATGGTCGGGCCGGACACGAAAATACTTGGTACTCGGTCAATTTGTATGGACCATGCGCACGTGCTTTCCCACTCATTCAATAAGTACCTACGACCAACAGAGAGGACTGGACTCTAGGAACGCTTGGATGTGACCTATGATCCTTTGCGCGCTTCTGGACGCAATCAACTGGTAACCGTGTTACTTACTTTTCGTAATTGTTGGTGAGTGTCTTGGCCGCTTTCTTAGCTTCCTTGATAACCTGTTTATACGTTGGTGCAGGAGGTCTACAAAGAATATCACGTTAAGGAGAAGTTTCTTATTGACGATACACAAAATGGAGGAAAGATTTAGGGAGGCCGCAATAGGCAAGTTTCGTTTTCACACGGACGAGCTCGAACGAACATCTTTTCTGATGCTAATGCTTTCAGTGAGTTTCCCAACATGAGCCTCCATTGAGGATTCGTTCCAGCTCGTCCGAGAGAATACGAAACTTGCCTATTGTAACTCGTTGACCGGCTGAGAAAAGACTCATGGGAGAGAGAGAAGACGGGGGAAGGGAAGCATACATGGATGCAATACAAATTTGAATATCTGCGTCAAAATTTTGGATGCAAAATTCCTATTGGTGAACTCTACGACGACTCTATCTACATGTACGTGTTAATTAGATTTGATAACTTGGGCCCGTTTCAGATGCCACTGCACTTGTGTGCCGACCCTACAAATGTAATTAGATAAACAAAGCCGTCCACTTATTATTCTTTGTTTCAAATGCGTCCATCACATGAGTGGAGCGGCGTCTGAACCGAGTCTAATGATGGATCAACGTAGGGACGTAATTCACATTAGTATAGCGTCCGTGCAGGCATCTGAACCGAGTCTAATGATGGATCAATGTAGGGGCGTAATTCACATTAGTATAGCGTCCGTGCAGGCATCTGAACCGAGTCTAATGATGGATCAATGTAGGGGCGTAATTCACATTAGTATAGCGTCCGTGCAGGCATCTGAACCGAGTCTAATGATGGATCAACGTAGGGACGTAATTCACATTAGTATAGCGTCCGTGCAGGCATCTGAACCGAGTCTAATGATGGATCAATGTAGGGGCGTAATTCACATTAGTATAGCGTCCGTGCAGGCATCTGAACCGAGTCTAATGATGGATCAATGTAGGGACGTAATTCACATTAGTATAGCGTCCGTGCAGGCATCTGAACCGAGTCTAATGATGGATCAACGTAGGGACGTAATTCACATTAGTATAGCGTCCGTGCAGGCATCTGAACCGAGTCTAATGATGGATCAATGTAGGGGCGTAATTCACATTAGTATAGCGTCCGTGGAGGCATCTGAACCGAGTCTAATGATGGATCAATGTAGGGGCGTAATTCACATTAGTATAGCGTCCGTGCAGGCATCTGAACCGAGTCTAATGATGGATCAACGTAGGGACGTAATTCACATTAGTATAGCGTCCGTGCAGGCATCTGAACCGAGTCTAATGATGGATCAATGTAGGGGCGTAATTCACATTAGTATAGCGTCCGTGCAGGCATCTGAACCGAGTCTAATGATGGATCAATGTAGGGGCGTAATTCACATTAGTATAGCGTCCGTGCAGGCATCTGAACCGAGTCTAATGATGGATCAATGTAGGGACGTAATTCACATTACTATAGCGTCCGTGCAGGCATCTGAACCGAGTCTAATGATGGATCAATGAAGGGGCGTAATTCACATTAGTATAGCGTCCGTGAAGGCATCTGAACCGAGTCTAATGATGGATCGATGTAGGGGCGTAATTCACATTAGTATAGCGTCCGTGCAGGCATCTGAACCGAGTCTAATGATGGATCGATGTAGGGGCGTAATTCACATTTGTATAGCGTCCGTGCAGGCATCTGAACCGAGTCTAATGATGGATCAATGTAGGGGCGTAATTCACATTAGTATAGCGTTCGTGAAGGCATCTGAACCGAGTCTAATGATGGATCAATGTAGGGGCGTAATTCACATTAGTATAGCGTCCGTGAAGGCATCTGAACCGAGTCTAATGATGGATCACGGTAGCGGCGTAATTCACATTTGTATAGCGTCCGTGCAGGCTCTTCTTCCTCCTCCTCCCCTATCCAAGAGCCTGTAAGCACCCACTCTGGTTTTCAGCGGATTACGAACATATGAGTGTAAAAGAAATAGAGCAATAAATAATGCAGTTATTCTGTAATATTAATCTTGCAATTCTGCAATATGCGAGAAGCACAATTTATAGTACGGCCAGGGGAGAAGTGGTTTCCTGTAGAATGCATCGAACAAAGGATACTGTGGCTTGACTATTTCCGTCCTACCGACTGACGTCACTGGTCCCTGATCACCAGTTGTGAGTTCTTTCAACTTTAGGTAATGCGACACAAGTGGACTGCGACCCAAGATATTGAAGTTCACCTGCTCAAACTCAGGACCTGGGCCTATTTCATGAGACTGTGAATAAAAATAATAATAAACTTGTAAGCAAGGTAAATTAACAACAAGCAAATAAATAAACAAACATACACGCTATGCATAACTCGCGCGGCCACAACACGAAAAAGAGAGCGGTAGGTCCTCTGGAATGTTGAAGTTGAAATACTAGCAGGAGGTGTGAAACGTGTTGAACACGATTGTTTAGTTGAAACATTTTGCTAATCTGTCCTCATTTATCCTTATTTTTCTTTATAGTAAAACCAGCCAGGCGCATAGCAAATTAACGGCATTGTTTCACTGAACATTCGTTCAGTGCATTTCACAATCACCCCGGGCGCTTCAATTTATTTCAACATTCCAGAGGACCTACCGGCCTCGTTGACATGCTAGTTACCAGGACTTATGCATAGGGTCTATAACAGTCCTATTTTCTTTCTATGTAACCTCGTAGCAAGGGAGGAGAATCCATAACAAAATACAGAGCATTCAATGAGCGTAGAAGTAAATTATTAATGTAAATAGTTGGCACATGAATGAAGTATTGCTTGCTTCTAGCTCTCAGTAACTGTACTTCAACCTATTACTACTGTTTTCATTGAACTGAGACCCTGCAAGTTTCAAGTGGCGTTTTTATACTGCATTTAGCCGACCGTCTAGACTGTCTGGTCTCATACAAAACTTTCACCGCGCCTAGACTTAGCTCTTGTATGTGTTTTTCGGGCAGGTTTAATTTTTGGGCTTCCTGTGCTACCTCTTCTCCCTCATTCCCAATCTCTTGACCACGCACCACAGGTAACCCGCAATCAAACTTGTTCGAAAATAAAGACACGCAGAACAACCATTACATACTACTTTCTCTGTACCTCTGCCTCTTTAGGTATTCCAACTTTGGACGCAGACCACTGGGTGGCGATTACTCCCCTCTTACCAGGCTTAAACGTCTGTCGAACAACTTCCTCTAGAATGGTGTCCACGTCAAACGACATGTTGGCTTTGAAATAATAAAAATACTCATGAATGCACATACGAAATGTTTCCAAAAGGACGTACGTATACAAGAACGTGAGATAGTTGAACATTTGGGGGTTAACAGTGCCTTTAATATATGTTTTCCATGACAACACATTAATTCTTTGCTCAGAACACATGCTCGATTGTTTTTCGTCGTGGATTTATTTCAAATTTTTCAAATCCCCCTCCCCCTTAAAAACAAACGTTGCATGGTTTGCCCTCGCTTCCTCCCACGCTTCCTCCCACTCTCCCACCCCACCCCCAAATAAAATTCAAAAGCATTGGCGACGAAAAACGTAATAACCGGTTACCGGTACGTACGATACTGTAATTACTGACTCTGAATTTCTAACGAGACCTGAAACAACCATAGGGGCTGATCAAAGCCAGGCCCGGGTAATCCACAGATCGATTTGGAATTTAGCGTGTTGGTTTTTGCGGAGGGAGGAAAACCGGAGAACCCGGAGAAAAACCCTCGGAGCAAGGGCGAGATACCAACAAACTCAACTCACATATGGCACCGCGTCCGGGAATCGAACCTGGGCCACAGAGGTGAGGGGCGAAGCGCTTAACCACTGCGCCACCCCGGCTCCCCTCATACTCCAAAATAAATGAACCGAGGGACTTTATATGCGGGCAGAGACGTGACCGAACATCTTATTGACAACGTCTACCTTTTAGCGACTCTGTTCTGTCATCCTGTAGCTCACGAATATTTGCAGGCTCTAGCAGTTTAAAGTTCCACTTTTGCCAAGAGCGTGGCGGAGGTCTTGTACCTAGAGATGAAAAATTGCAACGCAGTTGAGAATAGGACTAACTATACGCAACTTAATGTGTACTCGTCAATTAAATACCCGCGTTCCCATTAAGTAGTGGTGGACTTCACGCGCGATATTTTTGTTATCAGATCTGAATATTTTTTTTGATCCGAGGTAAAAAGATCATAAGTAAAATCAGATTGACTAACTTTGTTTTTGTTGTTTGACGTCACTGTGTGTAATACGGGGGCTTGCGCGAACACATTATTCGCAATTTTCCGCTGACTACAAACTCATCTGTTACAAATTCAAAAACACCATAAAATACCAGTGAGAAGGCGTAGAAATCGAAAATTGCCTTGCGCGCAATTTTACAAAAGTAGAATCGAGGTCTACTTCTACCATTCACCTAGTCTTCTCGGATAAGGACGTAAAATCGTTGGCCCCACGTCGGCCTCAAGTGTATCAGTCTTACCAGACTGTCACGAGCCACCGACGTTAAATAAAGTTGCTTTACTTTACTTTACTTTACTTGCCACAAGCGAGCAGGATGGCGTAGCAAGTTTCTTGTAGGCGGGGCCAAACAAAGCGGCGGGTTTGTCTGGCGTATTTAACAAATCGAGTTTTGAACATTTTATGGCGTCATTTCTATGATCAATACGAGTACAGACAATGGCAAAATGTGTGCGATTTGTTTTTTACAACGACGAAGCACTTATAGCTTCAAATGAGTGCGTAATAAACTGCTTTCGAGTCGAAAAAGGCCATTGAAAGTCAAAACGTAAACACGTCTAATTACCGTTGCCGAGAGAAAGCTTTCTTACTCTTAGACAAATGGCAATTTGGTTCACCGATTAACTTCTGTAATTGATGGAATGCATGTGAAATCCTTTCTTGGTTTTTTTCTGGATCAGAAAAGTTATTGTTATATAATTCAAAACTTTTGAGCTCTGAGAGAACTAGTCACAAAGTCTGACTACAAATTCGCCGAAACTTTCTCCACTCAAGAGAAAACTCTCATTTTGCCAAATGGCATACTACAAAGAAGTTTGACTCACCGATTAACTTCTCCTAGTAATAAAATGCTTGTGAAATCCTCACTTTCTTGTTTTTGGAAGCGAAGTTAACATCCATTTGAATTCACAAACCTCGCGCGTGACGAGTGACGTCATTTTCATTGTATGTACTTATTTTGCATATAGCGGAGAGCCAATCAGAAAGCGAGAAAATTGGATGTTGTTGTAAAATTTATAATTGACACGTTTTGATTGGCTATTCTCATAATTTATTCACCAGCTGAACAATCTGTCGGTAAAACCACTTCCAAGGGATGGAAATGTCTTGGATGTAATATGTAAACACTCAGAGCTTGTTGTAGAAGCGATTTCTAAATACAGTGAGACGGGGTTGAAAATTACATGGCTTCTCAAACTCCACTTTTTACTCGGAATTGTCCGATGAACAACTGTCTTCAGATTCGGAGCCTGACGAAGACATTTTGTCAAAAAGTCCAGCAGAAAATTACAGAACTTGCGACGCAAATAAGAAAGAACGAACCAGAAGTATATGACAGAAGCCTTTATCACGTGACATGGCTCCCTACTATGACGTACCTAGTCCCAGACCCCACCAAGTCGCTAAGCTGACGGTAAAAGTTCACGGCTCTCATCTTTCAAAAGGCGTAAAATATTTACAAATGCTTTAAAAGCATTATTTTTTTCGGGAAGTTGCTTAGAATACTTATAAGATTGATCTGAAATCGTAATTTTTTTGGGGTTATAGGCACTTTAACGATCTAAAAGTCTTGAAATGAGCTGTTTCAATTGGAAACTATTTCTAAATACTCGTCTTCGTCATGATTTCAATTGTATTCACATGATAAATTATTAATGAGTTTGAGAAATTAGTTTTCAATAGACACATTATACAAGTGTGCAGAACCATGGAAAATCCATCTTCCAACTATTTTTCAACAAACTTCCATCCCATGGAACACGTGCAGTTTTTCCAGTTTAAGTTTGGCGCGAAACAAGGTTCAGTGAAAAGTCCCTCGTTCCGCGACAACCAAAATCGCATAAAGGTCTATAGGAACGTTTGCAATTCAACACGAGACTTATACAATCAATGGCATGAAAATATCTAGCCTAAGAAAACAACCACCTCTCATTGCTGGCTCACTATGAGGCTAGGAAAAAAGCGGCCATCCCTTCATGTAGGACGACACGAATTGCTACCAAATTGTATTGTATTGTGTTGCGTTCTATTGTTGTATTGAATTATATTGTGTTGTATTCTATTGTATTTTTGGTAAAAATTCGTGTCGTCCTACATAAAGGGATTGCCAAAAAAGCCATCTCACCTGTCACCCACTCAAATATACCGTTCATCAGATCAGTCTTGAATTGGTCGTCAAACAGGTTGTAGGAGCGAGGGAACACCTCGCAATAAGCCGCGTACACGGCCTGGGACAAGCAGTCAGAGTAGTGCTGTAATTGGTCAGAACAAATGATACAAATCAAACGGTCAACATACAATGGTGACATTTAAGGTCCTTTCAACCAGTGTGCACTGCGCGCCGAAATCGCAGTGGCCGCCATTTTGTAGGGCCCCGAAATTCAGATTTCGCGAAAATCTAGTGAAAAACACAAAGAATTAGCCTGCGTCGCATCCGAACTGAACCCCGGTTAAGTCCGTCTGCGAAACAGTGGTCAAAAGCTTGTTCTCGACCCCCAGCGAAGTTGCAGGATTATTTATAATCGATTTTGATTGGCTTTTACTAATGCTCATTCTTACACGTCTTCTGACTGGCCATTCAACTGTCACCAGCCTGTCACCAGTGCGACTAACGGCTAATTGTGGCGGCTTTTATACACGTCGAAAAGAGCAATGATATTTGTACAATATCAGTTTAAAATCGAGATTCGTTTGCTAGAACAAGAGCAGTTGACCGGAGTTGAGTTCGGATGTGGCACATACTTGATCTTTCCAAGCTGCATGGGGGATATTAGCCTGCGTCGCATCCGAACTGAACCCCGTTTGTGTGTTCTTCGAATGAGCATTTTGTCGTGACAGATTATATTTAATGTGTTCGGCAAGTTTCCTTTTATCTGGCACTAAACCACGGGCAGCTGCCTATTACTTCAAAACCTGACCCGAAGTCGGAAATAAACCTAACCTTCTCCGATAGTAAAACACGGGGAAACGACGACAGCTCGTCTAGGGCGAGAACTCAAGTAAACAGTTGACTCACGTGCAAACGAAGTTTCGACCGAGCGGCCTCTGACGTGACATGATTGCCCGTCATAACAATCTCCGAGGCTGGTGACAGTTGAATGGCCAGTCAGAAGACGTGTAAGAATGAGCATTAGTAAAAGCCAATCAAAATCGATTATAAATAATCCTGCAACTTCGCTGGGGGTCGAGAACAAGCTTTTGACCACTGTTTCGCAGACGGACTTAACCGGGGTTCAGTTCGGATGCGACGCAGGCTAACAAAGAATGAGACTCATTAGGCGTTATTTATTATGTAATTTATTATGTGCTACACGTATCTGTTATTGTTATTATCCGTAAACTTTCAAATATCTGCCCTCCGAAACATCGTGCCATTCGTTTGAGTTTCAACTGAAAGCCACCGACATATTGAAGATCAATAAATGCACACTGGTTTGAGTGGGACTCTTCCATTCAATTCAATTCGTCTTTATTTTTCCTTATCACACAAGCAGTACATACAATTTGTTATTATGAAGATATCACTTTTGAAAATATGACCGGCTTTCAAAGTTTTCTACCCTTTTTAGTAAGAGATTGAAACTGGTATTTCGTCAATAATTAAATATTAAACAGAACATTACATGGCCGCAGAGTTGGAGATACGAATTTTATCTTCTCGTGTTGATGAAATATCTTACTCGTTTGCTGCGCCAACTCGTAAGATATTTCATCAACACTCGGAGATAAAATCCGTATCTCCGCGTGGCCCTGTAATATCCTCTATATGTGTATTTTTAACAGAGCTTGGTTCGTATACGTAGGTATTAGATTAACAGTGATAACACGGATGGATGACTGGCTAGAAAATCCAAGTAGGAGCTTGTGAGCATCAGTCACCAGGCGGCTTAAAGTGCATATAAGCCCTAGCCAGTTATCTTTGATATCGATTGTACATGAAGTGGATAGTCCAAAGGTAGAATATTTCTTGATTTGGGTGTTGCGTCTAAGGTTTATATTTCCAATATGCTAATGAGGTGATGTCATCACCGACATCACTTATTATACAAAAGCATGCTGGTGGTAGCCTGCTATGCAGACGTATTTTTTCACTCTCATAAATTCGAAGAAAAACGTAACGTCTGCTTACCCGAGCGCTTAATTAGCTTCCAACATGCAAGCATGACGTCAGCACGTTTGTTTTATTTTTCTGCCCAATCAAAGCCGTTGCTAGAATTTTAGTGAATTGGCGCGCCAGTGAACACTCTCCTATGATTGGTCAATGGCAAATGTATTGTCTGAATTCCTTTTAAATGTAACATTACGTCACTTTCCAGGATATGGAAGGTAAAATATGATTGGTCCATAACACAATGAGGTGTGCATATTGGAAACCAATTAAGCGCTCGGGTGAGCAGACGTTACTTTTTTTCTTCGAATTTATGAGTGAAAAAAACGTCTGCATAGCAGGCTATGCTGGTGGAGACAAATTACCTATTTTTAAATTCTAAGTTATATTTGAAGCTTATCAAAGTGATTTTACAAAAAAAAAATTCTAAATTAGAAAATAGCTTAATTTACAAGCACAAAGAAATTCAGCAAATGTCGGTGATGACATCACCTCATTAGCATATTGGAAATATAGACCTTTATATCTCAAGACGCAACTGTGACCCAAATCAATAAATATTCTACCATTGGACTATCCACTTCATGTACAATCGATATCAAAGATAACTGGCTAGGGCTTTATATGCACTTTAATTTAAAGTAGCAAGTTATATCTGGTCAGACTGAAAATATGATAACGTAAAAGAAAAAAGAACATGTATAATAAAGTAGCTCTGCATTGTTGTTATAAAATGGTCCTTTCACGTTAAAGTGCCCCTACGATCAAATTTTGAAATATCAATGTTTTTGCATATTCATAAAGTAGAGTTCATATATTATTACCAGTTCAAATTGTTTTTCGATACAACGACAGGAAGTCTTATTTTTTTAGCTCCGAATATTGAATCTACACGTCCGCCATTACTGGAAGCCGTGCCCTTTGTTCAGCTTTAAACAAAGGTTTATTCACCGGAAATGATGTCAGACACTTAACGCTCGCCTGCAGAACACAACGCCTGGAGGCATATTTCTACTAAAAACGTCTTCACGTACATAAGAAGAAAGTTATATTTATCTTTGCGAGGTTGGCTACTTTTTTATGCACGCTATTTCGCGCCACGAGGTTGTCGTGTTAAGTGTATGACATCACTTCCGGTGAATAAACCTTTGTTTAAAGCTGAACAAAGGGCACGGCTTCCAGCAATGGCGGACAGGATTTTACCGGTAAACTCTCCTAAAATTTGTGGTTTAAGATGCCCATTTGGGAATATTTTTTACTATTTCGGATATTTCTAATACTGATTGACCTATAGACACTGAAAAAGTGGCAAATCGAAATGGTAAATTTTCGTCGTAGTGGCACTTTAAGTATAATGGTTCACGTAAGAACAGGAGCACTCAACGGCCAGGAATGCACAAAGGTGTTAATAAGAACATGTATAATAAAGTAGCTCTGCATTGTTGTTAGAATACAGTTCTTTAGACGCATAATGGTCCTTTCATGTTAAGTATAATGGTTCACGTAAGAATAGGAGCACTCAACGGCCAGGAATGCACAAAGGTGTTAATAAGAACATGTATAATAAAGTAGCTCTGCATTATTAGAATACAGTTCTTTAGATGCATAATGGTCCTTTCATGTTAAGTATAATGGTTCGCGTAAGAACAGGAGCACTCAACGGCCAGGAATGCACAAAGGTGTTAATAAGAACATGTATAATAAAGTAGCTCTGCATTATTAGAATACAGTTCTTTAGACGCATAATGGTCCTTTCATGTTAAGTATAATGGTTCGCGTAAGAACAGGAGCACTCAACGGCCAGGAATGCACAAAGGTGTTAATTTTTCTGTCATCACCACCAAGCCTTGTGTTGAGAGGAAATGTTGCATCAAAGTGAGGCTTGGTGGTGATCACAAATTAAAGTGTGACATATCATGCATAAGGACTATTGCGCTCAAATGGGAAAGTTTAAGTTTGATGATGTCATACATGTACGTTTGTCATCATCACCAAGCCCTTTTTGTGTTGATAGGAAATGTTGTGCCAATGCTAGGCTTGGTGGTGATCACAAAAGCGTGACATAATCACACATATCTGTTGTTACACATAATTATTATAGAGCAGATTTCGTATGAGTGGGACAAATCACAGCACTGACTACAGCACGGTTACCATACGGCATGCCGTGACATTGAAACGGTTTCCCATTGTTTTTGTCCTGCTGATCCAATCAAATCACAGAAATATGGTACAGCACGGGTACAAGATTATTTGTTCAGTATAATAAAACACTTTGAAGTGCCATATTGGGCTCAGATGAATCCAATAGGTGTATAATGTACACCACATCACCTACCAAGAAGAACCTGTCTTTGTATTCAGGAGATATGCCAAAGAACAATGCCACAAAACTATCAGCAACTCGGTTGAACAAGCCATCTTGTGCTTTCTTATTACTAACAGTCTGTAATAAATATAAAACTCATTATAGCATATAATTTATCTCATTAATAAAGTACTAATAATATACTCAACAAATAAAAGATTGTTCTCCATGTTCTATAACAAAATCAAGACCTCAAAAGTGCATTATTGACATAGGAGAACCATGTTCTATTTGTTTTATAATATAACATTCGATCTACATGGAAGCGTGCACTATAAGAAAATCAAGTATGCTGAGCAGCCAATGAAATCGCGCGTTCTTAGAATGCTCTCGTAATTTATATTATAAAAGAAAATCAAGCACGCTGAGCAGCCAATGAAATTGCACGTTCTTAGGATGCTCTTGTAATTTATATTATAAAAGAAAATCAAGCACGCTGAGCAGTCACTGAAATTGCACGTTCTTAGGATGCTCCCGTAATTTATATTATTATAATATAAGAAAATCAAGCACGCTGAGCAGCCAATGAAATCGCACGTTCTTAGGATGCTCTTGTAATTTATATTATCAAACTCATTAATAATTCATGAAGGAAAAACAAACGAACCCAATGTGCAATAAGTGATCTGTAAATCTGATACAGATTCACCCTGATTCGCATAAACTTTTGCTTCGATTTTCTCGGCAGAAATAAGTTGTATAATGCCAAAATAAATGTGTTTATATTGGGCATTCGTAATTCGTGCCTTGCCTTCCCTAAGGAATTATTTTATAGCATTGGTATATAAACCTGTTTACTCGTTTTGCTATTCACTTGATGCAACCAGTTGACATAACTGGTTTGCGCCTCTCTTACACAGTGTTGTTCGATGGAGAATATACAATATAAATGTTTTCTGTGTGGTGGAGTGCAGCGACAGAGCACATAACTGAAAATACGACTCTATATAATTATACATCTAGAAGTTTCATAATAAGCCATGTATATACATAATTCGTGTTCGTGCTTTACTGGATTCCGGCTCGAGTTTGTAAATTCGATAAAGCAGCCCCAGTGTTACTCATTCTGTTCAAATTCCTATTTAATATATACTTACGTTTATGATGTAGCATGGCACACATGTTCAATATCGATTAAATATTACAACAATACTTGACAATAAACCAACCTGAAACTTTTCAATGAAAAACCACCAGAAGGTATCCTGCAAACAAATTTCAGCAACAATTTTAATAAGGAAGCAATAACAGTTTGCAATCATAATATGTTAAACTGGTGCATTTACAGAAATACCCTTAGCAATTTGTAGTTAAGAAAAACCTATTGGAAGAATGTCTTTAGCATTCCAATATGCCTTTTGCAGGTAACAGTCACGTGCTGATAAAAAAAAAATCATTTTAATAAATTAATGAATGAATTGAGCTTGTGATCCATTGGAAAGCTTTTACACTGGTTAAATGACAAACAATCTTCAAAACGCAGTTCTAGAAAATCAACAATAAAATTGTTTGAAGGTGGAAAATAGCATTTATTTACAAACAGGTTGTGCTAATAACACCACCGATCTCGTACAAGAGCCTTTAAATACATGAAGTCAGATATGTTTTGCCCTCCAGTACAACCACGTGATTATATCCTATATACAAGGCCCATTCCTAGAGGAGAACTGAACCAAGATTATTATAATTCTCAATCCAGGAGAAGGGGTGGGGCACACTCACGCTTATGGTGTATTATATATAATATAAATATTAATATTTTGTGCATTGAAAAATCCAAGCAGGTGATTTGGCTAATGAGTGCATTATTGGTGAACAAAGCACTCAACCCAGATCCTCTCTTACCTACATGTACAAGGGAGACCTGATACATGTGTGACCGATGTATTGCGTGACTAGATTATGTTACCTATGTTATGCGTTGCCATGGGATTAGCACGCGCAAGGAGTCATGGGAGATCGGGAGCCCACGAGGGAGAGAACGTGTGTTGTTGTTATCGCTCGGCGGATAAGATTAAACCATGTAGAAAGCTTCTCGTTGTGTCTTGTATACTCCTTCCCCTGGGTCCACAACTGGTGCCGTGACCAGGATGAGTATAAAGAAGGAGAAAGAGGACAGCTGGATGAAGTTTGAGGATCAAAGGGAGCTTTTTGGGCCGGCATTGGAGAGCATTCCGCTCGACGAAGACAATGCAAAGCTCCGTGAGGAAATAAACAGTCTACGGCGGAGATGTGAGGCTCCAGTTCAACAGAGAGAGCAGCCGGGTGCAAACATCGCACCAAATCAAGCAAGTGCAAATATTCTCGGGGAGAGACAGTAAGGTGAGCGTGAACGACTGGGTGAGAGAAGTTGACTACCTGGTTAGAGTGTGTCGGTTGGAAACCAACAACAGAGGAGCCCTCGACCTCATCGAGCGGTATGTGGCCGGGCAAGCTGCGAAAGTCTTTAGGAGTGAAGCCGGCAAAGATAAGACCTATAAGGAAGTTTTAAGACGACTACAAGTCATGTTTGGGGGCATCGAGTATCAGGGTAGGGATCCCCTTCAAGTTTTTTATTGTCGCTCCCAGCGAGACGGAGAAACCCCGGCCGAATATGCTATAGAGCTGCCAGAGCTACTGGGAATCGCGGAAAGGGAGGGCAACTTGGGATTTAAGTACCCTAACCGAGAGAAAATGCTGACGGATGTGCTAATAGCGGGTCTAAGGGATGAGAAAGTTGTTATGCAACTCCGGCCATTAACGGCCATGGAACTCTCATACGAGCAGATACAGGATGAGCTATTAAAGCTGGAATATGACACTAATAGAAAGGGGGTGGCCAAGCAGGGGATAGATAGAGTTATGAGTCAGCCCCAGACCCCAGGAGTTGAAAAGGGGGGTCGCACAAGCTTTGAAGACCCCATAATAAAAGTGCTGAGGGAGTTTAAAACAGAGCTGAAAGCAGACCTCGGCAGAATCGAGGCCCAGTGCGAGGCCCAAGCGAAGGAAATAGAGGTTATAAAAGGGAAATTGGATCACTCTGATATTCCCATCCCCCAGCAACCCACGCCCCCCAGGGGTACTTGGACACCCAAGAGAGAGAAAAGGGTATGTTACAGATGCAGAAAGGGGGGGCATATGTCCTACAATTGCTATGAGGACGTGCCAGATGGGGGGAGAGGTACCCCCCAGGGGGCAAGTGGAAACCAGGAAAATCAAAATACACAACGCAATGTCCCAATGAGCGAGGAAGAGAGAGAGAAGCCCCGGTCAAATTTAAACTCCCATCGCCTGTAGGGGAGGGGCAACCTACAGGCCACACCACAGGAACCCCAACCGAAATACATCAGTGTGAGATAGGCCCATTGAACGAGGCATGTATCCTAGTAAATGGGGTATTATGTCAAAGTCTTATTGACTCGGGATCTGCCGTGACAACAATAACAGAAGAGTTTGTAATGCAGCACCCTGTACTGAGTGAACAGTCCCGTAGTCATAGCGATGTCATTTTCGAAGACTCGTCAGGAAATGAAAATAATGATATATAATGGGAAAGTGTTTCTAGATGTTGTAATACTCGGCCGACGGTATAAGGGTATCCAAGCTTTTGTAGTACCGGCAACAGAGTACCGGAAGGGCGTTCCGTTATTAGTGGGAACAGCCGTAATCAGAGCTGTGCAGATAAGTTTCGAAAGTGAGAATGGAGGTAAATATATGGAAAGTGTGAAGGGGAAATCGCGAGCATGGCATACCGCAATGAGGCAATATAACCAGAACGTGTATGGTGACTTTTCGGGTTTTGTGGGGAGCGCCAGGTATACTGGGCACCAGTCTATAGTTATTCCCCCGAACGGTGGAGAGTAAACGTCCCGGTCAGTGTCCCAAAAGCACCCGGAAATCGGCCATACATGGGACTGTTGGAGAGGACGCCCGCGTACAACGGTCCCGATAATCTTCTGGTTGCAAATACAGTTGTCATAATAGCAAACCAACTGGTTCGAGTGCGAGTCGCGAACCCTACAGATAAAGCCCTTCATATCAAGCGAAACACGCGGTTAGCAGATTTATATGTTACTGATGGCATTATCGAGAATAGCGAGAATAAAGGAACTGTGTGCCAAGAGGTACATGAAGCAGCTACTCGGGGTACTAACCATTTGTCTGAGTTGAATTTTAATAGGGGCTTACTTAATAATGAGGAGCAAGTAAACCAAGTAGAGAAATTATTGCAAGAACGTGCTGATGTATTTTCACGCAGTTCAGACGATTATGGTTACACCAAGACGATAGAGCACCAGATCCCGCTGGTTGACGAGACCCCATTCAGGATCCCCCATAGACGGGTGCGACCCTCGGAGCATAAGGAGTTAGTGGAAACGCTGAAAGGTATGGAAGCCAAAGGTATCATTGCACCGAGTACGAGCCCATATGCATCACCCATTGTAATAGCACGAAAAAAAGATGGCACAATGCGTATATTATGTATTGACTATAGAGTGCTAAACTCTAAGACAGTCAAAGACTCATTCCCTATGCCACGTGTTGATGAAGCGCTCAACGCACTCGGGGTGCGCGATTTTTTTTTCAACCCTCGACTTAACCAGTGGCTACTACCAGATAGGCGTCGACCCCAAGGACCAGCACAAAACTGCATTTGTCACACCAGTAGGTCTATATAACAGCCGTCGTATGGCCATGGGCCTAGTAAATGCACCGGCGACGTTCCAAAGGCTAATGCTAACGGTTCTAGGAGATCTTAACATAGAGAAGGTGCTCATATATCTTGATGATAATTATAATCGTATTTTCTAGAACATTCGAGGAACATTTAGAGAGACTGAAGCTGGTGTTCGACCGTCTTCATAATCACGGTCTTAAACTTAAGCCCAAGAAGTGTTATTTGTTTCAAGAAGAAGTACGTTACCTTGGCCATGTCGTGTCCAAAGACGGAATCGCTACAGATCCCGAGAAAGCGCGCAAAGTTAAGGAATGGAAAACACCGGAGAGTAAAGCGGAGTTACGGCAATTCCTAGGTTTCACGGGATACTACAGGAGATTTGTTCGAGAGTACTCGAAGGTAGCAGCTCCCTTGCATAAGCTCGCTTCTGAAGAGGGGTCAAAGAAGAAGCGCGGTAATCGGCGACAGCCATCTAGTGAACCCTTCAAGTGGTCGGAGGAATGTGACGCAGCATTCAAGTTGTTGAAAGAGAGACTAGTTAGTGCGCCACTGCTTGGTTATCCAGATTTCTCGCTGCCGTTCGTTGTACAGACCGATGCGAGTACCAGAGGTTTGGGTGCAGTGCTGGCGCAGGTACAAGATGGTAAAGAAAGAGTGATTGCGTACGCGAGTCGCGGATTGGTAGCGGCAGAGGCACGGTATCCAGCCCACAAATTAGAGTTCCTTGCACTGAAATGGTCCGTGACTGAAAAGTTTAGAGATTACCTCTACGGTAATGAATTTCAGGTACTAACTGATAACAACCCACTATGTTATGTTATGTCAACAGCAAAGTTAGATGCATGTCGGCAGCGATGGGTGGCCAAATTATCCTCTTACAACTTCAGTATCGTTTACCGCTCAGGTAAAAGCAATGCAAACGCAGATGCATTATCGAGGATGCCCCAGGAAGACGTGAGAGAGGCGCTTGACGCGGTGCTACATTCAAGCAACAAAACGAGGGCCACCATACAAAGCCACATCCTACAGGGACACGAAACTTTACCAACAATGACCACAGTAGAACTAAGAGTGCATCAGAAAGAAGATAAGATTACGGGTGCTGTCCTAGAGTATGTTGTGTCAGGTAATAAGCCAAGCCGTCGAGAACGGAGGAACATGTCATCAGACATTAAACTGTTGTTAAAACAGTGGAATCAGTTAAAGATAATCGAAGGCGTCCTCGTGAGAGAGTACTCAAACCACAAGGTCACCGTTCAACAAGTTGTCTTACCGGAATCCCTACGACAGAAGGTCTTAAGAAGTATTCATGACGTGAATCATCCGGGCGTTGAAAGGACCTTAGAACTTGTGCGTGAACGATTCTATTGGCCGCGGATGTATGACACAGCCCAGGAGTTTTGTGAAGCATGCCAGAGATGCGGATTGCAAAAGTCTATTTCGACAGAGCGCGCACCATTGCAAAGTATTCACACGTCAGAGCCCTTGGAATTGGTATGTAAATGTATGGATTTCCTTACGCTAGAAACGTCTAAGGGAGGAATAGAGAACGTACTTGTTGTTACCGATCATTTCACGCGACTAGCTCAAGCCTACCCTACGAAGGATCAGAAGGCAAAGACAATTGCTAAGGTCTTTTGGAAGAGATTTATGTGCGTATATGGGATACCAAAGAGAATACATAGTGATCAAGGGAGAAATTTCGAAAGCGACCTTATGAAGGAACTTTGTGCGATTACGGGTATGGAAAAGAGTCGAACAACGCCCTATCATCCCCAGGGAAATGGCCTCACGGAACGATTTAATTCCACTTTGATGAACATGTTAGGAACCATGGACCCAAGTAAGAAGTTAGACTGGAAAGATCACCTTGAAACCATGACGCACGCGTATAACGCCACAACCCATGCCTCTACCGGATATTCTCCGTATTATTTGATGTTTGGACGACATCTTCGGCTACCCGTTGATCTAGCCTTTGGTGTGCAGAGAGAAGAACCGGAGAAGGAGAGATAATACTGTGAGCACATCTGTGAGCTGAGAGAACGACTACGATCAAGCTACGAATTGGCAAAGCAAGAGTCACTACAGGCAAAAGAACAGCAAGGAAAGCAGTATAATCGTAAAGCGAAGGGGTCAGAGTTCAATCCCGGAGACAGAGTACTCACAGTGAAGACTGGCATCAAAGGAAGGCACAAACTAGCAGATAGATGCAAGGGACCATATATAGTAGAGAAGAAAATGCATGACAGCCCAGTGTACGTAATTCGAAAGGAGGATAACCGTGACGAACTTCACACAGTGCACAGAAATATGTTACGCCAATGCATGTTTCTTTCAAGCGACCAAGATACCACTGCTGACTTTTCATCTGTAGAGACAGATCCCGGTACGCCACAGGTAATGAAAGAAACCGAAGCAAAGATCACCAGCGACTTAACTGAAGAGACGAGTATTAGAGGGTCGACGATAGTAACGCGACTGTGCGGAGCGACGAGGGTTACGAAAGCCTCGTATCAGACTCAAGACTGCAGGGTGACTGTGCGCAAGTCGACAACGCCCTGCAGACATATTTACAAGAAGAAACACTAGAAGTATCAGATGACAGTAGTACAGAAGTAGGACACAAATTAGAGAGTAGGAATGAGGGTTCAGAAAATCCACAACAAGCAGAAACCAAGCAAACACCGGAACAGAGCGTCAGACGCCCCACTAGGAAGAAAGCGCGTCCGCAACATCTTAGGGACTATTTGTGCAGTCAATATGCTCGTGGAACATCAGCCTATGAGAAGAAACTGGCTCACGGAAGAATCCTGTTCGCAAACCTCTGTAAACTGCATGGATTGACTGTGCATCCCGAAAAGACAGTGATCTGAAAATGATCATAACATTGCATGTTTTAGCGAGACACATTGATAATATATATAGAGTTAGATGTCGTGGCATACATCTCCTCATCGGGGGGAGAGTGTGACCGATGTATTGCGTGACTAGATTATGTTACCTATGTTATGCGTTGCCATGGGATTAGCACGTGCAAGGAGTCATGGGAGATCGGGAGCCCACGAGGGAGAGAACGTGTGTTGTTGTTATCGCTCGGCGGATAAGATTAAACCGTGTAGAAAGCTTCTCGTTGTGTCTTGTGTACTCCTTCCCCTGGGTCCACACATGTGAGCCAGCCCTTCACTTAGTTACATGCTTGGATGGCTTGGAAACCTTATTTCAATCCCATTTTTAACATTGAAAATGCAGACAATTGCTAGAATTAAGAACGGTAACAGCAGGATTGTGCTCTGTGTCATGAGGCAAATATTTGCATAATCACTTGTTGGAAATGGCTGATTTGAAAGTACTGGAAGTACAACAAGTCCACATGTCCATGTGGACAAAAGCTTCTACAACACTCTACATGTAGTAGACTTACTGAAGAAATGGATTTTTTATTTCCAAGACCTTACCTTGTCAATAAGAGGAGAAAATGAAGCAAGAATTCAGTGAATGGCTCGTAAACCCAGGATTTTTTATTTGGAAAATGTTTGCATCAGAGCCGAGCACATGCATGGATGCAAGTTTCAAGATTTCAATTCACTGGAATATCTGCAGGTTAGTCATTTTCGAATGAAATAAACTATTTTAAAAAGCAAGTATACGTAGAAGTACTGTCTAGGAATTACATGTAAGCTGGCTAAATACTTGATAATTATTTGAATACATGGCTCTAAGAGAAACATTTTTGAGTTAAATGTACCTGAATCATACTGATTCAATAATTATATTGAGCTCGCAAGGCAGCTTTGCTTTTTCCTTGGTAATCATTCCGTCAGCTTGCTGAAAGTAAATTATTCTTTGCAAAGTTCGCTACTTTATAGTTAGAATTATTAAAAGTCCTATTTTCTTTCATTGTCTATTGAAATTACATTTCTTTGTGGAGATATTTACAGAAAAATGATTTTATTCAACCGTAATATTATTTTGACTTCTTTATGAAATAATTATTGTTATTGACA
The DNA here is from genome assembly GCA_030867875.1 of Actinernus sp. WN-2022. Lineage (NCBI taxonomy): Eukaryota > Metazoa > Cnidaria > Anthozoa > Actiniaria > Actinernidae > Actinernus > Actinernus sp. WN-2022. Next base: position 16,609,881 of record JAOWCC010000019.1, on the reverse strand, counting down.
ACTGATTTCAATTGAAACTCACTGCTGACAGTGCACTCAGTTTGAATATTAAAAATGTAATAGAGACTATGATTGTTTGTGCTTTATCGGCAAATACATACATACCGTGACTGTACGAGCTGACTGCATGATGAACTCAAAATTTCTTCATACTGCATTCGGCCTCCAGCCTCTAGTGATGAAGTATTCATTATTTTTTATTCATCGTACAGTCAGTGTGTGCCTGTTTTTGCTGATAAAGCATGCACATCAGTCTCTATTAACCTTAATATATTATATGTATGGCAGTTTAATAGCAGGGTCCAGTTTGAACATATTTTTTTAGGCTTCAGGGTCCAGAGTTTGTTTAACAATGACTTGTGGTTTATATACATTGTAGGTACACAAAAAGGTAAAGTTATTATGACAACAATGGATTATTCTGTGTTTATATATGGTTCAGAATAATCCATAAGGTAAAGTTATTATGACAACAATGGATTATTCTGTGTTTATATACATTGTATGGTTCAGAATAATCCATAAGGTAAAGTTATTATGACAACAATGGATTATTCTGTGTTTATATATGGTTCAGAATAATCCATTGTTGTCATAATAACTTTACCTTTTTGTGTACCTACCTTTTTTTGTAAAACCAGGTCAAGCATTTATGATTTCTTGTTAATAGCTAGATGGAAAACTATAAATACAATAACCTATTTGTGGCATCAAAATATGCCAATATTTCATCCAGAAGAGAACATGCAGTTCACGAGAGCGAAGCTTGAGGGAAACTGTGAGCTTCGAGGATCAGATAATGTCCAAGGACAAAATAATATCAGGGCATATTTCGATGCCACAATGTACTGAATGTAGGTTATTGTTGTTATCATCCTTCAAATATTTTCTTTGACGTGTTTATATGCTCACAGGGGATGTATTTGCTGATATTTCCCACTTGCATAGAGAAAATTTCGGGTCACGTGACACACTCAACCAATCACATGCAAGAGAACATATGTTATGGTTTATAAAACTGTATATTGATTACTTGTACATGTAAGTGAATCTTACCTGCAATATGGCAACTGATCCCTCAGAAAGGAACAATTTCTTCCATATCTTGCGAAAGCCAGGCTAAAATAACATTCAACAGTAAATAATAGAATGTAATCAACTTTTAAATCTTAAGTGATAAAAATAGATAATGATTGTATTACTGTGCGACTAACTGGGGCCACTTAGACAATGTCAGAACCAGTCACATTGCAGAATGAAAACAAAGCATTCCAACAAGAACCAATCACATTGCAGAATGAAAACAAAGGATTCCAACGAGAACCAGTCACATCACAGAATGAAAACAAAGCATTCCAACAAGAACCAATCACATTGCAAAATGAAAACAACACATTCCAATTTATCGTTACTTGAGCCAATCATGCAGTGCAAGTACAATTTAACAATACCACTGAGTTTTGATCTGGTACAATGCAAATGCATTTGTACGTGTATCATGGACAAGTTTTGAAGTAGAGGTCTTTTGAATGAAGAAAACTGTGTTGATATGTTATTTAGAATTAGAAATCGTAGTATGCTTTATTTTCGTTCTGCAAATATTTATATTTGAAGGGCTGTGTGCAACAAGGGTATAAGTGACTCCTGATCACATTCTAAGGGATTCTAAGGTTTTCTAAAGGAGAACTTAGAACATGACCAGGAGTCACTTACATCCTTGTTGTACAAAGCCCTACATTTGTTCTTATTGTCTATTAATTAAAGTGACTCCTGCTAAAGTAGTCGCAACTGTAATATTAAGGCGTCCCGCCCGACCTGAGAAATGTCCCCGAACTCTAATTTATTTTTGTTTTTTATTTTTGATAAAAAAACTTTAGAAAGTGTAAATGCGCCCACGAACACCAATTCTTGTACCCAGACCCCTACATGTACCACTTAAAATATGCGTTAGTGCATTAAATATTTTAACATCAACGCCATTTTGTTTCTACAACACGAGGTCATGAACACGAGGTGAGTGAATAATGTCTAGTCAAGACAAAAAATAATAAACTTCACATAGAAAAAAAAAATCCCTCCCTACCTGGAAAAATTGAAATGGGTAGACGCTAAACAAGTATTATTTTTTTATCTGGCCTAATATTTATTTAATAAATATACTCTGAATTTTTAACCAGACCAGAAACAACCATAGCGGCTGATCAAAGTCGTACATGTATGTACGTCAGGACCCAGCTAAGATTGAATTGGAATTTAGCGTGTAGGTTTTGTGGAGGGAGAGAAACCGGAGAACCCAGAGAAAAACCCTCGGAGCAATTAGGGCAAGGTACCAACAAACTCAACTCACATTGAACTTACAGTAAAGTTTTGTGCCTTGGTTACACGGTTGAGCAGTTGAGGTGCTTCAAGCTGTCCAGGTAGTGGTGTCATTTCATTTGGAAAGAAACCAGGGTAAGATGTGTACTGACAAAAAAAATATAACTTTTTAAGACAAAGGTAGAGTTTTAAAATTAAAGTTGACTTCCTAATGCTTAAGTGCCACTACAATCAAATTTTGACGTGAACTCTTGAGTATAGAAATATCTACAAACTGGAGGCCGTTCCCTTTGTTAATGAGCAATAGCCTCCTACAAAAATCGGGATAATTTTTAAACAAAATGGCAGGCGTAAATTCATGTTTTGCGATTGTTTCTGATGCGGAAATTTGAGAAATTCAACAAATGCAGTGCCCAAAAGCAGGTTCCCATGTTGTATACTAAAACAATTATTCACCTCATGCTCAGTAGATATTGGTGAATATTCCCCTAAACTTCGTCTCGGGGAATATTCACCAATATCGCCTTCGCCGAATAATTGTTAATTATTAGTATGGGTAAATGCCACACAAGTGAACAGCCAGAACCAACTATATAATAATGTTTTAGTAAATACCACACATAAGTCAAGTGAATAACCAGCACCAAATAGTTATTTTATTTTCTGTCAAATGGACAAAAATTTGCACAAGGTGATTGCTGCTTCACTCAGAGGTGAACAGCAAAGGATATTCACCTCCGGAATAGCCAATCAGAGCGCACAAAAAGCACTATTCACTTGTGTGGTATACACTAGCTTAAGACAGATATAGACAGTTTTTCTTATTGATTAGGAACTAAATTGTGTTGTGATTCCTTGATTCGTGTACTTCACTTCACTCATTAATAATTTTCAGATACAGCTTTATTTCACACTCAGAAACGTGTAAAATAACAAATCTGGAGCACTGCATTAACCATTCTCTTTATTTATTTTTAGTAATTTAAACTAAGGCCTGGTTCAAACGTTGTGGCACTGCTGTGTCGAACTAACTGCAGCAATTAAATTCGACTGTAGCACAGCAGTGGCACAACGTTTGAAACCATTATTTTGGTACAGCAACATGAATTAAGGACGGTGCCTACTAATTGCAAACCAATTTGTTTTCTAAAAATCTATATGGATTGTTTGAACCCCCTAAGGAGCTTTTGAAATCATAAAAAAATTTATGGGGTACCCATACGTTTAAGAGAGATAATTAAGGATGAAAATCGAAAAAAGTGCTGACTCAGCAATTTTCTTTGTCCGAGAATCTATTTTTTAATTCGATTAATATTTTGGGTTATCTGGCAAAATATTAGGACAAAAAACGTTAGACATAGCGTTCTTCACAAAGGATGCTAATTAATCAAACCATTTATCTTACAATGATTATAATTTTTTGTACAAATTTTGCTTTGTAAGCCTCATTAGTGACCATGAACAGACACATATTTTTTGCCGAAATGGACATCAAGTTTCAATTTTATAAAGACAAAAAATATATGTAAATGTTGTTTAGCTTCTATATTATAGATTACAAAAAGAAAAAATGGGGGTATCCCCGCGTTTTAAAAAGTTATGTGGACGGTATAGGCCTCTTTATCGCTAATTTTATTTTCAAAAATTGAATTTTTTTACCAAGGCCTTCCTAGTAAGTCTGAAAATTGGTTTCTTTTATTGCATTCTGGGAGATTTTCAAGATGGCGGTGGGGAAAAGAGTCAGTCCCGTCTTTCGAATTTCTTCATTGAAAATCAAACCTGTTGCTGCTTCCTTTGTGCTCAAACTCCATACCTGTAGTCCTTCCTTCTTCATTCTTCTTTGGATTTCCAAGAGGTTTACCCGTTTTAATTCACAAAGCTTATTTGACCGTATTCACACATTGTTTATACTGCCGAGTCCATGTTTGGAGAAACTGACGAAACTCGAAAGCATCAACAGGCCTAAAGCACATTAGGCGCTGGGCGAAAAGACAGCAGCGATTCATGGCAGTCCAAACAAGTCCTTCATTCAATTGGTCGGGTAAATCTCCTAAATCTACGATTCTTCGACCATCTCCCCACGATAAATCATCACTTAAGAGTTAAGATGGTCGGCTCTTTTAATACTATTTCAGCTGAAAATTGTCTTTCGTGACCGTGTAGTGGAATTTAAAGATTTCCCAAATCGTTCATTTCTCAAGCATATTTTTCGACTGTATTTTAAAATCCTTCATCTTTCTGTCTGTAAATTACACAATTAACACAGCTTTTTCAAAATAGTTCTGCAAATGGCCTGTCTCGCGGGTGACCCGCGGGACGCAAGATGCGCAGAACGGCGTGCGCACTGATATAATAGTAGGCACCGTCCTTAAGTTCGACACGACTATTGAATTTGACAAGCTCTGCCATGCATTAGCTCGACGTGGTTTCAAACGCTGTGCTATCACCGTGCCAAACTCAGTGTTTTGTTTCTTTTAAACACCCAAACGAAACAAAACAAAATGAAACAAGAAAAGTGATGATTTACTCAATGTGATTTCTACCAGTGCTACGCATGCATATGGCAGTAAAGCTAAACAAAATGGTGCAGTGGTGAAGAGCTGTGGCGATGGACCTTTTCTCAGTGTAGGTATCCCAAACTATATCCCACCATCCTGTATTTCTACTTAAACGGCGGCAAGATTGAGGGACTGCTTCTTCACGAGTTGCACGAAATGAAAGTAACAGAAGGGTCAAAGAACACACGCTCCTGAAGAATCAATCTTCTCCTTAACATGAAATGGCTTAAAAGTTCGATGTTTGAAACCACTGCCGTACTAATGTAACTGAATATAATTGAGTTCGACACGGCAGTGGTGCAACGTTTGAATCAGGCTTTACTCTACATGCATGTATTCATAATAAATTAAATTATACATTTATATTTAAATGTATAGCTATTAAATTAAAGCACTTGAAAATAACCTGCACACTCTTCATGATATTAGACTTCTCATCTGTAAACCCAAACTACAAGGAAAGAAAAAAAAAATACTAGTTATGTACAGTGAATATACAAGTAAAATTATATTACAGTCCCTGACAAACATTTTTCACACCATACGAACCACATACGTTAGCATGTCCCACATGCATGCATGCCACACGTGTTTGCTGCATACAGTAAAATGTATTCCACCACTTACGGTAAGAGCTATCCGGTGAATCACCATACGGTAAAGGACATGCAGTACCTGTAAACTATACATCGGTAAAAGCCATGTGGTGGCTTATGCAACTACATTCGGTAAAAGCCATGTGATGGCTTGACTACATATGGTGAAAGCCATGTGGTGGCTGGATCGACTACATGTACATGTACATGTACATATATATATGCTAAAAGCCATACAGTGCCTCAATTATACTGTATGGCAAAATGCTATTTGTGCTATTTGTTCGAGTTAGCGGTTAATAAAACTTCAAGTTAAATTCATGCAAATTAAGTGTTGTTCAAACACTCAGTGTCAACTTCAAATCAACTTTTGCAGTATTATACATGTAATTTATACATGTACTGTTTAATAAACGAGCAGCACTGTTTTATCAGGTTTAAAACATGTGGTAACCGAATATTCGTTTTCCGAATCACATACAGTGTCACTTAGGGAGCGCGTCCAAATATCGGAATCGGTCCTGACCGATTCCGATCATTCGGCAATTGATCCGATTCCGATGTCACTGAAGGTCCACCCGATTGAATCGGTGCCGATAGAATGGGAATCGGAAATAAGTTACAGTATCGGTACCGACAGACTCGGAAGAATCGGAACGGAAATATGTATCAGTCTTTGATCTGTCAGATGACCTTCCAAATTGCTATGTTCACAACCGATTAAACCTGATCGCTACGCGCTAGGAAAAGCACGGTTTTCTGCATTCGCTTAATAAGCAACCAAACGAACTTTGAAGCGATTGCAAATAGCCGGGGCATTATTAAAATCCTAATGAAAGTTAATTAAAACTTTACTAAAACACGGACTAACGATAGATACATGTAGGAGATTTAAAACAGTGTACTGTAGATCGAAATGTTTGTTAGCTCCGCAAGCGGCGTGGAAATATGCCAGTTTCTTGCTACTTCAATGGTCGTTGTTTTAGTTTTGATATTGACACTTTTTTTCTTTGCTTCCCCAACTTCTCTAAATTTCTTCATCGTGTAGCATCATTAAAGATAGGACACATGATATGTATACCAACATTAGCTACATGTAGCTGACTAGGAAGCCCGCACGAAACTTCGCTTCTTCGAAATGTCGCTTCGTAATTTCGATCCGTCCAAGATCAAGTTACTTTTTTCCGGCTCACTCGGTCAATTCGACCAACCTGAGTTGTAAACTTTATTTGGACTTTGACTAACTGAACTTTTCGGCTCATTTTCGAACGGTACAGGAGGAAAACTGTAGAGTTTACTTCAGTTCAGTCAGTATAATCAGGCTAAGAATAGAAATCTGATGCTTTGAACCCGTTTGAATCGAAGGCCGGAAGGGTAATATATACGAAAGGAATGAAAGTGTTCAATTTTGTAAAGGTTACCGTACCAATAATATTTAGATCCGTCAGCCTTCCAGATCTTTGTAAAATTCATTGCATGAAGTTTTCAAGTAAATTCGGACCATGCAGCATGCAGTTATCGAAATATTGTGAGCCCTAAAATAAACGAAACAACGGCTGCTCGCTAATAGTTCCCAGACCGGCGGTATGTGGCCCGCTTTAAAGCTTGACTCACTCGCTGAGCGCAAAGCATAACACCAAATAAACTTTTGCTTCAGTGTAGTTTCACATTTACGGCAGATCCTTGTCTTGTTACTAGTATTAAAAGGTTTCGGCAGAAATCATTGTAAATGTTTGCGTATAAAAATCTCAACTCTTCTTGGAGTCTGAATTTCCACGTGCAATCAGTCAGGCGTGAACGTGTCAGTCTGATATTTTACAGAACATCAACAGAGTTTTGAAGCAACGTTTGTCATATTGATCAAGACGTGCAAAAACTTCTATACTCTTACCAGAAAACTTCTACTGGGAAAGTGCAATTCCTTTTGAATTAAAAGAGCTTTAAATGCATCGGATCAGATCAGTCAGTTCGCGTAAATGGAAATTAATTACGCTCCCGCGGTATTTGTGTCAGAAATGAGACACGCGTCTGGTTCAGTGACAGTTCATGATTGATGGGGACTTTTATTATAAGAATCCGGTACGCAGGGTATTTACCAAAACCATCTTTAATACTGTATAGCTGTACTTTGTAAAACTGTTTGTCATGAATTCGAATTTGTCACGCGTTAAATCGATCCTGGTGGAAGAAAGGTTAACATACGAAATTGTGCAATGAACACGTACGCTTGCCGAAATTTCTTCGAAATGCAATGCAATGTCCGTTGCTCTATCGGGTCGAATAAAAATGTAGTTCTTCATGTCTGTCTTGGGGTCTGTTTGTTGTTTTCCGAAGCGTGGGATCGCTGCCTAGCTGAGCAGCACGACAACTGAGTTCGGCTCCACTGAGTTCAACTCGGGTTTACATGTATGTCAACTCGTGATGGCGTAAATCATGTTTACAAAAATTTAATAGAGCAACTTGGAAATCGGACAGATCGATGTGAGTTCCGAACAAGTCACTGTTATGTTCGATCGGATCGGATCGGATCGGATCGGATGTAATCGGAATATTTGCTATCGGAATCGGACAAGACTTGAAAGTACCTCTACATTTTCCCGATGCTCAAGTATCGGAAAGGGCATCGGATCCGATTCCGATAATCGGATTTCCGCCCGATATTTGGACGTGCTCCCTTATGGTTTAAAAAAAAACTTTTGTCAGGGACTGTATATCTCAGGTATTTTGTATAATGGTGTACATACATTCATTTTTTTTGTTCTTCTTCGGAAATTCCTCAGACCCCCCCCCTGAAAACCAAGTGGTCTGATTGGTCCATAAATCTTTCAAGTGCTCCAATAGGCCCTTAGCTTTGTAGGACATGGTCAATAATTTTATTGTGACCTTTATAGCTTGTCAATTTAAAAAAGTTGGTGCTAGAACAACATGGATGCCAGAAATGGAAAGAGCAAGCCAAAATTAGTAACCAGCCCAAGTTTTAGGTTCATATCTTGTATAAAAGGGAAGGAATGGTAATATTTTGAAAACTCACAATTTAATAGAGTTTATGAGGTGGCTAGCACAACTGGTTACAAAGGGCCTATTGGATAATTTCTTCAATTACATCATACTGTCAGTAGACTGTCAAGGTGTATGTGTGCTATATGCACATACAATGTACATGTGTGTGTCATATACATGTATTATATATACGTATAATCACTCTACTTTTACAGTTATGATGTTAGTAGTGACTGAGCTTGCTTGGGTTTCTCGTGCTTGCATAATTACTGTACAAATGTATATTCATGTAGGCGATGCAATGAAATCATAATCAGTCTGACAATATTACATGAAGCAAAGGTGGGAAAACCTGCGCCTGGTCAAAGTTTACATGAAAATGGTTGCAAGGCTTCTGCATTTAATGTACTGTATAATGTAAAATGTATTACTGTCTAGCGTTAAACTGTAATATAATTATATACTCTTAGTACATGCAAATCAACTCTTACAAAATTATTGTTTATAGTAAGGGAAGGCATCTAAATGTTGGAATGACACACCTTACCATTCCGATTTGATTGAAAGTAATGCACCAATTCCAATTTTGATTCAACCCTTTTGAATTTTGATATATGGTGTATTAATCGGAAATTTTAATCAGTTTGAAAATTAATGTGAAATTTACCAATTTGGTACATGTACAGTGTACATACTTTAGTCAATTTTTTTAAACCAACTGAAATGGTAAACATGAAATTGCAATTGGTATTAACATTACTGTTAATTGGATCGGAATTACCGACCAATATTTGGATGCCTTCCCTTATTAGTTATATGCTCATAATGTACAATGTACACTCATGCGGATACATGTTAGTTGTACATTCTACGATGCTGTTTTTTTTCTTTTTAAATTACATATTGAGGCCAACATTACATTAATTTAATTACTACATGTATACTGACCAGTAAATACATGCATGTGTATACAGACTTATACAATAAATTTATGTATGTAACTACATACCTTGTGTTTACTAGGCTTTTCTTTCTTGTTGATGATTTCTTTAGGGTGATCTATGCTGATTGCTGGAAATAGAACATAACCAAATTACCAGCCAATAAGAATATCTGCAAAAACATTGATTCCGATCAGATACTTTGTGAAAAATGGAATTTAAAATGCACTGAATTACATACTTTTGTGCTGTCTGGCGTTACACCTGAACAGCACTGCTTTAACATTTTAGCCAATCAGAATTGGAACAATCCTTATGTTGCAGTGAAATCTGGGGGGAAATAGCTATACAAATGTAGCTGCAGATTTGCCACAAAGTTGCCTTCTGAGCTCCAGCAGGATGATCAAGTCACATTATTTTACAAGCCTTGAGAATATAAATTATTAGAAATATAATTATTGTAAGTAAGCTCATATAATCCTGCTGTAAACGGTAAGACATACATGTATATCTCTATACATTTACAAGTACATAATACAAATGTACCTCTCAAACTGGTAGGACTTAGTAACTGCATAGATTGTGTGAGGTTGTTCACTGGTCTGGCTTCATCTTTAAGAACTTGTTCACTGTAAACATGCAGCTTCTCCTCCAGCTCCAGAATCTGTTTTTGCACATCATCAACCAGACCAATATCCAAAGCTGTTAGACATAAGTTAAAGAAAAAACATGCTGTGCTGATAATATGTACATGATAGAGTATACATGCATACAAGTACATGGCTTTTACATGAAATAATTATTGTACATGACACTATAATAAAAATAATAGACCTTTATTTTATCATGATGGTCAAAATTCAGCTGGGCAGCTTTTCAAGTAACCACAAGATAAATTTAAATACTAAAAACTATAATAACCTGAGCTTACAATAAGGTAAACTACTTTAAGAAATAATAATGATCAATAATCATATTAAAAAGATAACTAAAAATAGTTGTTTAAGGCAACTTTAAAGTAGTGTAAGGTCCAAGCAGAATCCTTAACATCCCTCTAGGTAATTGGTTCCATAGACTTTGTGGTCCACTGTAGCTGAAATTCTTTTTCAGATATTCACGGTTAGGGTTTGGCATGAAATAATTGCTTTGGCTTACTTAGACCATAATTTGTAGAGTCAGAATGCTTAGTGAGCATGCCAGTATTAATCAGGACACAAACCATGAAGAACCTTATACATTATGGTGGCCATGTGCATTGTCCATCTTTTCTGCAGGTCATGCCAATTGAGTTATTCACACTGGGAGTGAGAGTGTACAGGGAGTGAGACATGTATGAGGACTTATAGTTATAACCCTTGCAGCTCTGTTCTGCAGTTTCTGTAACTTATAAGTAAGTAAGTAAGTAACTTTATTTAAGTAAACAGGGAAAAATTTCAAAAAAACATTACTGTTTTTTTGCATGGGAAATATACATTTTCCCATTGAGAAAACCATTAATGTGAAAGTTGAACTCTTCCCATTCATGGTTTTTTGAGGAATTACATTCTTGGATTTTTCTCTGAAACCATGATGGGTTTCAGCTTTTTAACATTAGTGGAAAACCAAATTCCCATGATGTTATTTTGAGATAAAACACTCATGGTATTTTAGAAAGACATCAATGGGACTTACTTAAAAACCAACAATGTTTAATATAGGTTTTCCAACTAATGTGAAAGTTGAACTCTTCCCATTAATGGTTTTTTGAGGAATTACATTCATGGCTTTTTCTTAAAAACCAACAATGTTTAATATAGGTTTTCCCACTAATGTGAAAGTTTAACTCTTCCCATTAATGTTTTTTTGAGGAATTACATTCATGGCTTTTTCTTAAAAACCAACAATGTTTAATATAGGTTTTCCCACTAATGTGAAAGTTGAACTCTTCCCATTAATGGTTTTTTTGAGGAATTACATTCATGGCTTTTTCTTAAAAACCAACAATGTTTAATATAGGTTTTCCAACTAATGTGAAAGTTGAACTCTTCCCATTAATGGTTTTTTGAGGAATTACATTCATGGCTTTTTCTTAAAAACCAACAATGTTTAATATTATAGGTTTTCCCACTAATGTGAAAGTTGAACTCTTCCCATTAATGTTTTTTTGAGGAATTACATTCATGGCTTTTTCTTAAAAACCAACAATGTTTAATATAGGTTTTCCCACTAATGTGAAAGTTGAACTCTTCCCATTAATGGTTTTTTTGAGGAATTACATTCATGGCTTTTTCTTAAAAACCAACAATGTTTAATATAGGTTTTCCCACTAATGTGAAAGTTGAACTCTTCCCATTAATGGTTTTTTGAGGAATTACATTCATGGCTTTTTCTTAAAAACCAACAATGTTTAATATAGGTTTTCCCACTAATGTGAAAGTTGAACTCTTCCCATTAATGGTTTTTTGAGGAATTACATTCATGGCTTTTTCTTAAAAACCAACAATGTTTAATATAGGTTTTCCCACTAATGTGAAAGTTGAACTCTTCCCATTAATGGTTTTTTGAGGAATTACATTCATGGATTTTTGTTTAAAACCATGGTGTGGTTTTAGCTTTTTCCCCATGATGTTATTTTACAATAAAACATTCATGGTATTTAGAAATAAACAGCAATGGGATTTACTATAAAACCAATAATGTATAATAGGTTTCCCATTAATCTAAAAGTTGAACACTTTAATCCATTAATGGTTTTTTGGAGAGTTCCATTCATGGAATTTTGTTTAAAACCGTGATGGTTTCAGCTGCTGTTTACCAAATTCCCATGATGTTATTTTGAAATAAATCATTCAAATAGTTTAGGTAACTTATTTATAAACAATGGGATAGCTGCATGTCCTCATATACATGTAGTTTCCCAATGGGCATAATTATTGCTATTAAACAAATCAAGATAGGACATTGAGCACAATAAACTGTACCAACCAACATTTATTGCCTTAGTGTGTTTTTAAGTCACCTATATGTACAATGTAGTACCAAAGACAGTGTATAGCACAGCAAGAACCTCAAGGTAAATGTATATGCATTTAAAGCATATATGCATGCATGTTAATGAACTGAATCAGAACAATTTGATCCAATTAATGACAGCAACTAGTTTCACATGTATACATCAGCTATGTACATGTATTCAAGTTAAAAAAACTTAGACTTTGCAAACATTGGCTCTTTCAATTTGCTCAAGAGGACCTTTAACCTCTTATCCCATTGTGAAGAAGATAATTGGCAATTAAAGTGCCACTATTATGAGATTCAACCATGTGTCATGCATCTTCAAAATGACAGTGTCGAAGATATCCAAATCAGTGAAATATATTACCAAAGACCAAATTAAACAACGAATTTTGCAGAAAGTTTACCATCGAAATCACGTCCACCATTACTGAAGTTAATTCCCAATACTAATCGATTTTCGACCAGCGGTTTGCTGTCGTGACGTCATTTTCTCAATGTGTTACTCTTGTAAATGCATATTTCCATTCAAAACTTTGTTCTTGCCTTTCCTTTTTGGAAAAAAATAGTATAAACATGTACTTTACTTATAAGTTCATGCGAAAGTTTGTGTGAATCATTGATATTTTTGTGTATTTGTAAAGTATTAAAGTTGCAGTATTTTTTCCTATCCACACAGTTTTTTGATATGATGGGAAGTCTTATTTTTGGGGGTCCAAATCTTTAGATTTTATGTCCGCCATTATGTTACTCGAACATGTTCTGTAACAGAGCTATGATAGAGCTAATTTCCAGTGGATGTGACATCATTTTCTCAACACAACAACTATCTAAAAATGTTATTGTAGTGGCACTTTAACAGTCCCTGCAAGCCATAACACTTTACAGATGACAGGATCTGTTGTTTGGAAATGTCCTCAGACAACTAAATGCTATTGCATTGTACATATGCAACTTTAACTATTATCTTAGCTGATAGTATTGGAATACTAGGTCCATCCTCATTGAAGCTTGCAGGTTTTTCCTACAAGAAACAAGAATTTTATATGTTCAAGATTATTAATAAATTTAACTACATGTAAGTTATTTTCTTGGGAAATAATGAAATGATTCCAAGTCATTTGCAATTACCATAATGGTTTGATTTAGTGCCCTCCTTCCAATAAATGTCTCCCTTTGAATGTGTTTTTGTTAATAAGCCCCCCCAACATTCCAATAATTAGCATCCTTTAAAAATAATATCAGAGCTGGAGATCTAGTATGGTTTATCTTGCTTTTAATCGTATGCCATTCTACAGAAAAACTGGTCTTCTTTTTAAGGCTGTGACTATAGCTGATAATTTATGTCCACTGGTATATTTTTTCCAAGATTGAAAAAAAAAAGTTACTCCTCCCCTCCCCCCTCAGCTCCAAAAATTAAATAAGTGCCTTGAGCACTAAATCAAATCATTACGTAAATGAACTTCCAGTTAGAGTTAAAGAGTGAGTACAAAAATAGTACCTTTGAGCTTGCATGAGCAATGAAATGTCACTGGTGCAGTCAGTCATCTTTCCCTCATCCTCGTCAGATCTGCATCTGTTGTCCACCTATTCAAATTAAGAACACCAGAATGGACAAAAGAACAGTAAATAATAAAGTAGATAAGTGCCTCATGCAATGAATCATTGTAAGTTATATGATAACACATTTCAGGATATGGTCAAACATGGTTTTTGATGGTTCTACATGAATGGGGACGAGGTTGAAAGGACACCATTAAGTAAGACTTACATGAAGTACTAAGCAGAATGACAGGCTCGTACGCGAATGTTTTTGAATGCTTTCTCTTGCACTTTATCGAATGGGGAATGAAGACAGAATTGTTTCGTAGTGATTTAAAGATAGAAAGTTTAAATATACATTTTTTACAAGTTCGATAACTAGTCTCAAGTTCTCTAATTTTCGTCTACACCAGGAAAAAGGGCACTAAGAAAACGAAAGGGTCATGCTACATAAAAAGGAGCCCAATAAAAAATAAGTGACTACTTTACTTGAGTCGGGAAGAACATTTTTTTAAATGTTGAATTGCCGCTGATAAACCTGTTCTTCGAGAAATCCACAAGACTACAGTAATTAATTTTATACTCTGTAATTGTAAACAGTGCTAGTGAGTAGCTGGATTGAAAAATGTTTTCTTCTGCGAGTGCATGGGGAGTAAATTAAGGAAGTATTTTTTTCAATTCGTAGATGCATGGCCCCCGAATTACTTACTTGGCTTGGTAAATTCTTTGGTTCATTTGGGATAGCGACTGCTTCTTACTGGAAGCTAAGGCACATCATCGACATCGAAGCTCACCATTTCTTTCAGGTGGAGACTGGCGCCCTGAAGGCCGAAGACGAAGTGGCGGCCATATTTCACTATGTCTACGTATACAAGTGCTCTGCCGTCATCCTTTTGATCTATTGAAAATGAGAGTGTTCACTGTTGTATTGAAGCATTTCAAAATTATTATAGAATACCTTTATAAGCTCATAGTAAGTATATATTTTATTTGATCACTATTTTTCTCGCTTGTTTGAAACAGAAAAAAAACTCATTTTGGGTTATCTTTCTGAATCTGAGCATTACCTTTAAATTTTTGTGCGATCTCTTCGTTGTATTTTTCCTTCGTCTTATCAAATACCTCTAAGATGGTCCACTCCAATTGCTCGAAGTCGTAGACATTGGTTTTGGGAAAACTGGAATGAAAAGAAACTTCGAACACTGCTTTTTCAAAAGAACTCCAACGAACCGTTCTGGCGCGAAAATGAGTCATCCCAAATATGGCCATGAACTATTGTTTCCCAAATATGGCCATGGGTAACGTGCTGTGCATGTGGTTGGTTGATGATATGATAGACCTACAATGTAAAAAGGTGGGAAATTATAAGATCTGAACATTGTAGCACAGCTATATTCGTGACAACTGCGAGGGCTGGAAGAGGAGGTGGAGAACAATCTGTCGCTGTGATGGGTTATTGTATACTTATGTTCATTGCCCCTGCGAGGATCCCAGTAATGGGAAATAAATAAACCATGAATGGAAGTTTAGATACACGTTCATTTTTTATTTTATTTACAATACTGGTAATTTGGTAGTGCAGATCCCAGTAATGGGAAATAAATAAACCATGAATGGAAGTTTAGATACACGTTCATGTGTTTTTGAATTTACAATACTGGTAATTTGGTAGTGCAGATCCCAGTAATGGGAAATAAATAAACCATGAATGGAAGTTTAGATACACATTCATGTGTTTTTGAATTTACAATACTGGTAATTTGGTAGTGCAGATCCCAGTAATGGGAAATAAATAAACCATGAATGGAAGTTTAGATACACATTCATGTGTTTTTGAATTTACAATACTGGTAATTTGGTAGTGCAGATCCCAGTTATGGGAAATAAATAAACCATGAATGGAAGTTTAGATACACATTCATGTGTTTTTGAATTTACAGTACTGGTAATTTGGTAGTCCAGATCCCAGTAATGGAAAATACATAAACCATAAATGGAAGTTTAGATACACATTCATGTGTTCTTGAATTTACAATACTGGTAATTTGGTAGTGCAGATCCCAGTAATGGGAAATAAATAAACCATGAATGGAAGTTTAGATACACATTCATGTGTTTTTGAATTCACAGTACTGGTAATTTGGTAGTCCAGATCCCAGTAATGGGAAATAAATAAACCATGAATGGAAGTTTAGATACACATTCATGTGTTTTTGAATTCACAGTACTGGTAATTTGGTAGTGCAGATCCCAGTAATGGGAAATAAATAAACCATGAATGGAAGTTTAGATACACATTCATGTGTTTTTGAATTTACAATACTGGTAATTTGGTAGTGCAGATCCCAGTTATGGGAAATAAATAAACCATGAATGGAAGTTTAGATACACATTCATGTGTTTTTGAATTTACAGTACTGGTAATTTGGTAGTCCAGATCCCAGTAATGGAAAATACATAAACCATAAATGGAAGTTTAGATACACATTCATGTGTTTTTGAATTTACAATACTGGTAATTTGGTAGTGCAGATCCCAGTAATGGGAAATAAATAAACCATGAATGGAAGTTTAGATACACATTCATGTGTTTTTGAATTCACAGTACTGGTAATTTGGTAGTCCAGATCCCAGTAATGGGAAATAAATAAACCATGAATGGAAGTTTAGATACACATTCATGTGTTTTTGAATTCACAGTACTGGTAATTTGGTAGTGCAGATCCCAGTAATGGGAAATAAATAAACCATGAATGGAAGTTTAGATACACATTCATGTGTTTTTGAATTCACAGTACTGGTAATTTGGTAGTGCAGATCCCAGTAATGGGAAATAAATAAACCATGAATGGAAGTTTAGATACACATTCATGTGTTTTTGAATTCACAGTACTGGTAATTTGGTAGTGCAGATCCCAGTAATGGGAAATAAATAAACCATGAATGGAAGTTTAGATACACATTCATGTGTTTTTGAATTCACAGTACTGGAAATATGGTTGTGCAGATCCCAGTAATGGGAAATAAATAAACCATGAATGGAAGTTTAGATACACATTCATGTGTTTTTGAATTCACAGTAGTGGTAATTTGCACCTCAATGGGAATTAGTAATTAAAACCATTAATGGTATTTAGTAATCATGGGAATTCTATAAAACCCATTATGATTTTTGAATGGTTTTTTGAAATTTTTCCCTGTGAGTGTCAAATGTATTTAGCTTTGCAACTAATTGGGGACACTAAGTCCTACGATTTTACGTCCTTATCCGAGAAGACATGAAGGTCTAACCATTTGCAGTTGTTTCACAAAGGCAGCACCTTCTACTCAGTTATTTTAAGACCCTAAGTGTTGGTCTGGCCGGGGCTTGAACCCGCGACCTCCCACTCAACAGCCCGGAGCTTAACCACTGAGCTAACCGGAAGATGGTTGTATTATTTTTTATTTGATAAACACCTCAGTGTTGGTGAAGTGGTAAACATCTACCATTATTCACCTCCACTTCAGTGAATATTGTTCACTATTGTTCAGTATTCCAGGTTCCTTGGAGGTGAAGGCTGCCCCTATGGTCTTTATCTCCCACATTAATGTCCACACCTGGACCCCTCCCCCCTTAAACATCCAGTTTAGGGGGGGGGGGGGGCACTGGGGCACTAAGCATATGTGGGGCACTTATAAGCATAATTATGTGCCAGGGCACTAAGCATGTCAATGGTCCCTTAATTAGTATTAAGTTGTGCAAGATATGGAGGCGGTTATTCATGCATTGAAGATCTTTGAGTATGAGGTGTGGAGCAACTGCAGAATACACCACCACTTGGCTCATTAAGAATTCATTTTCTCAAATTTTCACACAAACCTTCGAAAAACCTAACTCCCAAATTGGAAAAACCTAAACATTTTAAACTGCAGATCATTCAATGCTTCAAACGATGAGTCTAAATACACTATAATGGGAGTAGATACAAAACACTGACACCGGCTCATGGACTCCCTCGTGGACCCAGTCCATGGACCCCATGTGGATCCGGTCCATGGACAACAACCCCCCCCATGACCCCCTATAAAATGTTCTCGAAATTCTTTTTTTTTTTTTTTGCAAAATGTACGTTATGGTATGGCATATAACGTGACATGTACCCAAAAAATGTCAAATATACGGAGCCTGGTTACAATTTAAAGTTTAAAACCACAGTGTGTTTAGTTTAGATTGAGAGTTCATGGGGGTGGGGTCCATGGACCGGGGGTCAGTGTTTTGTACCTACCCGAATAAGGGTGCTTCGAGGTTAATGATTCATATTA
The DNA here is from genome assembly GCA_030867875.1 of Actinernus sp. WN-2022. Classification (NCBI taxonomy): domain Eukaryota; kingdom Metazoa; phylum Cnidaria; class Anthozoa; order Actiniaria; family Actinernidae; genus Actinernus; species Actinernus sp. WN-2022. The sequence continues at coordinate 16,591,632 of JAOWCC010000019.1, read as the reverse complement.
ATGATGTTGTTAGATTGGTGTAGCAGATTCATTGTTTTCTGGGGTTAGGGTTCTTTGTATTGCAGGGTATTGTTTTGCTTTAGAAGACAATAGTCTTCTTTGTTTTACGTCATGTGGTGATCTGTATTAAACACCAAGAAACTCCCTGAATAGGCCTGATTTAATAAGGATACGCGCATGTCTTGCTAAGTCGGCCATGATTTCCTCGAGGCTTCCAAGTCCAACAGATTCCACTGTAATTTCCAATTCTCCTGCATCGTCTAAGGGATCAGGCCAGTCTCTCATTCCATCCGGTCTGCTCGCAATCCAGTCCTCCAACGTCAAAGGAGGTGGTTCGAGCAGTTCTTCCTTTTTCTCCACTTTCTCGGCCTCTGGCTGGTCGTATTTCGCCATAATGGCTTGAATTCGCGCATCCATCTCAACTTTAGAGTAGGTTATTTAACTCAATCAATACCTAGCACCTTCAGCTTAAATGTTTGAAGCTTAAAACATGTAAAACTTTCGAAAATTTGACGAGAGCTTCAAAATCGGCCACCATCTTTGTTGTCAGTACGGACAAATTTCTCCCTTGGGACTGGGGTAGTATAGAATATATCAAACTTGTTTTTATTTGATTCATCTGATTCATTTTAAAATAATGTCTAAATATTATAAAAAGTAATATTTCTTATGATTGCTTCCTCTCATAAATCTGCTCCTGAAATATAAAATGTAGTTTTGAATTTTAACTGGATAATTGTTTACTAGCCCCTCCATGGAGAGAAATGTTCGTCACAGTTTGGCGCCAAATGATTTCTCATAAGCAACGGCGAGCGCAGACGTCGCTGGCTGCTAAATTTTTGCAATATTTCTTATTCCTATAAGAAGATTTATCTTTTATCTTAAAGATTCTTATTGAAAAAATTTTTTTCTCAGTTTGAGAAGAACTTAAAAAAAATGTGTCACTTATTTTCCTACATGCCAGGGCTTGCGTGACAGACACTGACCGAGTATAGTCTGGGCACTAATGCCCGGCGTTCAAGTAACGCCTTTCATTTTCCTGCCAGTCCTTGGAACTGGATTCTGAGAAGTTCAAAGGCTGATAACACTTCTTGGAAAAATGCGCATTAAGAAATCAAAGACCTCAAGTTTCCGCTAAACAGGATATTTCTACCTTACTTCTATCCAATTTTTTTTCGGTTTTGAGGGAAAACCGAGGAAAAAGGTGCGAAATCCGAAGCATAAACTGTGACATATACTGCCACAGTCTAAGACTACAGGTGTGTCAGCGATTTGTTGTTTGATTAATTTATAAACTTGATTGGTCGATTTCTTTTATAATAATCCCTTTTCTTACGTGGATTCTTTCAGTTTCGTGTTCAACAGTTTCGCTTTCTCTTATGTAGTTGCATCGCGCGCCTTTATTTAATCGCGCTGCAAGCAAGATATAATTTCGTGATGCTGCAGTAAATATAAACTATGACTTTGTTTACCTCCTTGCAGGTTTACAGTATATAAATACGTTCAAGTAAAAATAATACGTGTATGTTTATGATGACAAATTTGTCAGATACTTCACATAAAGTGAATAATAGCTATTGAAACTGACTTTCGCATCAGGACAAATTTTAATTCGAATATTTTGATACTTAATCAATAATATGAACTACATCAGTACAGGTACTAATGGTCAGTGTGTACAGTGGAGAAACTTTGCAATTGGTTGGCTTTATGAGTTTGTAATGCACTTATCCATTGAACTCCCCCCCCCCCCCCCCCCCCCTCCCTCCCCCAGACCAAGAGTTACTAGTTACTTGCCCTTATTGCATGCATTCCTTCATTTATATATTTGAGATTTGCAGTATTTCGAACCACTCATTCCGTTACGACTTGTGTTCGGTCTAAACTGGGAATTAAGTATTGTTCTGCCAACCTTTTGTTTTGCTCTTAATGCTTTATGATTGGCCCTGGCATAATACAAAAGAAAACCCGAGAACTTTGAAATACACAATTTCATTGGATTGCAATTCCCGCTAACTTTTTAAACTTCTAGTGCTTTTGTTTTTGCGGCCCGCCTCCTTTCTTTGATTCTTCCGAGTCTCCTGTACCCTGGTTACCAGAGGCTCGAAAGTTGCAAGTCGCGAAGCGACGAGTCTCCTACGAGGAGACGGATCGTGAAGCGATGCGTCTCCGATGGAGGATTTATAACGTGTGATTCAAACGCTTAATTTATTATGGTTCGTTTTTAAAACGGTTTGATCCTCGGTTTGGCCAGACTAACTACAAAATAAACTTACTCGAACCTGAGAATCTGCCCGCGTCACGGAGAAAGGTTCTGCTTGTTCCACACTTTCATGAGTTGAATGTTTTATTAAACTCTGTTGTTTGTGTGTGAACATGCATGCAGGATTCTATGAACGCACGAACTACAAAATAAAATTAGTTGAGAATCGGCCCGCATACACTGCGAAAGGTTCTGCTTGTTTTACGTTTTGATGAGTTGTCTGTTTTATTAAACCGCGGCTTCCGCTTGTGTGTGAGCAGGATTCTATAAACAGACGAACTACAAAATAAACTTGGTCGAGAATCGGCCTGCATACACATAGAAAGGTTCTGCTTATTTCACGTTTTGACGAATTGTCTGTTTTATTAAACCGCAGCTTCCATTTGTGTGTGAGCAGGATTCTATAAACAGAACTACAAAATAAAGTTCCTGGAGAATCGGCCCGCAAGTTGATCAGTTGTGTTTTTGATTAAACCTCTATTCATGTTGGCTAAGAATCCACGAGCGTCGAGAGCTTAGACGTCAATTATCTGTCACTCACAGCCTTTTGCTTGAGTAACTCCAGGTAGTCCTTTGTCTGTCCTGTCAAATCGTTCTTTTGTTTAACATGCAATAAATATTCATCGACCCGAGAAAACTCGGGTGTCACATGACATGTCCATTGTTTACTTACTTCCCATTTTAGACCGAACACGTTTTGTCATGCACTCATTCAATTTAGCCAACCATCAATCAAATGCAGTGTTAATTGTCTCAAACAAGCTTTCAAATGCATGCCGCCTAGACTTAATTAATTCTGGGTGGTATGCGTTTGATTGACTGTCGGCCAAATTTAATTTTACAGACAAGACTTGTAACTCCCAGGGCCACATACACTTCAACTAAAATGGTAATAATATTCTAATTATACCCTTACTGGTACTCTACCAATATAGGTTTGAAAAATGGACAAACGCCCTCCAAGCAAACTCTTGAATAGCTTGATAGAGATGTATGTTGTAATAGGGATGGACCAGGATACAGACCTTATCCCATCCTCTGAGCAGGTATTTAAACCAATTAATAAGGCTCAGTTTGTCTTACATGTACATGTACAGTAGTTTATTTAGCTCTGAGATTAAGTGGTATTGAGGCACTAGGAAAAGTGAGGTGAAAAGAAAGAAGGGGGAGACTGGGGGAGAGGAAGCTAGGATAGGGGGAGGGGAGAGCATGATATTCAATGCCTAATGGCCTACATGTACATGTATATCTATCTATTGGCTTATACATGCTTCATATAATTAATTTTGAAGTATTATAGTGTTTTGTAAAAAAAAAAATCTCAATTTTTGTAGCTTTATTAATATATGATTGTGTAGCTTGTTTGACATTTTGGGACTTTCACAGGCAAAGAAAAGCAAGACAGTAAATAGCAGTGTGGACTCCTCAGTGCTGTTCAGTACAAACTTTACACCCCTTGTCCTGGCTGCACTGTCAGGACAGACTGCATCCTTCCCACAAGCTGACTACATCATCAATGGTTAGAATATAGATTTATATTATTAAATATATAATTACATGTATATACACTCAGCCCAGCCTAATGTGACCACTCTAGGTATCAACAAGACTCAACCCTCATTTATTACTTTTGACCCTGCCAGCTAGACTACCAGATTTTCATGGTCCAAAGGTGACCAGTCATTTTAATGGTCATACATCAGTACATGCATGTATGTGCAGGTTGGACTGCATAATTAATTAGTTTAAATACTAGCTGACCCATCTATGTTTATATAAAAGTCACGTAAATACATTGTATAATTATATGATTCCATGCATCTTATAAAGATATATACATTTTTTTGGAGTATAATATACAAAATAATGTTTTATAATCATTGCTGGTAGTTAATAATATTATATATATTTTTTGAATACTAGGTGAACCTTTTTATCCAAGTGGCTCTGTTGTTGGGAAAACACCAGTGAAAAAAATGGGTATGAAGGCACGTCGCTCATCTGTTGTGCCCAATGCCGGAACAGTGTTGCCCATATCATCAGAAGTCATTAATAGCCTCTCTCCCCTATGTCTGCCAGGTTTGAATAGCCAAATGTATTGGATATTTTTAATTTAAGGTTATTTTTTGTTTAAAATTGTTATTTTAAGTGTTTATTATTCCCAAGTTGATGTTCTTGCCAATTGAGATTTTCTAAGCTCTTGTATAAATCTTGGCAATATCTTATTTGCCAAAAATCTTTCCAAGATCATGTCATGACCTTGGCAAGGTCTTGGCAAGATTTGTGTAAGATTTTTCATGAATCTTAAAATAAGATCTTACCAACATCATGTCCTGATATTTGCAAGATCTTGGCATTATCTTTGTAAAAACATTTAAAGCTCTTTATCAAGACTTAATCCCGGGGGGGGGGACTCCCTTATGTGAGGGGTACATGGATGCTCGTCGTACCTTTTAGGGGTCAAAATCAGGAGTTTGGTACCACTTAGGGTATCCACCATCAAACACAGACATTTCTATGTAAAGCGGTACCTTTTAGGGGTCGGGTGTCAATTAAACAAAAAAGCTGTTGTCAATTTACATTTTTATTATCTTTTAGGGGTCAAAATAAGCTTGAGCCACGCCCATTTTAGTACCTCTTAGGGGTCAAATCGAAAATGTCCGACGAGCATCCCTACCCCTTTTATATGGGAGTCCCCCCCCCGGGGACTTAATGCCAAGATCAAGTCACAAACTTGGCAAGATCTTTAAAACTTGTACAATTCTACAATGATCATGCCAAGATAATGATACAGATATTGGCAAGCTCTTTTGATTGATCATCTTGATCATATATATACTTTTAGATATGATGCTGACATGATATATTGATAATCTTGAATAGATCTTGTAAGATTTTGTTAAGATATGTATTCAAGACAATTTAATTGGGAAATTATATGTAGTTTAAAATCTTGCCAATTAGTGTTCCTCTATTCTTGTCATGACAAGATCTTTCAAAAACTTTCAAGATCTTGCTATTAAGTTCTTGCTAAGATCTTTACAGATGTTACAAGATTTTTGGATACCGTACTTTATTTTAGTGCATGTTTCACGTACATGTTTCGTACATGTTTCACATATAATATATATTTAATGCACTCTTAATGCATGTGACATGCTGTAAATAATTGTGCAGTCCAGGACAGGATTGCATAACGTTAACCTTAGGATATGTACTACATCTTTACTGCAGATGGTGGTTATGTGTACAGTACAAGCCAAGAGGACTCAGTCCATTTTCTGGTTCTGACAGACATTGAAGGTACAAATGCACTAGCTACATGTATTAGCATTTACACATCACATATACATGCACTTGCAACTTTTAAATTTGGACCTATGATTTTTGTCAGTGATACACAGTGACTGTACTTTATTTTCAAGTGGATCGAGCTTCGATTTCACCTTGCACAAGTTTTATTATAATATATATTTTCACTGGGATCCTACATGGCTTAGACTGCTTGTAAGTCCCTGCAGCTACTGCACGATTTTTTTAGAAGGCTAAACATGGTTCCAGATGGTTAACGATGGCTAGACATGGTACACATAGTTGGCTGGGTCTGTAAGTAGTAGCCTGCGAAGCGGCGTAAAGGGCAAAGAAGAAGGGGAGAAGATTGCCCCCACCCCCTACTTCCTCTCCCCAATCTTCCCCTCTTCTTCCCTTCACAGGCTACTAAGTAGGGACTGCCAACTCTTTTGTAAGTTTTGTACCGACTGTGCTGTCAAAAGGATTATATTTTTTTACAGCTCCACCTCCTAATTACTCTCTAGGGACGCGCAGTCTCTCGCAGTTTTCGCCAGTCGATTTTATATTTTATTGTTTGAGCAGCAGTGCAGTAGCATGACTGAAACCGCTAAAAACTAGTTCAGAATAAAAGGAGATGATGCTGTATCTGTATCTGGAACCATGTTTAGCCATTCTAAAAACATTGCGCATTAGAAAGACTTGCTAGCAGTCTATACATGGCTATGTGCACAGAGTTGGTGTACATTTTACGTCGCGAGCGAGAAGCGAACTCTGTATCCGTGAATTACAGTGTTGGATGATATCTAATAACCTCATGCTAAACAACGATAAAACTGAACTATTGGTCCTTCACGCTAAGCATCGACCACAGCCTCTGTTGGAGTCTCTTGTTGTTGGCAATGTCCCTGGCTACCATGTCCACTTGCTCTGCTCGACACATTGGTGTCGTCTTTGACGATAACATGAACTTTGATAAGCACATTAACGAACTTTGTAAATCTGCATTCTATCATATTAGAAACATCTCTCAGGTTAGAAAGTTCCTTAGTGTAGAATCGATCAAAACGTTAGTTAATGCATTTGTTGTTTCGAAAATTGATGGATATAACGCGCTTCTCTATGGACTCCCGTCCTATTTATTACAAAGGCTACAATATGTACTTAATACGGCTGCGAGACTCATAACGCTATCGCGCAAGACTGAGCATATAACTCCTTTGCTCATAGAGCTACATTGGCTCCCGGTGGAGCAGCGCATTAATTTCAAAATCTTGCTCTATTGTTTTAAAATTATGAATAATACTGCACGATCGTATCTAAGCGAGTTACTTGTCCAATATGCTCCGGTGCGGAGTCTTAGGTCATATAATCAACTTCTTTTTCACCAGCCTTCATATAATCTTAAATCTTGTGGTTTAAATAGAGCTTTTTCTGTATCTGGACCAAAATTGTGGGATGAACTTCCCCTTGATATTAAGATCAGTCCGTATGTCAGTATCTTTAAGTCCAGGCTCAAGACCCATCTTTTTAGGAAGGCTTTTTTCTAATTTTATTGATAACTATTTACTTTTGCTTTCTTAGAGTGCGGACGGTAGAGGCATGTGGCGGCTGTTTTAGCTGAATAGTACTGAATAGTGCCAACATCCTTCCCTTCTCTTGTTTAATTGGTGCTGTTTTGTGCTGTTTGGTTGGTGTTGTCGCATGCTTTTATTGTTTGCACTCTACTTCTACTTCAATTTTTACTAGTTTACATAGTTCATTATCTATATTCACATTTATTTATTTTCATATACATGTTTTTCGTTTCATTATATTTGAATTGTAACTAGTTTTATTGCGTATTTTAGAATTGTAACATTGTAAAGCGCATTCGGGCTTTTTTAGGAGAATTGCGCTATATAAGTATTAAACATTATTATTATTATTATTATTTGCGTTACATCAATCGAACGAAATTAAATAATAATAATAATGTACTTTATTGACCATGCAATTTGGCTCATACATTAGCCAAAGCCAGAGGCTTATGTGCATGCGAAAAAGGCTCCATTGAATAACGCATTTGAAGAAGGGCGCGTAATGGCGCATTTTAAGGTGCGCAATGGTGCGTTTTAGTTCACCTCTTTGAGTGTTTGAATCCAGTTGACTTTGCCGTGATGAAAATGATTTTGCCGTGACTGAATTGATTGTGCTGTGATGAAAATTATTTTGCCGTGACTGAATTGATTGTGCCGTGATGAAAATGATTTTGCGTGACTGAATTGATTGTGCCGTGATGAAAATGATTTTGCCGTGACTGAATTGATTGTGCCGTGATGAAAATGATTTTGCGTGACTGAATTGATTGTGCCGTGATGAAAATGATTTTGCCGTGACTGAATTGATTGTGCCGTGAAGAAAATTATTTTGCCGTGACTGAATTGATTGTGCCGTGATAAAAAATATTTTGCCGTGACTGAATTGATTGTGCCGTGATGAAAATGATTTTGCGTGACTGAATCAGATTGTGCCGTGATAAAAATGATTTTGCGTGACTGAATTGATTGTGCCGTGATAAAAAATATTTTGCCGTGACTGAATTGATTGTGCCGTGATGTTTTGCCGTGACTGTGATGAAAATGATTTTGCCGTGACTGAATTGATTGTGCCGTGATAAAAATGATTTTGCCGTGACTGAATTGATTGTGCCGTGATGAAAATGATTTTGCCGTGACTGAATTGATTGTGCCGTGATGAAAATGATTTTGCCGTGACTGAATTGATTGTGCCGTGATGAAAATGATTTTGCCGTGACTGAATTGATTGTGCCGTGATAAAAATGATTTTGCCGTGACCGAATTGATTTTGCTGTGATGAAAATTATTTTGCCGTGACTGAATTGATTTTGCCGTGATGAGAATGATTTTGCCGTGACTGAATTGATTTTGAAAATGAAATTTGAAAGTGCCGTGATGAAAATGATTTTGCCGTGACTGAATTGATTGTGCCGTGATGAAAATGATTTTGCCGTGACTGAATTGATTGTGCCGTGATGAAAATGATTTTGCCGTCACTGAATTGATTGTGCCGTGATGAAAATGATTTTGCGTGACTGAATTGATTGTGCCGTGATGAAAATGATTTTGCCGTGACTGAATTGATTGTGCCGTGATAAAAAAATATTTTGCCGTGACTGAATTGATTGTGCCGTGATGTTTTGCCGTGACTGAATTGATTTTACTGAATTGAAAATGAGTTGAGACATTCGGATCATAGCCTGATCACATGAGTACACACAATAGGACTTGCCTCCGATTTTACGTCCTTATCCGAGAAGACGTGATGAAAATGATTTTGCCATGACTGAATTGAGTTTGCCGTGATGAAAATGATTAGCCGTGACTAAATTTTGCCGTGACTAAATTTTGCCGTGATTGAATTGATTTTGCCGTGACTGAATTGATTTTGCCGTGACTGAATTGATTTTGGCGTAATCATAAAATTTGATTTTGCCGTGAGAAAAGTGTTTTTGCCGTGATGACAATGTTTTTGCCGTGATACTTGTGGGCCACCGTATCATACAACCCGTACGGCCTCCAGGCTGGTTTTCATATGATCGCTGACGATCGCTAGCGATCGCCGGATTGTCCAAATCACTCAACCGAAGGATCGCTAGCATTTGTTGACATATAATCGCTGGCAAGTTTATGTGCCAGTGCGTGTGAGTCGTGGATGGACTGTCAAGTAAGCACAGCAGACGGTGTAGTGTTGAACTTTTCACTGATTTTCGTCCACACATTCAACTTCTTGTACTTGTCTTTATATTCTCTGCTGTATTTGTTATAAAGGCATTCGTATTTGCGCAGCTCTTCCATAAACTCTTTCGTACTGCAGCCCGCGATGTTCGAAGCTGAGTGAACAAGTGAATGAACGAGCGACAACAACACAACAACAAACAGTTACCATGGCGTTGAAGTTTGGATCTAGGAAACATTGCATTGTGAGATGCCAGAGGATCGCTCGATCCGGCGCCGAGAAGTGTTCTCATATAATCGCCGATGATCGCTGACGATCGCCAGCGATCGCTGGAGTAGAACCTTGCTCTACTTCAGCGATCGCTGGATCGCTAGAACTGTTCGCTGGTCAAATTTTGGACGATCTGACGATCGCCAGAGGGCATGTTGTAAACCGCGGACTGGACTCAAACTAAGATGGACTGGACTGGACTCAGAAAACGCGGACTCAGAAAACGCGGACTCAGAAAGCGCGGACTCAGAAAACGCGGACTCAGATAACGCGGACTCAGATAACGCGGACTCAGATAACGCGGACTCAGATAACGCGGACTCAGAATTCGACTCGTTTTTACAGTAGATAAACATTCTTGGCATACAGAAAAACATTACGACAATTGTTGCTGAGATTTTTCCTTGACGAATACCTAGTATTTTCGTAGTAATTCAAACTAGTTTTATCTCCCTTTTTGAGGCAATAAATAGTGCAGACTGCAAAGAAAGAAAGGCTGCAAAGAAAGAAACAACTTGAAAGCAAACTGCAACTGGATTAAATCGTGATGTCTGTCGCATACCAACAGAGATCATTACCGATAAGCTTTTTAGAGGTGACAGGATCAATTAGCAGATCAGTCCCGTAACTTGGGACAAGAAACCATTGAGCCGTCAACTGTGTTGGCGGGAAAATAACCTCCAAGGTAACGGAAAACTGGCTTGCTTTGATTTGTATAGTATTTGTATGAAATCATGTTACTGAATTTGACTGTATAGATCACGAATAGAAGTATATATAATAAACACAAAGTATTATGGTGTCGTTTGAAAATAATCCACAGAAAATACCCCCAGGACTTTGCGTTAGCCTGAGCAAATCAGACGCCTCAAAGTGGACGGGAAGATTAGTCGTCTGATTTCCTCTGGCTCACTTTACGTGCGTGTGATACGCCGATGACAGGTTTACTTATTGTAATATAAATACGGAATGCCTGTACAACTTGATACGGATATCATTGACATTATATTACATATATGGAGTGGCAAACTGATAAAATCTAGCCGGTGAACGGTGGTTATTCTTGATACATATGTCGCTTTGGTATTGACAAATAGATGAATGTGGTGGTAAAGACTAAATGTATCAGATTATCACTACTGTGTGACATGAAAACATCATTTGTGTTATCCTCAAATAGTGAGATCCCTACCCTTTTTAATTTCGACTCCCTCCCACGTGCATAGGCTTGACATGGATAGGTGCACAAATGTTAAACAATGTATTGCACAACAATCAACATAATAAATTACAACTTTAATTTATTTAATATTTCTTCGCCTAACTGATTCATTCGTCATTGGTGTCGGCGAAAAGAATCACTCATGAATAATCAGACACAGATTCGCTTTGAAGCTTTTACTAAAATACGAACTGTAACAAACAAAGACCTTTAAAATGTTCCTCTTTCTTTAATCCCCAGCTATGGGTAATAAACGTCGAAGGAATCATGATACCGTAAAAGTTCGATTTAGCGCCCGGAAGCTTTATTTTTATCTTTATACCTGGGGAGGGAGTGGGGGCGATTATTGAGACAGCAAGGAGAGCACTGCAGAGAGCCTTACAGCAACTTACGCACACTCAGTCTGTGTATTTAAGGAGAGCACTGCAGAGAGCCTTACAGCAACTTACGCAGACTCAGTCTGTGTATTTAGTTGAGACAGCAAGGATAGCACTGCAGAGAGCCTTACAGCAACTTACGCACACTCAGTCTGTGTATTTAAGGAGAGCACTGCAGAGAGCCTTACAGCAACTTACGCACACTCAGTCTGTGTATTTAGTTGAGACAGCAAGGATAGCACTGCAGAGAGCCTTACAGCAACTTACGCACACTCAGTCTGTGTATTTAAGGAGAGCACTGCAGAGAGCCTTACAGCAACTTACGCACACTCAGTCTGTGTATTTAGTTGAGACAGCAAGGAGAGCACTGCAGAGAGCCTTACAGCAACTTACGCACACTCAGTCTGTGTATTTAGTTGAGACAGCAAGGATAGCACTGCAGAGAGCCTTACAGCAACTTACGCACACTCAGTCTGTGTATTTAGTTGAGACAGCAAGGAGAGCACTGCAGAGAGCCTTACAGCAACTTACGCACACTCAGTCTGTGTATTTAGTTGAGACAGCAAGGATAGCACTGCAGAGAGCCTTACAGCAACTTACGCACACTCAGTCTGTGTATTTAGTTGAGACAGCAAGGATAGCACTGCAGAGAGCCTTACAGCAACTTACGCACACTCAGTCTGTGTATTTAGTTGAGACAGCAAGGAGAGCACTGCAGAGAGCCTTAAAGCAACTTACTCAGTCTGTGTATTTAGTTGCTTGCGCAGTGACACGTGTGAACCAGCCTTAATCTCTGTATCCCCCTCCCTCAATTGAAATAATAAACTTCAACGAGAACCATGGAGAACCATGAGAAAAGTAGCAGTTCTGGCCATATTTTTATGTATTATCTTTTACACCCACTTCATCGTATGCCTGTACATTTACATGTTTAACTTTGGTATGTAGTAAAAAAAATACTTTTATTTCTTTTTATGAAGATCCTACCCCAACGGCATGTGTAAAAATTAAAGCGTCTTTTGGCACAGCCGATTGCTAGTCGACCAGCATACAGTTATGAAATATCACTTTGATAACTTGTTAAAGAGTTATTTATTAAAAAAACACAATTTAAACATATAATTTACCACCCATAGACTAGTTAGCCATATGGTCATGTAGTCATGCGATATACTGTCACTTTCAGAACAGTAGATACTGGTATTATCAAGTTAAAGTTGTTTTGCACACTTCCATGTTTTCTTCTGTTAACTGAGCGCGCGATATCGCAAACTGCGATAACCTTAAAAATAGCGCGAAAAAATTGGCGCGAAAGCATGCTATGCAATACATGCCATTAACACAAAGTAATTTTTACATTCACCGGTTCGGGCTATATTCGACATCACTACATGTACAAATTGTAGACACTAAAGCCGAATAAGTATATTTTTCACTATCTACCTTCATGATATTCCAATAAAATAAAGACCGGCATGAGATCTAGATATAGCATTCAGTATTTGTGTTCCTCAACAAGAGGTTATTAAAATAAGTAAACCTGTCATCGGCGTATCATACGCACGTAAAGTTAGCGTGAGGAAATCAGACGACTAATCTCCCGTCCACTTTGAGGCGTCTGATTTCCTCAGGCTAACGCAAAGTCCTGGGGGTATTTTCTGTGGATTATTTTCAAACGACACCATAATACTTTGTGTTTATTATATATACTTCTATTCGTGATCTATACAGTCAAATTCAGTAACATGATTTCATACAAATACTATAAAAATCAAAGCAAGCCAGTTTTCCGTTACCTTGGAGGTTATTTTCCCGCCAACACAGTTGACGGCTCAATGGTTTCTTGTCCCAAGTTACGGGACTGTTCTGCTAATTGATCCTGTCACCTCTAAAAAGCTTATCGGTAATGATCTCTGTTGGTATGCGACAGACATCACGATTTAATCCAGTTGCAGTTTGCTTTCAAGTTGTTTCTTTCTTTGCAGCCTTTATTTCTGAACATTTTCTTTCTAGACCTAACCACTCTTACACCGACATGCAACTTATCCCCCTAGAAATAATATACTCCTCAAGAGACTCAATACGTAAAGCCAGAGAAGCGCACCTTATAGACAAAGCTAAAACTCTAGAACCATATGGTATGAATATACGTGATGAAACATAGTGCTTATCTCTTATACTATTTTGCTACTTCAAGTTTTGGTCTACGTCACTTCCCGTTTCCGCAATTTCTATTGCGAAATTTACCACATTTATAGATCTTCTTACCTTAGAGCTCTTCACTTGTAACATCTAGTACCTGAAGAAGGCTGGTTTGGCCAGCCGAAATATTGTAATATTCAATATAAAATCCTACGTTGTGTCAGCTTTGCCGTAGTCCTTGGACTTCGTATTCATTTTCATTTTGGCTGATTAGATCTGACTTAGATCCAACGTAGCAACCAGCAGGATTTTCGTCCACGGTTCTTTGCAATTTTCAAGTTTATTTCTTTGCAGTCTGCACTATCTATTGCCTCAAAAAGGGAGATAAAACTAGTTTGAATTACTACGAAAATACTAGGTATTCGTCAAGGAAAAATCTCAGCAACATTTGTCGAAATCTTTTTCTGTATGCCAAGAATGTTTATCTACTGTAAAAACAGTCGAATTCTGAGTCCGCGTTATCTGAGTCCGCGTTGTCTGAGTCCGCGTTGTCTGAGTCCGCGTTGTCTGAGTCCGCGTTGTCTGAGTCCGCGTTGTCTGAGTCCGCGTTGTCTGAGAACCAGCCTTCCAGCGCGATTTCCTTCCAAAACCACTTACAAAAGACACGGTGTCCGGCCCTGCTCGATTTGATGCTTGTTGTTTTGCCGCTATTAAAACAAACTATTAAAGTGGTCATATGATAAAAAAACGTATCGACCGAGTTAGGTCGGGCGGAATGGGAAAATATCTGATTCTCGGCATCATTTTGTACGCGTACGTCATGATCTGTAGCCGAATATTTTCCCGTCCTGCTCTCCAACTCAATCAATAAGTACGTACCTCATTCTTCGTGTTTATTAGAGTTTTAGAGGAATATGAGAATTTTTAGGACGAAATTTGATGTAAATTTCGAAGCTGAATGCACTCCAAGGGCGCGTTTAGGGCACACTGGGTAAAACAACGAACAAAGGACAGCGAAAGTTAAAGTGCCGATAAACCTTCTTGCAAGTTTTATAGCTATGAACCTTCGAAACGATTGTAATACTTCTGTGAATAAAGTTTTGGTTTACAGAGATACTCAATGTTCTACACTTGTTTGAAATCGTGAAAATGTGACCTTTCATGATCCATGACCGCGTAAAAGCCTGGGTAGACGATCCCTGGATAGACGTCATCTTATTAATGTATTATTCTCCTTGGCGCCTTTCTATCACAACAACTCGATGTATAGATAATATATACAGTTTGTGAGTTTTTAGTAAAGAACAAAGTCATTTTGGTCATTTTGGTCTTCAAATTATTAGGCAAAGCCGAATTAATTAAATGATGTCTACCCAGGGTCGACCCAGGCTTTTACTTACGCGGTCATGGGTCAGAAAAGGTCAACCAAAACTTTCTTCACAGAAGTATTCAAAACATTTCGGTGGTTCATATATAAAAAATGCACTTTAAAAGATCTAGAGATGACAGCAGTCAGCTTGTCTCTGATTTGCTTCCTTGCCAGCGGGCCAAGTATGTTTTGAAGCGTTCATTGTCTTAGCCAGTTTAAACACACTGGCAAAAGACGGTGTTAGCGGGACGAGTTTATTTCGAAGCGTTCGTTGTTTTGAGCGGAGCACCATACATATATAGCATGAGAGTGAAATTTTAGTGAGATGTTCTTTCCCGACCGGTGCACCAGCGCGCGGAACACGTGAGGTTTTCGAGTCCTGAATCGGGTAAGTCGAGTGCTCGATTAACGCCGTCCTGTCATTTATATTTAATCCTTCGTGTATGGGAGTTTGTGATTTTCTAAAATATCAATATGATCAGCGATCAGATGGAAAGCAATTATTTTTTACGAGAACAAATCAATGATGTTATATCCTTCGTGGGAAATACACCAACTCTGTGCACATAGCCACATGTATATGTACATGACTATACATGTACCAATCCCACGTGGGTACGTGCCAAAACCTTAGTATTAATTTAATAGAATCGCACCATTCTAAATTTTGCAGGTAAATTAAACCATCAGTACTGATAGAAACATATTATATAATTTTAATTGTGTTGATCGAATTAATGGATGATCGATACACACCAAGGGATAGAAAATTGTAAGCTGGTTTTACCTGTTTAATATTTTGTGTTTTACCGGTAATTAACATTCTTGCAGGAAACAGGACTTATTGCTGCTGCTTAACAATATACAGACCTTTTGGCGCTAAGGAGGTAGGACAACGTATATTTAACAATTAGACTGTGAGCTCGGCAGATAGTTGAGGAGGAGTCAACTATCAAAATCGAAACAAACCAAGAGAAGTCTACATGTTTTAGAATAACCAAGCCCGGCACTGTTCTATCAACTTAGAGACCATTAAAACTGTGGAAAACTCGCATTTTTCTAAGTGATTTTCATCTGGTCAACTATTATACAAATAGACTGTGTCCGTCGAGGAACTATCGGCTGATAGTTGCCCGCGGAAATTTGATGTTCTTAAAACAAATATAAGCCCGAGAACGAAGTTCGAGGGCTTATATGCTAGTTTTAAGAACATCAAATTTCCAAGGGAAACTATCAGCCGATAGGTCCGAGACAGACACAGTCTATTTGCGTTATTGTTCATCACAAAATTGTCTTTCATGCTCAGCGGGCACTATTATACAAATAGACTGTGTCCGTCGAGGAACTATCGGCTGATAGTTGCCCGCGGAAATTTGATGTTCTTAAAACAAATATAAGCCCGAGAACGAAGTTCGAGGGCTTATATGCTAGTTTTAAGAACATCAAATTTCCAAGGGAAACTATCAGCCGATAGTTCCGAGACAAACACAGTCTATTTGTCGTTATTGTTAATCACAAAATTGTCTTCCGCTCTCAGCGGGCACTATCGCCTGATAGTTTGCATCCGCGGACGACAACTATCACGTCACGTGATCGCTCTTGGCCAATGAGCGCGCGCCAAAATTTTGTGGTGAACTATAACGCCTGATAGTTTGCATCCGCGGACGGCGACTATCACGTCACGTGATCGCTTTTGACCAATGAGCGCGCGCCAAAATTTTGTGGTGAACTATAACGATTGATAGATGCCACCTGGCTAGCCAATCAGATTGTGCGTTTGCCAAGCTATGGTGGCTGGGTTATGCTAGTACGTACATGTAATGGACAGTGTACTATCTTACTATATTTTTATATTGACACTAATTATTAAAGATTCAAATTGTACTGACTTGTCAAAGGTGAAATTTAGAACTTCAGGTTCAGATATTTCAAAACTGAGACCATTTGCATTTCAAGGGCGTCCCCCTGGGGATACTTGGGACCCCTCTGGCCCTTCAGGTATGAAGGGGACCAACTATTACCCTTGGGACACTCACTCTTTTTCTGGATACACCAAAAACTAACATGCTAAATTCCAATTTGATCTGTAGATTAGCTGGATCCTGACTTTGATCAGCCACTGTGGTTATTTCAGGTCTCGTTAGAAATTCAGAGTTTTTGATGACCAGACATGTAGAATTGTTAGAACGGCTTTCAATTGAGTGTCATAAAGCCAAAAGCAGTGAGCCAATCACAGGATCAGCAAGTAAAAACATCAATGAACCAACTTTAAGTACATGTTAATGTACTGTATTTCGATCATAAATAACGTTGAAACAATAAAGAAATTGACAGATAATTAAGAAAACGTTTCACAAGGCGACCAGTAACTAGCGACTGACTATTTTGAATGCAAACAGTTCCAAACAGTTCTTGAACCATGAACCATGCAGGTTCAGTGCATGTAGCTGGCTAAAAAATTAAACTCCCTCAATGAAAGTATAGTATGGAATTTCAACTACTGTACGGTATTCATTCATTGAGTTGCCGTTTTGTAGAGTTTATTTTAAGTGCATTTTTGGATGTGGGAAAACGTAGTGGTTGCCGTTGTGTAGAGGTTGCGGGGAGGTTTCAATAACAGTAAATGTATGCACTGTTGGCCGGGACAAAATTTCGTGGCTGTTGCATAGAGGTGGCCGTTGGGGGGAGGTGACCGTTAGTGGAGGTTAGACTGTAATTCACAATTGGTTTACTTCGGCCAATCACGAGGCATAGTAAATGCAATCATTGATAACTATAACCAATCAAATTCGAAAGCAATTACGTTTAGACATTCAATTGGAAACCGCTCTATAATCATATCAATCTGTATCTAATTTAAAAAATACTTTTTCCTAGAGTGAAGATATCCCTGGTACCTATGAGCTCATTTACATGGGAGAAAGCAATGATGCACAAGGTACTATCATTTTCTATAAAAACGAAACATTTCTGATCAGATTTCTAAATTGATAAATATTTATTGTTATGCCCATCTGAAACTAACAATATATATTGTTAACACACCTAACTGGTCAACAGAATGTTTTTGTTTTGTTTAAAGTTTAATATAATACTTACAGCTACGTGTATATAGCTGTAAAAAGTCATGTAGCAAATTCTTTATAGAGTCAAACAACGTACATGTACTGTTATTATATTTGCAGCCATGAAAGGGTCAGAGTACAGCCTGTGTTATGTTCCTCTGTGTTGCTGCTGTATATCTAAGTATCCATACTTCAGTGTCCTCAAAGACAGCTTATCAAGGTACTACATACAATGCACATGTACTACATGATTGTATAACTTCTTATAAGTTTGATTATCATCTGGCTGAGGAACGAAATAAGTGGAAAAAGGTTTCCTCACATACCACTGGGACCTGGGCCTCTTCGAGGGGGGTTATTAAAGTGTTACGTCACATGAACGTAAGATCAGTTTACTTTTTTGTTGGCTGCCATCGGACTCCCCACCCACCCACCCACCGTAAAATTCCAGTTTTACTGTAGGGTTACATTACGAGACTCCGTTCTCGCTAGGCCAAGGGAGCACGGCAGACTTACCTGTTTTGTTTCACTCAAGATCTCTTCCAGGTTTAGCCGCCATCTTGAAATCCTTTATTACAATGCGACTTTCCGCTGACCCTAAATAATGTTGGCGCTCACGCTCACGAGGGCCGAACGAGTTCCGAAGCGGAGATTGTATTCGGGCACGCTCGGTACTACGTGCCTCTTCGGAACTCGTGCGGTATAAAATCGAGGTCGAACTCGAACTATAAAATCGAGGTCGTGACCGTGTTGGGATGAGAGCCAATTGTTGGGTTGAGAGCCAATACACAACAATGTTTTATTTATTTTAGCGTAGAAGGCGCCTCTAATAGCTTAAAATAGAGGAAAAGGATAAAAATAAAACTGAGAAAGGAGAAAAAGAAGTAAAAAAAAAATTTTTTAGTGCCCGGCGTAGACTCGAACTCCGGTCGTTGGATCAAAAGCCCAAAATGTAAACCACTACACCATAGAACCGATTGTTGAAAGAACATTTTCAAAATAAGGTATATATGTATTAGGTCTGAGCCCGTGAACGTTTGGGTAACAAACCGTTTTTTTTTACATCGATGCCGATTGATAGATGAAACAATGGCACAACGGAGTGTCAAATTCACTGGGTAGGGACGGTCTACTTTTTGTCGCCTCGTTGCTAGCAAGATCGAATTGACGTGGTAGGGGACGGTCTACTGTTTGTCGCCTCGTTGTCGGTCAGATGGACAAGAACATCCGCGAAACCCGAAAACTGCAAACTACGTGGCACTTTTCTCCCGTTAATGTAAACCAGTGAAAGTGAAGCTGAGTATGGTGAAGGACCTGTGTTTGGGCAACCGTTATTTGAAGGAATTTTGGCGATGTACGGGATTTTTGTGGGAATTCGAGGCGATTTTCTGCAGCTGATCGGCGGCTGATCGGCCTCGAGTTTGCTACCTTCCCAATAATTATACTAAGGGAAGAAAAATTCCTGTAACTCACTCAATGTTGAACGGAATGGCTTGAAACTTCACAGAAACTGAAAGGAACACACAAGAGACAGGTAAGACTATTTTGACGATTTACTGAATTTTATTTTAGAGCAAACGGGCGTTCGAACTAAAACTCCATACATTTACTGTAATTTCAAATATCCGGGAAATAACGGTTTTACGCATAATGAGCCTGGGGTACCTGTGCTAAACCTGGAAGATTAAGAGATCGTTAGTGAAACAAAACAGGTAAGTCTGCCGTGCTCCCTTGGCTAGACCCATTGCAGTAAGGCTAGTCAGACATTTCGATTGAGTGTCGAAAGCAATCTGTGATTGCTTTGGTTTTGCGTTAGCTCAGTTTTCCTATTGGCTGTGGAAAATATGTTGTGATTATCAGCCAATCAAGTGCTAAACTAAAACCAAACGTGTTGGTCCATCACGCCATCCACGATTGCGTTTATTTTTCCTCGTCATTGGTTCAAGTAAAACCAATCGTGAATTACTTCAGCTCGTGATTGGCTCATTGGCTCATTTTTACTTGCTCCCGTGCATGATTGGTTCTATAATTACTTTGGTAATCTATGTAAGAAGTTATTGGAGCCCATATATTGAAACCTTTGTCGGCGTGACAAGTGAAGTATATATCGAAAGTTGGCTATTGGTGAAAGTAACATCAAATAAAATGACCCTAAAGACCACAGCTTCCCCCTCCACCCCTCACAAATTCCTTCTCTGTAACTAATGTTTTACAGAAATTAAATGTGCCGTTTCACGGGCAGGTAATTCTGTGGGCGCTCAAGTTTGATAAAGTAGTTCTTGTTCACGTGGAAAAGAAGTAATTTTATTTCATTCTTCAAACAAAACACACACCAATCACGGCTCACCGAAATAAAATAGGTCACGTTTCGCGATTTCGAAAAAGGTGTTTTCTCGTTTTCCAAGCCCAAAATATCAAATACCCTATATATACCACCCTCAGTGCTGCCTGATCAGAAATGTTCAATGTTCAGTTTGTTAGGTGACTTGAGGCAGGAACCCCATCAGTTTCGTATGGCGCTGATGCAGTTTGTATCTCAACTGGCCATGGTACCTGTACCCCCAGCAGGAAGTCTGGGAATTGTGAGTATAAAGCCGGTGTACACGAAAAGCATTTTGGGCACGGCACTCCTAACTTGGGCACGGCACTCCTAACATGGGCACGGCACTCCTAACTTGGGCACGGCACTCCTAACTTGGGCACGGCACTCCTAACTTGGGCACGACACTCCTAACATGGGCACGGCACTCCTAACATGGGCACGGCACTCCTAACTTGGGCACGGCACTCCTAACTTGGGCACGGCACTCCTAACTTGGGCACGGCACTCCTAACTTGGGCACGGCACTCCTAACTTGGGCACGGCACTCCTAACTTGGGCACGACACTCCTAACATGGGCACGGCACTCCTAACATGGGCACGGCACTCCTAACTTGGGCACGGCACTCCTAACTTGGGCACGGCACTCCTAACTTGGGCACGGCACTCCTAACTTGGGCACGGCAGGGTCTCAGCAGCCCTAGATTGTCGGGCATGTGTGCCCGGAATATTTCCATCTACACTACAAAAATAGAGGTGCCGTACCGAAAATAATTGGCACGCGTACCAAAATTTAGGAGGGCTGTGGCCAAAATGCTTGTTATCGGTAAACTGGTCTCAAGTAACGTACTGTTGGGCGACAGATGGTGAATAAATAAATAATAAAATATATATGTTATTTGTTATAGCAGGCTGATTATTGTGCCTTTTATGGCAGTTTACTGCTGATGTGGGCCTGGTTTTACTCCTCACGCACTCCTTACTACATTAAAGTTTCTATTTTTGGACATACAACACTCTGTCACTCGACTCACGTGTTTATTTAGAAAAAAAGAGGGGGGGAGGGGGTGGGAAGGAGAGGAAGAGAGAGCCTGCCGGCAAGCCATGGTTATTTTGGTATCCACCCACTAATTAAAATGCATAAAATTAGTAAGTTATTCGACCGATTCATCCAATCACCAGGCGGCGGAAGTGAAAACCATGTTTAATATCTGTCAAACTCACGCTTGGAAGCTCAAGGAATCTCAACTAGAGCGTAAAATTCAAAACAAAAAATATACGAACTTGGAGAATGTCAGTTGAAACTCCGAAAAAATGTGAAGACAGGGCCTAAACCCAAACCTGTAAATGCGAACGACTTTTGCAAGATATGTAATGTATGTTTTAAGGTAGCGTTTGGGAATTCAAATATTTCCACGGTGAGAATCTGTTCGAGCCTTCTAAAAGAAAAGAGAGCCGAGGCTTAATAATTTCTAGCTGGTGCCCGAAATCTGCTGCTCTATCAGAGCGAATTTGTCGTTCCTGAGGAAGGGAGATTCGAAATGCAGTAGAGAACTACACCTTTGTTCGAGAAAGTTTGCATGATAAAGAGAACTGAGATAAAGAGAACTTGTTGCCGCTGAATATAAAGTCGCCACCAAATCAGAAAAGAACACTGCCGACCACAATAAACCGACTGGAACGAAGTTCTGCCAAAAGAATCGCTAAAAAAAAACATCCACGCAGCATTACGAAATCATCAAAGCAGCTCGTATATTCGGAAGCACAAGCCTGTTCCTTGAACACACCGGTCCATGTTTCAACTGTGTGCGATTCGTCGACGACAATACAAGCAAGGCGCTTGTGGAGTTCCGATGCAGGGTTCTTCAGCTCATCGCGAAATTCGCTCTCATTACTTCCTCTGCAGAACTAAACACTACAGAAGCTTGAAGTTGCACTTCTGTAGTTCCTCAGCTTTTAGTAACACTATAGTGAATGCTTGGAATATCTTACTTTTTCCAAACCCAGTTGGGATTACAGCTAGAACATCTCTTCCAGACAAACGATCCTAATAGCCTTGCTCCTGTTCTTTCTTAAAATTCATCGAGGGAATTCTCGGTATGTTTGTCGCCATATTATTATCGCATGCCATGCATGAATAAAATTTAATGATTTCTGTCAATCACGCATTTTAGCCAATAGCAATACGCGGCCTTCTGAAGCCGAGAGTTATCAAAATAACCATGGCTTGCCGGCAGGCTCTCTCTTCCTCTACTCCCCATCGCCTCCCCTTCTCTTTTCTCTCTCGCCCCAATCCCCCTAATATCCGCTCGCTGCGCTCCGATACTCCAGAGCCGCAACGCAGGCTACCGCTTTGTGTGAGGAACCAATGGATCTCTGGTTGGCACATTAATAATAATAATAATAATAATAATAACAATGTTCTTATGGCGCATTTAAAAATCACAATGCGCTTACATGATGACAGTTTCCTTCTAGAAAAATGCTAAATAAATGTTACTGCGAATTACTTGATACATTTAGATAAAAATAATTAGTTGTAATGCTAAAATGCTAAAATGCAAAAAAATACTAAATATGTGTAACTAACATACACTGTACACGGATGGATAAAAAGGCCATGGATAATAATAATTAGATGTAATAAAAAGTATTGCTACATATATATTTTCTTGAAAAAATAGGTTTTTAGAGCAGTTTTAAAAGTTGATACTGAAGGTGATAATTAAATGTAGTTCGGCAGAGAGTTCCATAATTTGAGAGCAGCGAGGGAGAAGGCACGTTGTCCATATGCTACTGTTCTTGAGGAGGGGATATTAAGGAGGGAGTGACTGGACGAGCGTAGATTGTAAGTAGGGCGGTATTCTTCTAGGAGGGTAGACAAATATGGTGGAGATGAATGATCTTGTAAGTTTTAAGGAGAATTTTAAAGTCTATACGTGAATCAATCGGTAACCAGTGTAAGCCTTTAAGGACAGGTGTGATATGATCATAGCATTTGACTCCAGTGATAAGACGTGCAGCTGTACATATTTTGGACACGTTGCAGTTAGGCTGTTACAATTGTCCAAGCGTGAGATAATAAAGGCATTTACTAGTACTTTAAGGTTATCTTGGGAAAGATATTTCCGTATGCGCCCAATAGCCCTTGTAGATAAAATAGCTTTTTTACATATTTTATTAACATGCTGGGTAAAGTTTAAGTTCTTGTCTAACGTAACTCCAAGATTGCGTACTTTATCAGTTGGCACGATGGTGGTGTTGTTGAATAGGAAAATCTGAATAGTAGGGTTTTTCATAAAGCGATATGTAAAATGAATAACTTCTGTTTTCCCTGCGTTACATGAGTAGCATGTTTTGAGTGTTCCATGACAACATCTTCTACGCAACTGCGAAGAGTGTCAATTGCAGTAGATTGATTATTTGGATTTATAGCAAAGTATA
The DNA here is from genome assembly GCA_030867875.1 of Actinernus sp. WN-2022. Taxonomy (NCBI): domain Eukaryota; kingdom Metazoa; phylum Cnidaria; class Anthozoa; order Actiniaria; family Actinernidae; genus Actinernus; species Actinernus sp. WN-2022. The sequence goes on along the minus strand of JAOWCC010000019.1, from coordinate 16,568,133 downwards.
GTTGTGTATCATCAGCATAGAACATGCAGTTTAAGTTACGATGACAAATTACGTCTTGGAGTGGAGCCATATATAGTGTAAACAGGAGAGGTCCAAGTATTGATATTGTGGTACACCATATTCCAGAATACGAGGCGAAGATACAGTGTTACCAATAATTACTGATTGAGAACGTCCATAAAGATGATTCAAACCATTTTCGTACAGTTCCCGAGTAATTCTTTCTATCAGAATCCCATGAACGATAGTGTCAAAAGCGGCTGAACAATTAATGACAATGCGGATGACGTGGCAGTAAACATGTCATCTATTATTATTGTGCCAACCAGACAGTCATTGGATTGTGACACAAAGTGGTCTTTGAAATCATAGTTGGGCATGTGTAATGTTTATAAACACGATACATTGTTATAGACTACGGAGTGAATGACGGTCCATGGCCTTATCAGTCCTCTAACCAAGATACCTTCTTTCTTTAACTAATTCACAATGTGGAATTTTTCCTCTGCAGGAATTCAGTTTCAGTGGTGTGACATACGTGGTGAGGCCAGCTGACGACCCAGGTAATGCGTTCAACCCCTTCCTGCTTGAACTGGTGCAGTTTATCTTGGTGTGGGGGATGTGCGACTGAAAATTGCGAGCTGAATAAATTTCATAATATTTAAATAAACCTAAAATGTGAAAAATAAATAATTTAGATATTATTTATAGTTTGCATTTGCACTTTTCCCTTTCTTGCTGCAGTAAACCGTTAAAATAAAGGCATGAATATTTTCGTGACAGTTTCCCGTGTTTAATGTTAATCTCTCTAGCGGTCACCAGATCTTTGCCGAGTGCTTCATCACCTTTAATTTACCACAACGGACTTTTCAAAGCCTCACATGGATTTGGAGATTCAATGTGTCGGGAAAGTACGAATGCAACTATTTGCATCAAAATAAACTCCAACAGCGAATCAAATCTTACAGAATGAAATGAAATTACAAACTGATTGATGACGTTCTTTTTTTCTCAATTTGCTAATTTAATGCTGAAAATGGCACGGCTTTCGAGCCTGCTGTGAGTCAACATTAGATATATAAAAGCGAAACTGGCCGAGACTGCTGTCTGGTATTCGAGTCTACATTCAATAGGCCCTTTGCAGCTAACAGTCGCGTGCTGACGTAATACTTCATTAACGAATGAATTGAGCTCGTGATCCCCATGGGAAAGGCGTTGCCATGGATACTGTAGAAAGTAAAGTAAAGTCACCTTTATTTATAGGGGATTTAAACACGTTAACCGGCTAACAGTTATCTAACACGTGGCCCTCTCTTTACTTTAGTCCTACGGTTTTACGTCCTTATCCGAGAAGACGCGAAGGTCTAACCGATTACTGTTTGATTGTGTAAAGGCAGCACCTTCTACTCGGTTATTTTAAGACCCTGAGTGTTGGTCCGGCTGGGGTTTGAACCCACGACCTCCCGCTCAACAGACCGGAGCTTAACAACTGAGCTAACTGGGAGGGGAGCAAGCTATCTTTAAAAAAACAGTTTTAGAAAGATCGACACTCGATTGGAGCTGGAAAATAGCATTATTTTACAAACATGTTTTGCTAATAACAATACCGATCTTGTACAAGGCCTTTTTAAAAATAGACGAAGTCAGAATTTTTGCCATCCTGTACAACCACGTGATTTGTTAGCAGCAAAGGGCCTATTATTTGTAATTACTGGTCTCGCGTGAGATCCTCTGAATTTCTAACGGGACCTGAAACAATCCAACGTATCCTCGCTCTACAATTACCAATAATCAGTAAATGGCAAACACGCTTGAAATACCGATCATTGGTAATTCTACGACAAACCCTAACCCGAACCATAAACCGAACCATCGGACGAGTTCACGGGTAAACGACTGGTTCTCACTCACCTAGAGCTAGGATTCACAGGTAAACAAGAAGAGAAGGTAAACGACAGAATTTTTTTTTTTGAGCGTTCCTACTCGGCCTCGAACTCGTAATCGTTTGCGTGTTGTGCTTGGTAGTGCAGGCGTCACGCCCACTACACTAAGCGCGTCTACCGCCGTTCTGATTTGGACAATTGTTTATCTTTATCCTTGACTGGTTTTAAGAATGTCATTGTTTAATTTGCGTTCCAGAATTAGCGATTATTGATAATTGAAGAGCAAAACCCATTTACTGATTATTGGTAATTGTAGAGCGAGGATATGTTGCACAACCACAGTGGTTGATCAAAGCCAGGACCCGGCTAATCCACAGATTGAATTGGAATTTAGCGTGTTGGTTTTTGTGGAGGGAGGAAAACCGGAGGACCCGGAGAAAAACCCACATAGCTGTAATCAGTGGGACATTTCCATTATGGCGTCATTTTACTACAATTACCTAGCCTCCTCCGCCAACACGGTATCTCCCTTAGTCAATCTAAGAGAGAGGACGCGTTGCCTCCGCAGGCATGTCTATTTTTTGAAGAAATCAGATTATGGGCTCCCTGTGGCAGGTGAAGAAAAGAGAGGGAGACTGGAGCCTCTTTCTTCTTTTTCTCTCTCCTCCCCTCTCCGGTCCTCTTCTCTCCCGGAGTCACAGGTAACCCAATTCACGATTTTTTTAAATCTGATTTCTTTGAAGAAAATTAGAGATGCCTGTGGAGGAGGCTAACAATTACCAGAATCTTTTCAAATTCTCTTTCTATTTTCTTTCGCTACGCTCAGCCAAATAGAAAGTATTTCTATTTTCTACATATGAATAATGATAACAACGTTTGGAGGGAGTCGTACAGCTGACAGTATCGTTTATTACGTTCAAGTTACAGCAGTAATTGGTGTTATAACTAACAACAGTAGTCCAGTATAATAATAGTACAATTCTGAGCTAGATTTTAGATGGTGAATTGCCGGATACGATAAACCGGGATTAAAATCCCCCAGTTGAGGAAAACCCCGGAAACGTATTCTCCAAACCAGTGCAAATTCACCTCTACCTCTGGAGTCTAAAGGTTTAAAGCTTCCTATTAATATACGTTTAAGAACAATATTGCCGCACAGCTGACAGCATCGTATATTACAGTATACGATTATATATAGTTATTGCAATTGTATACGTACTCAGAGACCGCTATGTTACAGTTACTGTTACGTACTATTAACTCAAACTATAAGAGAGTTACAATATGTCAAGAAAAAACTAAGGCCGCTGATGAAATGCGACGTCAAGTGGTATGAACGTGCGAAGGAGTGGTATTTATAGAACTCCTAATTGATCCCAAGGGATATGCAAAAGTATGTATTCAACATGTAACAAAGAGAAAAATATTTCTCATTTAGATTTTTAAACTCCTTTGAGAATTATAAGACAATAGTCCAAATTAGAGGAATGAAAGGAGTAGTTGTAGTATGTGATATACTATTGTGCTGTTTTCCTTATCTTGTATCGTCTGGCTCGTTTCTAGAGGCGAGAATAGTGGACATCGAGCTGCATTACCCATTTTTGTGTTTCTCTGTGGATGATGTGTTGTTGCTTATGAGCTGCATTCTCACCCAACAAAGACTCGTGTTCGTATCCTCGAGATATTCCTTGCTGACTTTAATCGTTGAGGTAAATCGTGATAACACCGTAAAATGCCATGTATAGGGGTCAGTTGGTAGTGAGTAACAACCTGCCATGTTATTGGCTCGCTACCTCGACATAACAACAATAACGATACAAACGCAATAGATTTCTTTAGTGTGGCCCAAAGGGGTCCAATACAATGCAAGTTTTTTTAGTAGCTCCGGTCTTACCCATGTATAGTCCCCCGGGGATTATGCAAGGGGGGAGTTGCACAGGGTATATAGTAGGTATATAGGCCGGGAGGAAAACCGCCAACACGCCGTACTGAAAAAGATGGCGGCTTGTACTTGTACCCACAATCCTTTGCGCGCGAAAAACTTTAAATCCGTTATAAAATCGCGGTAGAGAGGTTTTAAATCTTAAAAACAAGCCAGTACAAGTGCTGTTGCCAATCCACTGTCATCGAAGAGAATAGTTGATTTATACGTATTGTTTTGACCGTGTTGGGTTCGCAAGGAATTGTGGTCAAATGTACAGACGCCATCTTTTTCCGTACGGTGGATTACAAAACCATAAAACAAAACATGATTATTTCTTACAAGTTACAAAATATGTTTTTGGAGGGGAGACTATCCATGAGAGGGGAGCCTATCTATAGAGCGGGGTATTATACGTGGTCTTGGAGGTAATGGCTATGGAGTGGAAAGGGCGGAGTTATGCACAGGAGGGGTGACTATCTACAGGGGGAACTATACACGGGATTCTACAGTAATTTTGTTTGAGCACTTTTCCGCTCGTCGTGTGCAGGATTTGTGTGTTGGGAGGGGGAAGGGTAGGGGTTGATGAGAGTATCTCGTGCTTCAACTCAAAATCTATCTAGATAAGTAACTTTGTATTGCTTTCCTTCCAGAGTATTTTCACATTTATCCAACCGTTCACTTGGAGCTGGACGTACGTTCCTGTACTGCCAAGGTATACATTATCTGTCAGTTACTTTTACTGTTCGATTGCTGTAACCAGGGCTACTTTAACGACGAGAACAAATCTGAATGAAATCCTAACATATCCACGCCATTTGATTCACTGAAAAATGTCTGACTTCAACACTAGTCAACTATTTTTTTCTGTTACCGGGTCAAAATTCGATCAAGTCGAAATGCTATTGTATCGATCGTACTCGATGCTGTTTGGCCCAAATAGCAATACGTTGAAATGCTTTGTTTTCATTCAGAATTTGATTTGTGGTGCTGGTTACACTTACAGTATTCACACAACAATGTTTATCCCAGCAGATTTCATATGAGTGTAACTGTATGTAAAAGTTTATTAAAACTGATTTAATCATCATCATTTTCATCCTCTAGCAATCTTATCGACTTGGTCGAAGCACCAGGATCGTATATTATGGGATCTCACGTTCGAAACAAGGAACAGATTGAGAAAGTTATGAAGACAGCCGAGGTACAGACTGACCCTAACAAAAACCGTTAATGTAAAGGGGCACTGTCGTTTGCACTGATGTCACAAACAGATTTGCCTCAAGAAAAAACTGATATCAGCAAAATATTTGAAATGTTGTGTATAGAGCAGGCAAAAATATAGGAATGGCCGAAATTTTGGAGCTATAGAGTACTTCGTAACCGAGCTGTCGGACAAATAATATTCTAACAGTTTAGTGTGATTAGTATATGCGGCGGCCATGTTGGTGTACAGCTTTGGTACACCAAAAGGGCGGCCGAAAACTTACTCTAGAAATAATGCTGGTTTCCCCATCAATAGCGTTCACTTCAAAACACTTTTAATGGTTTATCATATCAAGTCTAACATTTTAAATTGGCAGAAATATGTGGTTTTTGACATTTAGGAAACACACGGAGCTGGGCTGTCACAAAATTTAAAATACTGTAACTCAAAAACGAATTACCGTATCGACGTGAAATTGTCGAAGAATATTGAGAATACTCAAGGGCACCCAACGAAGTTTTCGGTTAAAAAGCTGTTCGGGAGAGTAAGTTAGCCTACAACTTTCGGATTTGAAAAAATTGTCCCTAGAAAATTGTTTTCTGAAATACTGGCTAGAAAATTTGTTTTCAATCCCTAGAAAATTATAGAAGAAAAGGGAGACTAAAAGGTTTCCCCTAAAATATTCGTACGTCCTAAAATATTCGTATCAATAGAGTCAGAACGATCCGGAAAAAAACACATTGGTTGGAATGAAAAAAACAACCACATATTATCACAAATCATTTAGTGAAGCGGCCACCTAAAGTTTTCGAGAACACCTTTTCATTCCCTAAGAAATTCGGACATCTAAAATCCGAAAGAATAAACCTTTAGCAAATGGAGGTCACCTAGAAGAATTGCCTAAAGGAAAAAGAACCCCTAATAAATTCTTACCTCCACAAAGCTTTGCAACACGAAGTTACTTAGGCTAGAAAGTTCTTGTTTATGTTCTAGACTACTAACAAATTCGTAGGCCGGGAATATTTTGCCATAGTAATTTCGGTTGACGCGATTTCCACCTAGAAAATCGAACAGCTAATAGCTTTCTAGAATACATCAAAAGACATAGTAGGCACCTTAAAATGGCTAGATAAGCTGCAGACAACTGGTTTCAAACGAATTTCAAAAAGTACTCGTTGGGTGCCCTTGAATACTGATAGTTTAGAATTATGATGACGTCACATGCAAACGATCATATATTTCGGTTACAGTGAACTTGAAGCAGTATTTTTTATCCACTCTAAACCGCGACATATTTCGTCAAAATTGTCTCATATTTTCTCCAGTATACTTGGAATGCATATTCTGCTAATCTGAGTAGATATTTTTGTCTTTCGTCATAAGAAAGTTTATCATTTGGGGATTGACAGTGCCTCTTCAAACCTAACCGCACCTAATCATACGGCACAATTCGAAAGAAAATTGGTCAATCAGAGCGCAGCTTTAAAACAAAGGATCGGGACAGTCTGTGGTAAACGCGTATGAAGCAAATCAGTTCAAATTAGATCAGATCAGAGGTCCTTCTTTCTCTCCTTTCTGCCATCGCCTGTATTTTATTTCTTCAGGCCTCTTGAGCCCATGGTAGGTTAGGTAAGGCAGGGTTTATAATAAAGGCTGCCAGGCGGAGAATTTCGTCGCCTACTTAAGTTGTATACCTGTTCGAACTGCAGGAATGTCACAGCCCCTCATCTGCACGGCACCCAGGGTTTACCTAACCTCAGCTCCCTTCAGCTTTTGTTTAATCATCATTTTATTTATTAAGGAGAACGGAAGCCTAAAATCAACTTTAGATCAATGAATATATAGATCTAAATATGAAGAGACTCATAACAAAATTTATTTTACTGTGTTTTGCGTCAAAGGAAAGAAAATCTGCAAATCTTCCTCCCAGCCTCCGCTAAGTACAGGCGGCTCGATTCCTGTAATCTGTGACGTACGATACGGGGAATAAATTAGTTTTGTCATGTTGTGCTTTCTTTGTACTGAAGGTGTGGTTGTTTTTCCTTGGTATGCATGACGTACGATACGGGGAAAAAACATTGAATTGAGCCCGCCACACAAACTAGCTTTATCAGGGTAGAATCGGCTATTTTTCGACCTTCAAAACGTATTTCCTCTTTTTAGACGTGCTCCATAAAGAAATAAAATAGCAGAACTTATTTATCTTGAATGCAAGTTTGTATAGTCATCGCATTGATTTAGGGTTCAGGTCTCCTTTAAGTTTACTCCGTTATTACCAATCCTTATATACTATACTAATAAGATAAGAAAAACAAAGGAAAGAAGAAGGAAAATGGAGAGAGGAATATCCAAAAGCACCCAAAGCACCCAAAGCACCATTCGAGGGATATTCCCCAGCTAAGACTATATAGGTATAATATTACTATTTAATATATAAATTTCGATGAAATACCAGTGTATATCTCTTTCTAAAAAGTGATATCTTCACGTGTGAAGATATAAATGATATCTTCACACGTGAAGATATCACTTTTGAAAATACGACTTGCTTTCAAAGATTTCTAGCCTTTTTAGTAAGAGATTGAAACTGGTATTTCATCGATAATTATATATTAAACAGAACATTACATGGCCGCTTGGAGATACGGATTTTATCTTCTCGTGTTGATGAAATATCTTACTCGTTCGCTGCGCTCACTCGTAAGATATTTCATCAACACTCGGAGATAAAATCCGTATCTCCGCGCGGCCATGTAATATCCTCTATTTACTAATGTAATAAATTACAAATTATTTGTGGAGTAGGACCATTTAAAAAACTATTTCTTTCAGATGGCCGATATGATCATAGCTGACATTGACGAAGGCAGCATAACAATGGGTGACAATGTCACGATACACAGGATACCAAATTACATTGCCGAATTCTTCAAATTCAGGTGATAATAATGATAGGAAAATCACATGCCTGACGACTCGAGGTAATTCCACGGAAAATTGCACGAGAAAATCAATAGATATCGCCCGAATAATCCGATGAATTACTTGATGATTTATTTATTTCGTTGATATTTTGTTAAGGTATAGATAGCTAGCCTGCAAATACAGTCGTACACTAGCCACAATCAAAACGCGTTCCCCAAGAGAGACGTCTGCGATTCGAGGCCAAAAATTCCATACTGATGACGTTATGCGGCCAGGATCTGGTCGCGTTATTTGATTGACTTGTATATGATAATTAGGCATACTAGTCAATAGGCAATATTCGTATTCTCACGGACGAGCTGGAACGAACACTCAATGGAGGCTCGTGCGGGGGAATTCGCTAAAAACTATTTAGCATTAGAAAAGATTCCCCCGCATGAGCCTCCATTGAGTGCTCGTTCCAGCTCGTCCGTGAGAATACGAATATTGCCTATTAAATGACGCAACGTCCAGAGCCTGCCGCATAACGTCATCAGTATGGAATTTTTGGCCTCGAATCGCAGACGTCTCTCTCGAGGGACGCGTTTTGATTGTGGCTCCTGATGAGAGACGGTCGTATTCGCAGGCTAATAAATAGCGCGCTTAGCATACAGTGGTGATTCCACTCCTCTCAGCAAATCAAAATTTGATTCCGAAAATGCACAAGTGCGATTCAGCGGTGATTATGCGATTCTAACTAAATGCTTTAGCACATATGACTGGTCTCTCTTTTAGAATTTATTTTAGAACTCCCTCCATGTACCGAGAAAGGTCTTTCACCCACCCATACGCCAGTGAAGGCTAAGAGGGTATATACTTCATGGTAGTGTTTCGTTCCATATAGTCTCCCTGCATAATACTGTAAAACAGTAGAGAAAATTATTATGCAGGGAGACTATGTGCAACGAAACACCACCATGAAGTATATACCGCTAAGAGTGAAAATCAAAGTAATTGTCGAGTCGCATGAAAAGTCATAGTTGCAAATAAATCGAGGAAAAATTAGCCTTATTTTTGGTCTCCCCCAAAGCCGTTCTGAGGTTCGTCACGTAGGGGAACAGCGTTGCGTGACGATCTTTAAGGTACAGACACACGCTGCAACATTGCGCATAACATTTCCGGCAATCCACCGCACCGATGGCGGCTGTACGTTTGACCACAATCCCTTGCGACCCTAACACAGTCAAAATAACACGTAGGAATCCTCTAGTCTCTTTAATGACAGTGTATTGGCAACAGCACTTGTACTGGTTTGTTTTTAGGATTTTAAAACTTTTACCGCGATTTTATAACGGATTTGAAGATTTCTCGCGCAAAGGATTGTGGGTAAAAATACCTGCCGCCATCTTTTTCTGTATGGTGGATTGCTTTGAAAATCAGTAGACACACGCTGCACGTGTGGAAAGAGTCTCTCAACCAGTGTGCATTGCATGTATATGTTTTTGTTATTACCGAAGCATCGTACCATTCGATTGAGTTTCAAAAGTCACCAACATATATTAAGCAACAATAAATAAAGCCTAATGAGTCTCATTCCTTCTGTTTTTCACAACATTTTAGCGAGATCTGAATTTCGGGCCCCTACAAAATGGCAGCCACTGGGATTTTCATGCGCAATGCACACTGGTTGAGAGGGACAAGAATGGGTCGAGGAGGGAGACTAAGCCTTGTTGTACTAAACTGATATTTCGTATGTTGTAGAATGAAGAAAGCTCCTGTCTGCTTTGACTTGTTATTATCAAGCAGGTATGGAGAAATTGTAGAGTACTTCACGCACGTTCTCATACCACTGCAGAAGCCCATTCTTATACCACTGCAGAGGTTTCTGTAGCCCCTATCAGTTTATAACCCTTTTTTGCAATTTTTATAGCTATGAACCTCCGAAAGGTTTTGAGTACTTCTGCAAAGAAGGTTTTAGTTTACAGTGAATACTTTATGTCCTACGCTTGTTTGAAGTCGTGTAAATTTTACCTTTCCTGACCATGACCGCGCAAGTAAAAGCCTGTGTCGAATCCTGTATATACGTTATATTGATGTCAAATAATTAATTCGGCTTTGCAATCATTTGAAGAAATACTAAAGTGCCACTACGACGAAAATTTACCATTTCGATTTGCCACTTTTTCAGTGTCTATAGGTCAATCAGTATTAGAAATATCCGAAATAGTAAAAAATATTCCCAAATGGGCATGTTAAACCACAAATTTTAGGAGAGTTTACCGGTAAAATCCTGTCCGCCATTGCTTGGAAGCCGTGCCCTTTGTTCAGCTTTAAACAAAGGTTTATTCACCGGAAGTGATGTCATACACTTAACACGACAACCTCGTGGAGCGAAATAGCGTGCATAAAAAAGTAGCCAACCTCGCAAAGATAAATATAACTTTCTTCTTATGTACGTGAAGACGTTTTTAGTAGAAATATGCCTCCAGGCGTTGTGTTCTGCAAGCGAGCGTTAACTGTATGACATCATTTCCGGTGAATAAACCTTTGTTTAAAGCTGAACAAAGGGCACGGCTTCCAGTAATGGCGGACGTGTAGATTCAATATTCGGAGCTAAAAAAATAAGACTTCCTGTTGTTGTATCGAAAAACAATTTGAACTGGTAATAATATATGAACTCTACTTTATGAATATGCAAAAACATTGATATGTCAAAATTTGATCGTAGGGGCACTTTAATATGTTGACTAAAATGACTTTTTTCTTTACTAACAACTCGCAAACTGTGTATATTTTCTAAGCAACGATGTTGTTGTGATAGAAAGGTGCCATGGAGATTAATGCATTAACTCTTTCGTGTCCGAGCCTGTAAATATAGGTCCCCTGAGACCTATATGAGAAAAAAATATTGCATCACATCTGGACATGTCGGAAAGACGATGTTGCGATATTATGTGAAGGGATGAATGGCTTCAAAGTCAGAGCTACAACAGGGATCTCTTGACTCCTTCACTATGGAGAAAAGCTCATTTGTTTTGGCGTTCGTTTTTGTTTCTTCGATTTTCACGAATTTTAAGGAGCTGAAAATCGGCTCAAAACATCCTTCCCATTCGCACTTGAAATCAAGAGCAAACACAAAATCAGCACTCAGTCGTTACAGTACCTTCTTTAATCTTTCGAACCACCAGGTTTGTTTGCACAAAACACACCAAGCGACTGTGAACCGCGCTATTCTTGTCACTGCATTTCACTCGACCACATTTACCTGCTCCCACCTCCAATTGCATGCTGGGAAATGGACAAAATATTCACAAGGGGTCCCCCCCTCTGGGACTCCGGTAGGGGTGCCCTACAACCAAGAGCGGTGATTTGGACTCAAGCCGTTGCTTTAAAGTGACAAAAACACATCCTAATAGGTTGAGCAGGGGTAAAAGACTGCCAACTGCAGGATTTCAAGGATTTCAGTGAAGATTTTTTTCCTGTGTCTGAAAGCACAAACACAACGGAAAAACCCTGTGAAATCCCCTCACAAGGCCTACTAAAAGCAAACCAAGTACTTTTCAGCCGTCCTCAGACTTAATGATGTCCTCAAGCTCTCTGACAGTCGCATTTTTCTCCAAAATTAGAGCATATTTCATTGGAAACCCTACAGAAGTTGCAATACCTACCGTCAACTAGTTCGTAGAATTCACCCGAATGGCATTGTGGAGAAAGTTTCAGCCCTCGGCTTAAAAGGTCAGCAGTATTTAACTGCCCCGGGCTAGCCAAACTTGAACTGAGGGGGGAGGGTTGAGTTAGCACTCAGGATTTCACCAATTGAGCTCACACACGATCGGACCCGAAAGAGTTAATGAAATGATACCAGGGTTTTACTTTCGTGGTCATGGGTCAGGAAAGGTAAAATTTGCACGATTTCAAAGAAGCGTAGAACATTGAGTATTCTCTGTAAACGAAAACTTTTTTCACAGTAGTATTCAAAACATTTCGAAGTTTCATAGCTATCAAAATTGCAAGAAGGGTTATAGGCATGCTCATGCGATGTGAACAGGTGTTATCTTAACCTTGTTTAATACATGCTTTAAACATGTTTAAGCTTTGGTGTGAATGGACCTTATTCACACGGCGGCCATGTTTAATCCCAGGAGAATATAAACCTTTAGACCCGTGAACTCGTTCTGAAACAGCTCAGTACGAGGCTACGCGTGGGAAATATATTGTTTCAAGCCAACATGGCTGCCATGTGACAAAAGCCCACGAGGCATTAGCCAGTCAAGGTATAGATCACATATAAGTTTTTTCTTACAAATTCCTAGATATGCGTTCTAATTGGTGAATCTTTCACAAACTAGTGTAGGTATGCGTCGACCGGGAAAATAAACACTGCTATAATCACCATTCTTACATAGCCATACGTTTTCCAGACACAACGCACGCTCTCATTGGCTGATTCAGGTTCACGTGGCAGTCATCAAAATCCAATGTTTCCCGCGCGAGCAACAATTGATGAATTGTTGCCCGCCACGTGATCACATCGTGACAGAAGATGGTGTGATGTGTCGCGCGCGTCACTGGCTAGCTAAAGGCGGGAAATATTTGTTTACCAAAATGTCTAGAGCTGACCATTTTTCGTCGAAAGAAAGAGTTCAAACTGGAACCAGCTCCAAAGAAACAATTTACATCTTTATCAAGCGCGAGAGTGAGAAATTGGTAGCTAAAAAAGGATGCAAGGAAGACACAAAACGACACTAAAAATGCCGTAGCGATGCTGGCAGCGTTTTGTGTTGAAAAGCAGCTTCCCGAAGAGAAGAAGACAAACCTCGCTCGTATCAAGTATGTCTATGTCTATATAACAAATCACTTAATGACTGTCCCCTCGAGAATCAGTGAGTTTTGTTTCCCCTCGATGTTCCACTCGACTCCGTCTCGGGGAACATCGAGGATCTCGGGGAAACAAAACTCACTGTTTCCCTCGGGGCCAGTCATTCAGTGTTTAGTATGAGTCGTATGCTCAAGCGAAGCGAGTAGCAGCTGACGTTTCGAGCGCAAGCGGCCTTCGTTAAAGCCTGAAGGAGCGAAGGCCTGGCGCTCGAAACGTCAGCTGCTACTTGCTCCCATTGCAGATAGTATACTTTTAAAAATCGACTCTTAGTTCACTTCTACCAGTATACAACAATTTTTACCCAACTGTGTCCTTCTTCGATGCCTTTTTTTTACTGTGTGCACGTCCAGCTTCATTATAACGAAAATTATCATCAATAGACCCATTCAGCTTGCCTGTTTGTTGCCCCATTTCAGACCACATGATAGTTCTCCAGAGGATTCAGTGTTTTGTTTTCCAATTATAGAAATTGTTACATTTCCTCTTGGGATAAAGAAAAACAAAACGCGTTACTCAAGGGAAAAGTCACGTGGTCTGAAATGGGGCAACAAAGAGGCAAGCTGAAAGGGTCTATTAGATAAGCTTATGCAAAGTCAACTCTCCAATTTGTTGTAAAATGCAGTAATGGTTCACAAGGGTGCTAACCAGTCCAAATGCAGTATTCGAATCACATGGATATACCTCTGTAAATCCCTTTAAAAAGCGAACGTTGTAGATTTCAAAATGTAAAACCGAGATTCACTCCATTTCTCCGTAGGCCTTCTTTTTCAAGTCTCGCTGACGCAAAGAAGGAACGAGACAGCTTTTCGAGGGACTTCCAGCAACTCGTTCTCGCAGGTAAATAAAAAGGCACTGAATCCTTGTGGTTCGTACAGTCTTGAAAATTCCTTGAATTCTAGGAAACGGTATTGAAAAGTTCAGTCTTGAATTCTAGGAAACGGTATTGAAAAGTTCAGTCTTGAATTCTAGGAAACGGTATTGAAAAGTTCAGTCTTGAATTCTAGGAAACGCTATTGAAAAGTTCAGTCTTGAATTCTAGGAAACGATACTGATTGAAAAGTTCAATCTTGAATTCTAGGAAACGGTATTGAAAAGTCCTTGAATTCTATAGGAAACGGTATTGAAAGGTCCTTGAATTCTATAGGAAACGGTATTGAAAGTCGCTGATTCTAGGAAACGGTATAATTGGAAAGTCTTTGAATTCTTACTATTTCTAAGCACATTTTTTTTAGAAATGGAACTAAGGAAAAATAATCCAGTTTCGCATGCAAGAATTACCGCTGGATGCGATGACTACAGGCGCATTTACTCAACGTTAGTCTCATTCTGATGTTAAATATTCATAAATACCAGCGGCAAGATGGGTTATTCACAACTCTATGTATTGTTGTAGTTTGAACTGCACCTTCTCGCTGGTATTTGTGAATATTTTTCATCAGAATGAGACTAACGTTGAGTACATGCGTCTGTAGTCATCGCATCCAGCGGTAATCCTTGAATGCGAAACGGTCTATTCAGTGTGATAGTTTCATGGTAGCTGACTAAGCTAACGAAATGACCTCTAGCAGCGTCCCGTGTACTGTAGGTGTAAATACTTAAAAAAAAAAAATTGTTCCTGAAAAGTCCTTGAATTTTGGTTGGCTGAATCTTCACGACCCGTGTATTATTACCGAGTTGACCATTTTATGCCCCATTATTTATTATTCCGGCTTCATTGATTGCACTAGGAGAAAATAATAAAATTTTGTTTAGAGTGAGGGAGTAAGATACGTGGATTTTGCAGGTTATTTGAAAACTTAGCCTGCTTGCAGGTTCTTCAGTGCTTATGGGATTCCTGTGGTGGGAGAGAGGCGGGGGAGGGGGGAGAGAATGAAAGGAGAGCCGTACTTTTCCTCTCTCCCCTCTCCCCCTACGGAAGGGCCTGTAAGCAGGCTATTGAATCAAAACTCGATGCAAAAGCTAATAAAGGTTTGAAAGAACACATCAAAATAAGCAAGATTGCTAAATTTGAGGGGGATATATTTTCTCCAAAGATTAACAATTTACAGAGAAATGTATGGTGGTTGGCAAACCTTATATACATTCCTCTGTTCGAACTTTGTTAGCTCGTAACTTTGTCGGTATTTTAAATATCTGCTCAAATAATTGCGTAGTTGGTCATTTTAATATGCTCTCTCCAGCCATGTTGGTAGATTTGTCAACGATGAGTTGTTGAGTTTTCAAAATACCTGCAAAATCTCCATTAATAGCCAAACTTAAAAATCTGTTTTGTTTTTAGCAACATTGGAAATGATGGTTCGCATCTTCAGGTAAGTGTATGGAATTGCCCACTTTAGACCGAGTAGGGGATGGGGCGAGTTCGGTTTCGCAAAGGCGCTTGGGATCGTTACTGGGGACAGTCAATTGCAGAATACAAAGAAACCTGGCAAATATCGCTGTGAAGCGCATTTGAATATATTCATATAGAATTTGCGCTATATGAATGAATACCTTTACCTTTTAAACTAAATATTGTTTTCCTCGATTTCCATGTTCAAGTAGAACCAATCACGAATTACCTCCGTTCGTGATTGGCTCATTGTGTTTTTACTTGCTCCTCTGATTGGCTCTGTAATTTCATTGTTTTTTGGTTTTACTGTCAATAGACCTTTTGCGCTTGGCTCAATGTTGTCCCATTTCAGATCACGTGACCATCCCCTTGTGTATTGTTTCTTTTATTTCTGGTTACCGCATGAGGAGATACATTGATATAGAAATACTTCGGACGAAGATTATTATTCCCGAAAGATTTAAAAGGGGACAATATTGAGCCAAGCGGAAAGGGTATATTGAAAGCCGCTCAAAAATGCTAACATATGATACCATCATTGATAGGTTAAAATCAACTGAAATAAACATATATTTGCTCTATATGTTGTTCTTTGTCGTTTATTAGCGATTTGGGATTTGTTTCCTTTTCTGATGAAAAAAAAACCAAATCGCTAATAAACGACAAAGGACAACAGATAGAGCAAACAGTTGATTTTAACCTATCAATAATGGTAAAATTTGTAATTTTCTCCGTTTATAGTAGTTCCCATACAAAGCCTATATACTGACAAATAAATACTGTAACACCAACAACTCTAAATTAGAGCTTGGGTTGCCTGTGATGATATGCGCTTCGATTCATAATAACGCACTCAGACATTCTGGCCCAGATAAGCCGCTTTGCTCGATTTTTATTGAAGTTGCAAATCATGTTTTGAGTATCAAAGAAGTACCAACACTTTGAATCACGTCTACATTTTGTCTTCTCTTCCTTTCTTACCTTTTTTTCTTATCATACAAACTCTCCCTCTTTATAGTGACTTGACAGTATACACGGTGCAAGAAGAGGTTTGTAGAATTTGGATACTGACTATTTCGTTGAAACTTTTTAAATGGCGACCTTCCAATGCGTTAATTTATATATTATTGTTATTGCAGTTCTATTTCGATATGGACGCGTTCATTGATTCCAAACCCCTAGAGGACCAACCCTTTTACAAAGTGGTATGTTTGACAGTAATACGGAGAGGGGAGGGGGTGGGGCACTTATATGATAAATGAGTAGGTACGTGCGGCCGTAGCATCCACTGGAACCGGACTAGGTTTTACGAGAAAAAGTAGCTCCAAAATCCGCGGGATTTCCATGTTATTGTGAAAATGAAACCGGATTTCCACCTGATTGATTATTCTCAGTCGGCCAGGAATTCTACATATTTTTGCACAAAACCCTATATACCGCCGAAAATATATAATGAGTCATAAATATGAGTGTCCCCCTCCTCCCATGAGTTGCCTCGTATTCTGAGTACAAAAAAATACACCCGCTCGTATTCAAGTCGCCCTTTTAGGGGGGTATATACATGTGCTCTGTCTGGGTTTCCAAACTAGTCGTGACGCAGTCTCGGAAGGCGCGCATGTCGCTGTCGGAATTTTGTCTGTTTTCTTATTTCTCTCCGTCGCGTTTGAAATTCGCAATTTCTTTTCATGTCGCTGTTGCAACACCTTGTCGCTTAGTCGGAATTTACCCTAAAAGGTCCTCATTCCACAGGCCGCCCAAGTTCTGACTGTATAACAAGGTTCGTATGGGAGTTCAGTGGTCTCGTTGGGGAGGAGGGAGGGATTAGAAAGTGTCAAATGAATTTGATACGTCCCTCTCAGGGAAAGAAATATTTTGTAACGGCCTGGTTCCCAAACACCTGGTTAACAAATCGCGTTGTCAAGAGAGGGCCATTCACTAGACGTTAGGAACTGTCGGTCGTTGGAAGCTGCACGAATTGCTTCAAAAATCGTTCAAATCTAACGGGTTTCGAAAGGAGTTATCAGGCCTGGGCACTTCTGAGGTATAATTGATGTCCGTGGATTCTACCGCGGCCGAGTAAACGCCGATGGGATTGATATTTTGTAGAAAATTCGTCCTCGAGCGAAGGCCGTCGTTGGATTGAGTGTGCATCCTTCCCCTCTTGTTAGAGAGGTGAAGCGTATGACTCAAGAATTCCATAAAACAACGTTCTAGCGACCTGAAACACACATAGGACAACAAAACAACTTCAAGTAAGCCTTCTTCCTTTATTTACCTTGTATTACAGAAGATCTGTAACTAAATTTATGTTATTATTCTGAGTTATCGGAAGAACTCCCATACAAACCTTGTTATACAGTCAGAACTTGGGCGGTCTGTGCTCATTCAAGCTTTTTAAAGGAAAAGTCACTGAGAAGCCAATCTATCCACCACCCCGCCTCCCCTCTTAAAAAATATGCACCTATTTCAAAAGAGGTGACGAATTTGGGTTATAGCTGTCCCACGTTATGCTCCGCTGGCCGAAAGAACACAGGCTCTGGTTTCAAATACAAGTTTCCGCGGGGTTAAACCTTGTTAGTAGATAATTGTATAACCTAGTAAACTCACAGTGAATTACGAATTAAGAAAGCTTCAACCTGTGAAAGTTTTAGGCTTAGCTTTTAATATCGTAGAATTCTCAATTTTTACGTTGTTTGATCAGCTTTTCATGGTCTCTTGCTTTTCTGTAGTCCTTGGACTTGTTTACTTATTAGCTTTTAAGTAATTTTCTTGTTTTTCGCGAAACATGTCACGTACGTACTTAAAATTAGAAACAGGGGTGATTGCGTCTGTTTTCCAAGTCTTTTAGTTTCGGCGGGAAACTGGCGAGACGCGTGCGCGACCGGTTCATCAAAAGCGCATGCGCGTGCCGAGGTGTGTCCTCTGCCCAACTATGCAGAGCGGGTAAACTGCGGTGTTTTGAACCTTGGAACACGTCATTTGCCGTTTGCCCGTGACCGCCTTTTGTAAAATAGGTGTATACAAGTTATATCTTACATTGACATCGGAAGGGTGGTTCGGTAAGCATATAGCCTGCTTATCGTCTGTTCTGTACTGAATTTGTTTTCCAGTCGTGTTTTTTATTTCGGATTGACTTCCCGTTTCAGAACAGCCGGCAAGCAGGCTATCTGATCTATTTCGTCGTTATAGTCATTTTAAATGAAAGACATTATGTTACATGCTGAACAAACACCAGAACAACTCAACTTTACTTGTCGGACTAGGACATAGACTGCTTGCCGGATTTTCTAATTTTTTTCGGTAAATCTTTTTGGACCTTTTTCGGGATTGGGCTACCAGTCATTTTGACCACGCGTCACAGGTAGTCCTAGACTTTCTCAAAGTCCTTCTTAGCCCCCCGTATGCACTCGCTTTTTGACCCAGTAATCGCTTACCAAGTGACTCAGCGAGTTCGACTTGGAGCAAGTCTAAGGTAGCCCAATCCGTTATAGATACGCCTGAAAAAAATACGGAGGCTAACTAGCACGTGGTTCGGTGAAAACGTAGCCAACAGGCAACGGGTGACAAAAGTTGGGCCCTTATATTCTGTTGTTGGGTTCTTTATATTTTAGGGTATTGTTTTGCTACTGTTTATTGTTTTCAGCTTTTGTTACCTTTGTTTTGCAAATTCTGTGCTCTTGTACCCGAGGTAAGAGGAGAACTGTTTTCAGTTTTTTAAGCAGGGAAGGAATAAGATGCAACTCCACTGACTGCACTCTATTTTATCTTTACTTGTACACTTAGATTATTTACTTTTTTAGTACGAGTGAAGTTATTGTTGTTGTTGCTGTTGTATCACAGCTGACAACTACACAGCAGCTACATATTGCTTTCCCTGCTTTACGTAAATAAATAACTTGAAAAGGCTAAACCATTATCTGAAGTGCAGTTTGGTGATTTGTAACTCAGATTTACTTCTATGACACTACGTTAGATATTCATGTCATTACTTATTCTGATATTACTTCAGCGTCGCTTAAAATTTCATAGCATATTCTTCGATTCTGTATATATAATCGGTAATGCTTCGTTGATTTTACAATGGTGTAGTACAGAGTAGAGCACATGCTGCTGCACCGGTTGACAATTCCCTACTCTTATCTACTCGAGGAGTACAGCAGGAACTTTAACGTCGCCAGTTATTAGTAAGAAAAAGTTTGGAGACAAGGCCAACGGCTTTTCGTCTCTGCCCAAAGACGCGACCGGAGGTGGATTCGTATGGCGTCAAATATCCGCCAAAATTCAACTTGGCGGTTCAACATTCAACTTCGCGATCCAACATTCAACTTCGGGGTTCGACATTCAACTTCGGGGTTCGATATTCAACTTCGGGGTTCGACATTCAATAGGCCTTTTGCATGCAACAGACGGTCATGTGACTTGTTGGCCCATAGCAACGCCATACTGGGTTGCAAGCTAACCAGCTCTCCCTTGACAACCAACAGAGCTTGACTGACCCGTGGTATCATAGCTGGACTTCGAAGCGTTTTTTCGTCTTACTTACTAAATTGATCTCGAAATAAGTCTTATACAGAACAAAAGTAAAGGTTTTTCTTTACTTTTGATCCGGTATTTTGTCAAATATGCTGGGCAAAATAGAGTTTGGACGCTCAAACGAACTCATCTCGAATCTCAGGCCTGGCAAACATGGCGGCCGCTAAACACAACTTGGTGAACTCTTTCGATTGCTTGTTTTAATGCTAGTGAATAATCGGTCAAATACAATAAGCTTTTGCTCAGGACTCAAAAGAATATTGGGATGAATACTGTTTAACTCTAGGCGCTCGTACATGTACTAAAAAAATATATTCATAAATGTTGTATTATTTAAATGTTCGTTTCCTTTGCCTTAACCTAGAAAAGGACAGGCTATGGCTAGCTACATGTACTCGAGGAGATGCAGAAATTATCTTAGAATATTATTTTAGTTTGATACTGAATCTGTGGGTGTTACATATCCAGTTTTGAAGCAAAGAAAAATATCAGGACTTTGATAAGTTTTATATATCCCTACTTAGTCATTGGAGAGAATGTTATATATTTTGTTTCTTATTTTGCTATTAGCCAGTAACAGGCATACATTATTAACAAGTTGCTATACAATTTTAATATTATTAAAGGAACACTGTCAATTAACCCAAAAATGATAAACATTCTCATGACTAAAGACAAAAATATTACCCTGCAAGCAGAGGTTTCTCGTCTACTCAGATTACCAGACTATGCAGTGTACTAGCCGAGAAAATTTGAGACAATTTTGATAAAGGATGGCAAAGATTTGAGTGGATGAAAAATACTGCTTTTAAGAGAAATTTAGAGCAACTTGAAATATGTTCACTGTAACCGAAATCAAGTTTATAGAGGCCCGGTTATTAGGGGGAGGTGGGGTGCTGTTATCCCTTATCCCTATATTTTTCAGGATAGTTAATCACTTATCCCTGAGATGCAGATGGCTGTTATCGATTATCCCTTATCCCGATGGACTTTGGTTATCCCTTATCCCTACTGTTTTCTGGTTTGTTATTCCTTATCCCAGTCATTATTTTGCTAGTTATCCAGCTTATCCCCAATATCCCTAACCAGGCCTCGTTAGCTTTTGTAATCCACTTTGTCATCACATAGTATTACTCTTCGAACAGGGTGTTATTTTTGTAGTTTTGTTTTAAAGAAACTTGAAGATTCAATTTCAACGACAGTGCCCCTTTGACATCCACTAGACCATGTAAAAATATATACTAGATTAATATGGGAGTACCCCCAGGAAGCAGCAAGGCATAAAACCAAAAAATTAAGGAATTAGGCCCTAATTCCTTAATTCTGATTCCTTAATTTTTTGATATCCAGATTTGCACTTAAAGAAAAACACCAAGTATAAGTATTCCAGCCAGTTAATAATAATAATAATATTCTTTATTTAAAGAGGGTAACACCCAAAAGCAAAGCTTACAAACTTGTGGCCCTCAACTACTAATTTAAGTATAAAATATAACTTTACATATAGGTAGCAAATATGATAAAAACTACGGATAAAACTAAGATGTGCATTATATACAATTGAAATCAGAACCACAATTACTAACTAATAACATATAGCTAAATCGATCTAAATCGATCAGTTAAGTTCTTTATCATTTTCTAGCTTTTCTAGCATGTCACTTTTTGAAACATTAGAGTTGATGTGTTTGCTGCAGAAAGCTTACAAGGTGTTTAATAAGTTCTCAATATTTCATGTCACCACACCAAACATAGGAAAAATATAGTTGAGAAAAACTGACTCCCTCTTTAATATTAAAGAAAAAGAGTACTAACTGATTATGGTTAATTATAGACACATGATAACACAAGACCAGTTCTTCAAAGTTAAATATTTTATTTATGTTTCATTTTCTTCTTCTAGAACTTTCACAGTGCAAATACAGAGCTTGGCCTTCCTGTGGTCATATCGACCATTGCATTTTAATACTGACACTGTCACCGTTCGTCAATGTTTCGTGTACTCTCCAAAGTTATAAACCTGAGAAATTAACGCCGTAATTACTGGTTTATATAATATAGTATAAAAGGAAGAAGGAATCTGCTCAACTATTGCAATACTATTCGTTTAATTATGACTACTTTACATTGTTGAGCGGCCGCCATGTTTGCCATGCCTGAGATTCGAGGTGAGTTCGTTTGAGCGTCCAAACTCTATTTTGCCCAGCATATTTGACAAAATACCGGATCAAAAGTAAAGAAAAACCTTTACTTTTGTTCTGTATAAGACTTATTTCGAGATCAATTTAGTAAGTAAGACGAAAAAACGCTTCGAAGTCCAGCTATGATACCACGGGTCAGTCAAGCTCTGTTGGTTGCCAAGGGAGAGCTGGTTAGCTTGCAACCCAGTATGGCGTTGCTATGGGCCAAGAAGTCACATGACCGTCTGTTGCATGCAAAAGGCCTATTGCATGTGAATGTCGAACCCCGAAGTTGAATATCAAACCCCGAAGTTGAATATCAAACCCCGAAGTTGAATATCGAACCCCGAAGTTGAATGTCGAACCCCGAAGTTGAATGTTGGATCGCGAAGTTGAATGTTGAACCGCCAAGTTGAATTTTGGCGGATGTTTGACGGTCTCTCGAAACTGTATAAATTTGTAAACATGAATGTTGAATTGTAGAACAACAATGTTGGATTTACAAACACTAAAGTTCCATGACTAAATTGAATGTTGGATCGCGAAGTTGAATGTCGAACCCCGAGGTTGAATGTTGGATCGCGAAGTTGAATGTTGAACCGCAAAGTTGAATTTTGGCGGATATTTGACGCCATAGATTCGAACCCAGACGAGTCAACCTCTCGTAAATCATGTCCCGCGCTTTGGATTAATTTAAGCCATGTGCTCTGGATTTGCAATTCAAATTTACCGTAACTTTACGGATGACAAATTGTCAACTTGAAAAACACTTAATTCCAGAAATGTTGTGCTAAGATGGTTTCTGGCTACTAAATTATTTCCTCCCAACTCGTACATAAGTAAATTGTAGTAATATTTATTTGATAGGCGAGTGGAAGATGAAGTTAGATCGAATTACACGGGGTTCAGTCTGTTTTCTATCAGCATGCATGTATCGATTTCAGTTTCCGCTGTGCGAGTGTCGTTCTTCGCATGCAGGGCATAGAATACTCAGATTTAGTGTCTAGAGCGAAAGAGAGCGAAAGAGACTTACCGGTATCTGAAAACAAACAAGCTTGGCGAAGAACGGCGCAACGCTGGGATGTCGAGGTCAACGGACATGTATAAAATCAGTAAAATTGTAAATATTAGGCAAATAGCTCTCTCTCTCTCTCTCTCTTCCTCTGTATGTACTGAAGCAAAGTCGAATTACTCGCTCTTTCCATCAACGATTTATAAACATTGGTAGTTCAAGTAATACGTATAAGTTTAGCTCCATTACTATGTGAGTGTAACAGCATTTATGTAGTTTCTGAGTATGTCTTAAGCTTTTTCACTAGGGCCATTACGCCAACTGGAAGTCTTTAACCTAAAAACGTCATTTAACGGCTAGCAGCTTCGAGTCTGCTTTAGGCACTCATTTATATGATGACCAATGAGTCAATTGAACTTCCATATTGTTTATTACTGCACTTGTGGCTTAAAGTTTAATTTAAGTAGCGTCAGTGGCGGCGGCAAACCATATATAAAGAAAAGTTATCTTTATATTAACGTGTCACTGATCAATCTTACCTATCTTCGTACGTTCCAAGCCATTGAGCTTCAGTTTTACCTAAATTAAGGAACGTTCGGCTCCAGTTTCTAATTTAACTTTCTTCGGGGCCCCGCCGCAAAGGCAGGGCGACAAAAAATTAGTCTATAGACTCATTATATTGTTCTCCTCCACGGAAATCTTTAGTAAAAGGCGAAAGATTTATACGTTCTGAAGGAAAACCAGAGTACCGAACATCTTGCTCCTTGGCCTACTACTTTGTCACGCCAGCCGCGATCCGTGTGGGATAGTAGGCTTATTGTGAATGTCCAAGGAGTGACGTCATACTTCGCGCATGCGTATAACTCTGTAATCGGATTTATTTTCAGGTTTGTGCGACACACGCGTTCAGTAGTTTTCTAGACAATCGCTTACGCTTCCCAGAGAAGAGAGACTACTTTGCTGCCATGACGGAGAAAAACAGACCACACCCGAACAGGTAAGCATTATGGTAAACCAGGTTTATTAGACCTTTTCCGCATTTCATATCACGTGACGATCTCCTTGTGTATTGTTTCTTTTATTTCTGGTTAACGCATGAGGAGATACATTACATGCATAAATTTGTAGATCTCGGAAACAAAGCACTGAATCCTCTGGAGAGCTGTCAACAGCCGATTAATAATAATAATAATAATAAACTTTATTATACACAGAATTCAAACAGTTTACACTGATTTCCATTGAAGCTGTGTTTAAAAACTAAAAATAAGTTTACAATAATTGATAATATATAATAATTACGCTAATATAAGTATTCACATAGATGGTAATTACACTGATTAAAATATACTTGATAGTAATTACCCTAATTTAAAATATACTTGATGTACTATACATGTAGTAGCAGCATTAACTAATTACAGATAGGGTTATTCCAGTAGTTATTTACAAAACTCTTGATAGTTGGAGCATTCTTTATATAGCTGTCTAGACTATTAAAGAGTTTAGCTGCAGAGAAAGTAAATGATCTATAGCCAGAATTAGATGAAATTTTGACTAAATGGATGTTATTACGGTTTCTAGTATTATAATTATGTACATCAGAATTACGGTGAAATAGATTTTGGAGATACGGTGGACATAAATTATTTAAACATTTAAAAACGGTGAGACATTTATGGAAGTCCCAACGCTGGTTTAATGGAACCCAGCCTAGCTCTCTAAATAGATTCACTGTACGTTCCTCGCGTGTCTTCTTCATCAATATTATGCGTGCTGCTCTCTTTTGCAGCCTAAGGAGTCTATTAAGACTTGTCTGATCAGCATTAGACCAGATGATGTCACAATATTCTAATAATGGTTGGACTAGTGTACAATGAAGATGTTTACAGGTGTCTACACTAACATATTTCCTGATTCTCCTAAGGAGCCCTAATCTGCATGATACTCTAGCTGATAATGCATCGATGTGTTCGTGCCAGTTAAGCTTAGAATCAAAACATAAACCTAAATATTTAACGGACTCTGAATGTTGGAGTATGACTCCCGACGAAGATAAACATGGCTTTTTGGATCGTGCTAGCCGCTGGCTAGTCCCAAGAAGCATTACGTTAGTTTTCTTACAATTTACGATGAGATCATTAGCACTAAACCAGGTATTAAGATTGTCAAGTTCAGCTTGTAAGACGGATTCAATTAGCTGTATATCCTTGTGAGCAAAGAATATAGCTGTATCATCTGCATATAAAACTACTTTACTGCGTTGAATACTCAGAGGAAGGTCATTAATAAAAATGATAAATAATAGAGGTCCAAGGACCGAACCCTGTGGGACCCCTAGTGATATATCCATGGTGTCGGACAGTGTACCATTAATAGTTACTGTCTGAGATCTGTTACTTAGGTAATCGTCAAACCAATCTAATGCTTTCCCGTTTATGCCAACTTTGCTAAGCTTCACTTTCAGAATATCATGGTTGATCATATCGAATGCCTTGCTCAAGTCCAGAAATACAGCTCCGATAAGATTTCCTTCATCTATGTTCTTCAGTATAAAATCAGAGACATCCAGGAGGGCAGTACCAGTAGAATGACCAGGTCTAAACCCAGATTGATGTGTGGAAAGCAGCTTGTTTGTTGTTAGATGCTCGTAAAGTTGTTTATGTACAGCACGCTCAAAAATCTTCATCACAACAGGAAGCACAGATATTGGTCTAAAGTTATTTGGGTCAGAGAACGAACCAGCCTTGTGAAGTGGAGTAACAGTTGCAGACTTCCATGAAGTGGGTACTTTATTTGTTCGTAATGACAAATTGAAGATGTGAGCCAAGGGAGAAGCTAGAACAGTAGCCCCAGTTTTAAGCATTCGAGTATGGATGTCCTTGATACCAGAAGATTTCTTTACACGAAGGGATGAAAGTTCTTTCTGTACAAAGCTGATTGGTATGTCCTTAAACTTAAAAGCTGTAACTGAATCCGTCGTCACGCAAGATGTATGATTGCGCACTCGTAGAGTAGGCAAGGCGTTCCTTAGGCGTGCACCCACAGATGTAAAAAAGTTATTAAAACAGTTTGCCATCCCAGTGTTGTCAGAAATGCTTTTTCCGTCAATGTTAAGTTCATGCATAGCAACCTTGTTCTTTTTAGGTATGAGTTTTCTGATTGCAGACCATAACTTAGAGGCGTCATTAGCATTTTCGGTTAACAACTCGTTATAATAACTTCTCTTGGCAGTTTCGATCAGCCGGGTTACTTTGTTTCTGAGAGTCCTGTAAGAGCACCAATCCTGATCTAATTTGGACTTAACGGCTCTGCGCTTCATCACGTCGCGACTCTTCATAGATTGTCTGATTTCATCCGACATCCAAGGGGGCTGGGATCCTCGAACTCGAAGAGTATGCGTTGGGGCATGTTTATTACCAACATCTCTCAGAAACACTTCTGTGGCAAACCAGGCATCGTCAGGGCTGTCAAATAAATACACAGTGTCCCACGGCTGGTTTTGGAGATCAGCTATAAAATCATCTGGATCGAAATTCTTAAAACTGCGGACATTAATCACCTTTGGCTTAGCTTTGGGTAATTTGCAAGTTCTGTTGCAATAAATCAGCTGGCCTCGTTGCCCATTTCAGATCATGTGACAGTTCTCCAGAGGATTCAGTGCTTAGTTTTCGTATTCTAGAAATGTATGCATTTCCTCTTGGGATACAGAAAAACAAAACAAGGGAAAAGTCAGTGATTAGAGAGAACTTTTACACGCGTATTGTACATGTCATTTATTCGCCTTTGATTACTTTTTAATAATTCATCAGGTGAATACAATAGAAATCATGACAATGACGAGTATTTAGAAATCGTTTCCAAATACAGCTCGCATTTCAAGACTTTTAGATGGCTAATTTTATCATTAAAGTGGAGTTTATTTGAGAAGCCATGTAAAACACTCAGAGCTGTATTTAGAAAACGAGTTTCTAAATACAGTGAGAAGGGTTGAAAAATCGTATTTATAAATCGCTTGTAAAACAGTTCTTCGTGTTTTACATATTACTTCTCATCAGAATCCCTTTCACGGAGTGATTTATCTTTTGGCGTTCGCGTTCTCTTTGAAGTGCAAAACGTACGTTGTGTTTTCCCAGACGACGGTCGAAATGTAGGCGACTGCGTAAGGTTATTGTTTTATGCCGTCGTCCTAGACGACAAGGGACTTACGAGGTTAGAATAGAAACGATTTCAAGCTTTATTTTACCAATTACGTCTAAAAAATTACCGTAAAAACGAAAAATCCCTTTTAAAACTATTGAATAAACGATTATTATATATCAAACACGAGGAGCTGTTGTTGAAGCGACTTCTAAATACGGCTTTGCCTCGGTGTTCAACCTCTTCTCGCTGTATTTAGCAACTCGTTTCGTTTCAAGCTCCGAGTGTTTTACATGGCTTCTCAAACTCCACTTTAATGATAAAATTAGCGATCTAAAGTCTTGAAATGCGATTTCTAAACACTCGTCATGGTCATGATTTCAATTTCAATGAGCTTGAGAAATCTGTTATCTTGTGGGCATCCGAATTCGTATATCAACCTGTATGGAAAGCACGCGTTCTCGCTGCACAACTTTGGAGTCATATCATACCCAGGACACACCGCTCCTATGACAGACATGGTGCGTTACGTAAATAGATACAGAATGAATGGCAGTGCTTTTAATATCGGCTCGAGTTTGTAAATCTGATAAACACGGACACGATTTCTGTATATGCCTTATCAAATGTCAAAATGTGTAAAGTCATGTTTTTCAGTTATTTTGGCGATACGACCTATTTCGGTCGAGAAAATTGAAGCAAAAGAAAATCCGTATCAGATATTACAGATCAATTTCTTTTGTTTTTCCTTCATGAATTATTAATGAGTTTGTTGCGAAATGAAACTTGTCAAAAGAGGCAAAGAAAAGACGCCTGTTCACACCAAGTTGACCTCATTTCATTTGCCGACACAGCGAGTGGTTTTCACACCCCCAGCAGTTCTTTTTCGGCCTCGTTTTGGAGACCGTTCGATCGGAACGCCATTTTACGTTGTTATCCGAGCCACGAGGGATTTCACCGTCCCCATTGATTGTAAACGTAGCTACTTTCCAGATTTTTCGGCGTGAAAAGCGGATGCGCTGGAGTAAAGTAACGTAAAGCAACTTTATTTAACGTCGGTAACTCGTGACAGTCTGATGAGACTGATAAACTTGAGGCCGACGGGAGACCTACGATTTAACGTCCTTATCCGAGAAGACGTGAAGGTCTAACCATTTGCAGTTGTTTCACAAAGGCAGCACCTTCTCCCCAGTTATTTTACGACCCTGAGTGTTGGTCTGGCCGGGGATTGAACCCGCGACCTCCCGCTCAACAGACCGGAGCCTAACCACTGAGCTAACCGGGGGCGGTTAGCTCAGATTTCGTGTGAGTGGGACAAACTATACGGCATGTCCGTAGCCTTACTGTAACCGTGCTGTACCGTAACTCTGTAATTTGATTGGTTCAGCAAGGCAAAAACAATAGGAAACCATTTCAGTGTCATGGCATGTCGTACGGTAACCGTGCCGTAGTCAGTGCCGTAGTTTGTCCCACTCATACGAAATCTGCTCTATCCCGACTACCTCACGGTGGCTCACTACGGAGTTTATAATTTTATTCTTAGATTGTCGTTCTCCTTTTTTCTAATAAGATTTTTAAATCCAGGTTTTCCTGCCTTAAAAACGCTTTTAAGAACTCTTCACTTATAACATCTAGTACCCAAAGAAGGCTGGTCTGACCAACCGAAATATGATATTTAGGGCGCATTCGATTGACAGGAATAGATGGAATAGTCTCTGGAAATCACTGGTTCAGGCACATTTTACACTGTAAGCTACAAACGCTTGCTGACATATGATATTCAGGAACATTTATTATTTCAGTGGCTAACAAATCCTGATAGGGGAGCCGAGGTGGCGCAGTCACTTCGCCTCACACCTCTGTAGCCCAGGTTCGATCCCAGGACGCGGCGCCATATGCGAGTTGAGTTTGTTGGTATCATATCTCGCCCTTGCTCCGAAGGTTTTTCTCCGGCCTTTCCGGTTTTCCCCCTCCACAAAAACCAACACGCTAAATTCCAATTTGATCTGTGGTTTACGGCCCGGATCAGATATAAGCAATGTGCAGTGATTATTCTGTGTATTTCTATCCGGAATACGGTCAATCGAACGCACCCTTATCTTAGTTGTATCAGCTTTGCTGTGGACTTCTTGTCTTTTATAGAAGTTTGCGAAATAATCATAGACTACTAGCAAGTCCCTTCTATTCTGCTAATTTCTATATCATGTTAGCTGCCACGCATGCTCAGTTATCTTGAACCATGTTTAACCATCTTGAACCATTTTTAGCCATCTTGAACCATGTTTAGTCATCTTGAACCATGTTTAGTCATCTTGAACCATGTTTAGCCATCTTGAACCATGTTTAGCCATGCTTATATAGAAATTAGAGGAATAGAAGAGACTTGTTAGCAGTCCACGCTGTGCTTTTGCTCATCGCATTTTCTTATCTAATGATTTCCAGGCAAGGTTTGAGAAAGCGAAATTCAACAGTGAATGCTGTCACGCCGACTCAAGTACCCATCTTCACTCACACAACCAACACCGATGCTATGACAACGTTCCTACTGCCTCCTTTCATGCTCGAGGGGATACACACAGGTTTGATTATTAATTAGTAGTGTGAACCCCCTAATTATGAACTTGATCATTAACAAAGACAAAGATAACAACTCACATTAGCAGAGTATGCTTAATTCCAGGTATACTGGAGAAAATTTGAGACATTTTTGACAAAGAATCGAGTGGATGAAAAATACTGCTTTTGAGAGAAATTTCGACCAACTTGAAATCAGTTCACTGTAACCGAAATCAATTTTCTGAAATAAGCTTTTGTAATGCACTTTATCTTTCCCATTCTCTATCGAAAAAGGTTGAAAATCATATCAGGACATTCACATGCATGGTATTTCTCTGACTGTTTAGCACTCCATGTTGCATTGAGTCAACACATTGTTGGATGAAAGTTTGTATTTCGATCAAACATTTTGCCCAACAAAAAATGTTTGTCCAGCATCGTCCAGCACGAACAATGACACCAAGTCGAGATTGGAGTAGACATTTTTATACATTTACTGTATTTTTGTCTACTCCAATCTCGACTTAGTGTCGTTGTTCGATCGAATGCGGGACAGCCATGTAATGAGCCGCCGCACAAGATAGATTTATAAGCGGACAATCGGCTGAAAACTAATGTTATTTTCGGTATTTTCCTTTGCAAATGCGACAGGTCTACATATTGACAACTTCCTTTTCTTCCGATAGGAAGTTTTTACGACCAGTGCTTGTCTGACCTCAAGACCAAGATAGAGGTATTTTCCCGTTGACACTTTAGTTTTGTTTTTACTTGCTTTGTTTGCCAGATATCGTTATTTATACTGCTGCTGTTTCGTTTGCCTGTGAGCATAAAAACAACATGGAACTGTTTGATTCAGGTTCAGGTCTTTCTTTGCCGCAAATATTAAAATTACGAATATTATCAAATTGAGCAATCAAGCGCGAAGAAGTTCAAAAAGAAATCACTGAGTCAAGTTAGCGAATTGTACATACATTCTTAAAGATATTACCGTGGGGCATTTGCATATCCGAGCTGTGACCGCACGGTTGAGCATTTGCAACGTTCTTATTCAAAAAGGTCATATGCCCGGGTGTATATCTGTATATCGGGTGTATATCTGTATATCCCGGGTGTATATTTTTGCTCTGACGAAGGGCTAGCGCTCGAAACGTCAGCTGCTACTCGCTTTCCACGGCGGTTAGCATACCTCAATCGACTTTAGTTGATTACATACCATTGTTTATCTTCCCCGCCGACGCAGACCAAAACTAGTTTTTACAGGAACTAGTTGCCTATCATGTATATCAGTATGACAGGTTTGGAATTTAGGTTTTCGACTGCGTCTCATTGCGCACGTCTATATTCTCGTCACGTTGTGACGTCATTTGTGCATCTCTAAAAAGACAGACGTACATGCAGTAATTGTTAAATAACGGATAACATCCTATTTTATTTTGCCAGGGTCTCGATAGCAAGTCATCTAATCTCTTAGCGAGTTACCTTTACCTCAGGGGAATGTTCAACGTCGCTCGCGGCCACAGAATTGCGGTAAGAGAAGAAATTAAATGAGAGTCAACCTAAACTTTTTAAATATCAAGTTTGCGTTGTCTCGAAGTAATTAATAGATTCTCTGTAAAATTTTAGTTGTTTTAGATTTAGTTCTTGGTACATAAGAACATTTTCCATTTTTGTCATTTTTTGACAATCGGTACATAATTTTGTCCAATAGTGTAGTTCTTGTTACATAGGGAAAATATTAAATATGCATGAAATTTAAACATTTGAGACGTAGTTCTTGTTACATAGGGAAACTATTAAATATCTTCAAAAGGTTTCGACCCAGGCTTTTACTTACGCGGTCATGGGTCAGGAAAGGTCACATTTACACGATTTCAAACAAGCGTAGAACATAAAGTATTCACTTTAAACCAAAACTTTCTTCACAGAAGTACTCAAAACTTTTCGGAGGTTCATAAGCTATCAAAATTGCAAAAGGGTGATAGGCACTTTAAGGCCTCGTTGATACATGGTATCGGACGAATGTAGAACATGTACATAATTTGTACGTTT
Organism: Actinernus sp. WN-2022; assembly: GCA_030867875.1. NCBI lineage: Eukaryota > Metazoa > Cnidaria > Anthozoa > Actiniaria > Actinernidae > Actinernus > Actinernus sp. WN-2022. The sequence goes on along the minus strand of JAOWCC010000019.1, from coordinate 16,536,540 downwards.
AGGTCTTGCGTTTATACGGATCTACCCATCCAGACTACTTCCAGACTCTCTGTCCGTGCAAGTCTAGTTCTGTACTTGTGCCGGTCTCGACTAATTAGCTCAACACAGTGTAAACACATCTGTTTCGGTATTGTTTTGTACCGGTTAAACCTCCTCCGGTATTGTGTAAACGTAGCCTAAATAATGCGCGCGTGAATAGACAGCATTCATAACTGTGTATTCCGTTACGATAGTTTATCCACATATACAGAAAATATCATAACCACGTGAAAGAGCTTGTCGACATTAGTGATCTTGTGAAATCTAAGTTCTGTACCTTAAAAAGCATGAAGTTACAGCCAGTTTAAATTAGAGAGGTTTGTATGAGAAAAACAACGGAGGCCTTTCCAGCCTCGCTTTCATGTATTTGTTTTGTTCATTTGAAATGCCTGTAGCTCAACAGCAATTGTACACGGCAGAACGGAATATATTTGTTAATTACTACAACGCCTTCCAACATCGCGTAGAATTTCAATTATCACTATATACTGTAAATTAAAATAAGTATAAACCCAGTAATACCATCGTACGACGGCACTTATGTAAAGGTTAAAATGGAATCGTTAAGATAAATTTAAAGAAATAAAAATAAGAAAACACTAAAAATACAAAGATACGATCTCTACTATCGCTGTGAACTTTTCTGCGATCGTATAACGGTCATATGAAAATCGGGCTGAAACTCAAATACAATAATATACTTTACATGCTGATGCCACTTACAACACGGAAGTTCGCTGATATTTTGGTAGCACACACCGCGGCAAATCGTCACGCGCATGCGCTTTTGATGAGGCGGTCGCGCGCACGTCTCCCCAGTTTCCCGCCAAAACTAAAAGAAATCAGACCCTGCACCCCTGTTTCTAATTTAGGTACGAATGTGATGTTTCGCGACTAACAACAAAACTACTTAAAGTGCCTATGAACAATATTTTTTGATTTTAGATATCAATTCTAAATCAAGTAAATAGTAGAATGTTAAAATATATTTTGCTTTGAATGCTGTGCCGCTGAGTTAAGGAGGTTTAAATATCCGAAATGCTAATTACATGACGTCAGGGGAGGTATCTGCAATCACTTCTTAGTGGTTGTGAATGGGCGTTTCTACTGATATAGGAAAACAAATTTCTAATATCATTTTATTTCAACCATGGGTACAACACTAATAATTTGACAAAAAAATAATTGTAACAAACATTTTTGTATAATAATAGATGCCTCCCCTGACGTCATGTAATAGCATTTTGGATATTAAAACCTCCTTAACTCAGCGGCACAGCATTGAAAGCAAGATATATTGTACCATTCTACTATTCACTTGATTTAGAATTGATATCTAAAATAAAAATGTATTGTTCATAGGCACTTTAAAGTCTAAACCTAAGACTCCCATAGGTTGAAGTTTCTTAATTTGTAATTCACTGTGAGTTTACTAAGTTATATAAGTATTTCTTTTTAAAAATTAAGACCTCGGAAACTTATATTTCAACTCCAGAGCCTTCGTTCTTTCGGCCTGCGGAGCGGTGTGCCCGTATCAACGCAGTCTTCCCGTTGAATTAACAACTATTCTTAAATGAAAACACGCTTGAACTAACTATTATTGTTAATTTTAAGACCAATCCTAACCCGAACCACAAAACCTAACCCTAACCATCGGACGACTTCACGGGTAAACGACGGATTCTCACTCACCTAGAGCAAGTGTTCACAGGTAAACAAGAAGAGAAGGTAAACGAGAGAAAATTATTTTTTTAGCGCTCCGACTCGAGCTCGAACTCGTAACCTTTTGCGTGAACTGCAGTGTCGTGACCACCACACTAAGCCGGTCTACCGCCTTTCGGAATGTGACAATGTTTATCTTTATCCTTATAGGTTTTAAGAATGTCATAAGAATAATGATTATCATTATATTTCAAGCGTGTTTTCCATTTAAGGATAGTTGTGAATTCAACGGGAAGATTGTGTTGCCCGTATCCTGGGATCCAGGGACTCTCCCCAGGCGTTTTCTGTTGCTGTTAAAGCCGCGTAGGAGTGGACACTAGCTAGCCGCTTCACTGCTTCCCGCCTTACCTATCGCGAAGAGGAACTAGACCGAAAGCACAACCTTTTATTGTAAAGTGTAGCCCATTTGAACCGACAATTTTCCACTTTGCTTCACAGGCACTCGATGACTTCTATGCCGTATCTACGAGAAACGTGCAGTTGTTCCCTAACAAGTAAGTTTTGTTGACAGACATACTAGGACGCATGCGCAATCTGATCCGCAAATCGGCGGAAATTTTACCGAAACCACTATCTGTTCAACACGTTATCTCCCTTAGATTGACTAATATCATCAATTGTCAAAATGGCTAGAATTGATTATAATCCTCTATTTAACCTCGAGGTTAAAACCAGTCAAGGATAAAGATAAACAATTGTCAAATTCCGAACGGCGGTAGACGCGCTTAGTGTAGTGGTCACGACGTCTGTACTACCAAGCACTACACGCAAACGGTTACGAGTTCGAGCCCGAGTAGGAACGCTTCCTTTCTTGTTTACCTGTGAACCCTAGCTCTAGGTCAGTGAGTGAGAACCCGTCGTTTACCCGTGAACTCGTCCGATGGTTAGGGTTCGGTTTGTAGTTCGGGTTAGGGTTTGTCTTAGAATAATGATTAGAATCAATTCTAGCCATTTTGACAATTGATGATATTAGTCAATCTAAGGGAGATGACGCGTTGATCTGTTGGCGGTCAATATCTCGTGTTTGAAGGCAATTTTATTCCAGTGGGCAAAACCTAAACTACACTGTTCAAAACATATGTTGTTTCTCAGTTTCTGGAGGAAATGGTCTGAGTATTTGAATCTTATCCTTCCAAAAAAAAACTTATTCTTCGCAGAAAACTTGAAGGTACTCGCCAATTTTGTGTATGCTGCAGTCGTTCCTAGTTCCCGCGCGTCACGTTATTCAGTAAATGGGTCTGGGTCGAGATTAGTTATGAATATCCATAGTTTCACACCTGTCAATTAAAAATACTTCAGACCAATCATAACGCAGCAATGTTCCTAGGGGAAATACCGCCGCCATCTTTTCCCACAAGCTCGTCAGGAGATGAAAACACATGTACATGTATTTATTTATTTATCTGTTGTATTCGTCTAACCACTGTGTTTACTACGTCTTCGTACTCCCACGCAGAAGTAGAATTGTGAACTAACTCGTTCTTATACTTCCAGAATTGTGTGTGATATTGTCTCTAACCTCACGTCATCAGAGGAGAAAGAGCTGCAAACCAAAAGCTTCTTCAGGAAGGCCATCGCTCTAAAACACCCCAAAGAAGTAAGTTTCCATGATTTTAGTACAGCGATGTTTCGTTTGGAGTTCATTTGGTATGACTGATGGAGTGGTTGTATGATTTGGCCATATCTCCCTCCACCCCCTTCACCCTGCCTTGTACATGTTTGTTACCAGGAGCCCATTAATTAGCTCCTGTTGTTACTGACATTCCCGCTGTGAGAAAAAAGTAGTACCTATAGGGCTCCTCGTACTCTACGTTTCGTAGCTGGAGCCTCCCCCTTCCTTTACACACCTTTTTACGCCTTCCCAAAAGGCCCCAACTCCTCAACAGCTTCGTAACCCCTTTTGTGATATCAAACCCATATTATAAAATAGTTTCGATAGTACACGCGCTCTGATTGGCTGTAAGCCGTGTTTCTATAACTCTATAGAAACATAGACAGTTGAGCGCGCGCTTGAGCTAGTTGTGAGAATTTACCTTTTGGTTATCAAATTAAGCGAGCGTTTCCGTGCTTATATTCGTTTATTTTATAAAGGAAATAGAAAACATTTTCTCATTGTTTCTATAGAGTTATAGAAACACTTGTGGAAGTTTGGAAGAACTCGAAATAGCTGTGGAAACACTCGCCCTTCGGGCTCGTGTTCCCACTACGATTTCTCGTTCTCCCAAACTCCCACTCGTGTTTCTATAACTCTATAGAAACACGGGAAATGTTTTCTATTTCTTAAATAGAACATAGGGCCCCTAAGGGCAACTCGCGAATGGTCAGTGACCTATTTAGGCATATTGACCGCCTCCCGGTTAGCTCAGTGGTTAAGCGCCGGGCTGTTGTGCGGGAGGTCGCGGGTTCAAACCCCGGCCGGACCAACACTCAGGGTCTTAAAATAACTGAGTAGAAGCTTCTGCCTTTGTGAAACAATTTCGTTCACGAGCTGCAAATGGTTAGACCTTCTCGGATAAGGACGTTAAATCATAGGCCCATCAGTGGATGAAGAGCCACCTCGTGGAAATGGCACTGATTAATCCGTTATTATTATTATATTATTTATATTATATACTAAAAATCACGTGACGGATCGTTTATTTATTTACTTTCTTACTTACTTGCTCACTCACTGACTTAGTCTTCTTTCTTTCTCCCTCTTCGATAAGTTATCATACCTATTTGTAAATAGATGCGGGAATCGCTCTCAGCGCCTCTCTTTTAAAAATTAAAAAAATCGCCGACACAGTTTTTTAGCTGATATAATTGCGAACAATCTGTGAAAATGTGAAGTAATTCGCACAAATTCGCGTCGAGTTGGAGCTTTTTTCAAACTATGTTTAGAACGAAAATAGAAAGTCAAGAAAACGCTCTGAAAAGTTTTAGCCGGCCGGCGAGACTGATTCTTTCAACCAGTGACTGGGAAACTTCCCACAGCAACACATGTGGCTACTTTTCCCATACAAACCTTCACGCGAACTAACATATGTAGTAAGAAAGTGTACCATTTTCCCGCTTTGAAAAGCAAACAAAACTTTTGAATAGGTTTGTACATTGTACAGGACTCTAGCAATTTAACGAACCATAAAGCTGGCATTTCGCTACATTCAAGCCTTCTAGTTGAGTACCAAGAATACGGTTTGTAAATACATTCTCTTCAAGCCTCATGCAAGGATGGTTTGTGTACGTTTTGAGGACAGAAGCTTCTCCATAATTGTTTGTATCACATGGAATAGCCGGTAAGACCGTACTAGTATAGATTGACCGAAAAATAAGCGGCTACGTTTGCTGAGAACATAGTTTTTCATAAATAACTCATATTGCTGTTTCCTATACAGATCAACCTATCGATGTAGTATGCCTTTTAATTTACTGCTAATTTTATTTTCAAGACAATAAACCACAGAAGAAACCATCAATATTATTTCATAAAGTACCTTGTTTCAGTTGTTTGTGTGTCAAACAGAAACGGGGGGCGCAGATCTGCAGATCAGTCAGTTTCAATATATTTTTTGTCTCTAGTAAATTCTTATCATTCACGATTTCCGATGTTAGACAAGAGAGCGATTTAATTTTATAGCAATTACATTGTATTTTAGAATGTAGATTCGCCGGAAAATCTATTGCCAGGACACAGATAATTCTCGATCTCTCTTATTTACGAACTAGCAATCCGGGTTTCACTATAAACCCGGCTATAAACAATGAACAGACTTAGGACTTATAAACTGCTGATCATTACCTTAGTGATTTCTCCGCTGAATTCTCCCTGTAGCCCGGATCCAGTAACAGCACAACCTGAAAGCCGAACCAGGTAAAATACCCTGGGAAAATATTACCCCAAAAAGATAAGAAACCACTGCTAGCTATATAGCACTACTTACTTGCAGGCCACTTCCCAAGCGATTTTAGCGACTATTCATTCGTCCAGTTTTCAACTCGGTCGCCAGCGGCTCTTATTTCCCCCTAAATCATCAACATCCGGCAATAAATTTAAAAAGAAAGACACATTACTTTGTTCTGAAGAATCTGATGCAGATTTTAGTTCGTTATTTACTAAACCACAGCAAAATTCGCAGTGTGAGTTTGTAGAAAATATAAGGAGAAATGTATGGGTTCGAAGCAACTTGAGAACGATGCGTTAAGTGTATGACGTCACATACGCTAGAAAATGACTAGGCATTCCTCGCCCACGGGAACGGATTCGCGTGATGGCGGACGTGATTTTGACGGTAAACTCTCTTTAAAATGTGTGGTCTAATTGGCCCCTTTGCAAACTTTCTTCACTGATTTGGATATTTCTGCCACTGTTTGTTCTTATGGAATACAAAAAAGTGGCAAAAGAAATGGTCAAATTTCGTTGTAGTGGCACTTTAAGCGTTTAAATTGCATATGAAGCGAAAATTAAGTAGATCTAATTTTAAAATGCTTTCGAAATGATGAATAATGACATTTTCCGTTTGTCAACATCTCATCTCGTTTCAGAGATATTCAGGTTTTTGTAATATGCAAATGAGATAACCTATGACGTCATATTGTTTGCGCAGCCTGGAGACAAATCACAAAATGAAGAATATCTCTGCAGATATTGAATAAAAAATACTGAAACTTTGCACACGTATGACACTATGGAAAGTACACATCATTGTGTAAATTATGGTGTTGCCATGGAAACTCTCATGGCCCCACGCACCTTTCACCTTGAACATAAAATTCCAATTTCTTTCCTTGTTACAAAAAATAAGTTGCTTAAACTACTCACATACAATGCCTACATTGTTCCAAATCTTATTTTGGACCCACACCAAAAAAAATGTGTTTGACAAAGGAGAAATTAGGGAAGTTTGTGTCATTTGTAGTGGAAGCGAAGCCTGGGGCCAGAGTGTTTCCATGGCAACATAATTTGCACAATGATGTATATTTTCCATAGTACCACATATGTGCAAAGTTTCAATAGTTTTTATCCAATATTTGTAGAGATATTCGTCATTTGTGATTTGTCTCCAGGCTGTGCAAACGATATGACGTCAGGTCATCTCAGTTTGCATATTACAAAAACCTGAATATCTCTGAAAAACGAGATGAGATATTGACAAACAGAAAATGTCATTATTCCTCATTTCGAAAGCATTCTAAAATTAGCTCAACTTAATTTGCGCTTCATATGCACTTTAAGGTCAGCTCAAGATCAAATAATATTAGGGGAACCCCCTCAAAGGACAATGACGTCAACGAGTCACTTGAAATACAGACAGCATTGCGTTTCATTTTGCGTATTGTCTCAAGCAATCCGATCGAAACACTGCGATTGTTAGTTGGAAAACCAGAAGCGGGAAATAATATTTGTGTCAGAAATTCCGCTATGGAAACCATCAGAAAGATGCTTCATTTTCCCAAGTCTGGCTCGAAACATACGTCACCAGTTGTGTGCAGGCCTCCAGTCTCTGGTACAGAGCTACAGACCGTTATGAATTTCAGTATTCAAACAGAAAGTGAAACAGCTGGTACTGCCAAGATGCCGATGTTCTCGCAGGTACTCAATAATATTTCATTGGAGCACTTTTAGCTTTAAAACTTGACAACTGATATAATTGGAAACATCTTTTTCTGGAATACAATCAATCAAACGCACCTTAAAACAATTTGAAAATTGCTTCACAAGGTACCGTTTAAAGTTGGGAATTCTGCCTTCTGCTCGAGTGGTTTGTCAAACGGAAATATAAGGCTGGAACTGAATTACGTGTTGTGGAACAATTCATATTCAGCAGACAGACGTTAAAAAAATCATGACTTGTTATTGAATTTTATTTTGACGATTGCATGAAAGCACTAATAATTATGTTCTAATTCGCTCCCCGCTCAACCGAACATAAAACATTTATCATGTAATAAGCAACCACTTATAGGGGTGTGTCCACACGAACCGCGTGCGCCCTCTTTATTTATAACTATCATAACTTCAATTGACACGATGATAAGTTGTAATCTAGAGCAATTGGTAGGTATAGGTTGTATCGCAAGCGACTAATACAACGCACCACTTAATTAGTCAATCTTCATAATGTTACTGACAATAGTTACGACTGCAATAATGCTGAGCCGGACACGTATATTACAGGCTTATTGTTCAAATAGGATTGTTTACATATATTGGAAATCTAACTAAAACCATCTTCAGGTTTAACAAAGCACCTACGATGTTAATTACACTTCTTCCAACAATTTATTACATTAAGCAAAGCTTAATAAATAAAAGCTTGTATCACATGCGACTAATACAGATTCAGTCATTCAATCTTCATAAGTTACAATAGTCGTGACTGCAATATTGCTAAATTGGACAGTGGTTTCTAGATTGTTAAACGTAGATAATCTAAGTTTATGTACGTTGCCCGATACGAAAAACCAGAAATAAAAACCCCCTTGCTGTGGAAAACATTCTGGAAACGTACTCCTCGGCCGAATGCGAGGTTCCGAGAGCTAAAGCAAAAAGCTAAATAGTACTCTAGCGTCCTTATTTGAGATTTGTATTGAAGTTATGGCTGCACTCTATAGTATTCTAACAAACATATCAGTTAAAAACTGGAGATTCCTTAATCTTCCGAGATTAAAGTTTGGATATGTAAAAACTAAAGGAAAATATATCGCGCATGACCCACATCATGCATTATGCGAACTGCTACCTTATGCAACGGGTAGAGGACTTAACTTGATGTCAACATAGCTACGAAATACGAATTGGGCACTTAAAACGCTGTTTGTAAAAGCATGAATTAAAACATTGTAATTTAAAATTAAATCTTTAGTCCTTAATTTGCATTTTGATTATGTAAGAATAATTTGAGTTACATGCATATAGTATATATAGGCTTATTATTCAAATAAGCCTGTTTACATGTCTTTGGAAGTCATAACAGAAAACATATTCGGTTGGCCTCTAGTGTAATTGGTAGCCGAGTAGACTTGGCTCTTTAACTTGAGAACTCAGTCCGTCTCCTTCTGCTCCAGAGTGAAGAACTGTACAGGACTGTGAAAATATAACAAACAAAAAACAAGAAAACGAACAAGAAGCCGGTTGCTTCACACAATTTGCAATAATAACATTATTATCTAGTATATTAAAGCATAAAACTGCTACAAAAATCATCAAGTAACTGAAACCATAACTTCGTTTCGAACTAGAACCATATATGGATTTATGAAAATATATAACCTTATGCTCATTGGGTATTTAATTTGGAAGGCGAAGCGGCGGACGTTGGACTAATGTACCACTAATGATGTATTGTTACTAAAACAACACGTACACCCCGATGGCGGGGTTACGTAACCCATGATAAATACATTTAGCAATAGACCCTTTCAGCTTGCCTGTTTGTTGTACCATTTCAGACCACGTGACTTTTCCCTTGAGTAATGCGTTTTTGTTTTTCTGTATCTCAAGAGGAAATGTACCAATTTCTATAATTGGAAAACAAAACACTGAATCCTCTGGAGGACTATCACGTGGTCTGAAATGGGACAACAAACGGGCAAGCGGAAAGGGTCCATTAGACTGCGAGTTCGAGGTTTCTATTAGCAGATAGCTGGCGAGGGTCACAGCCCCGAGTCAAATATCAAAGTCGATAGAAAGCGTGATCTCTAATTATTTTAGCATAACAAACCACCGTTCTATCAACTTAGCGAGGCGAGAAAACTGTGAACAAACTCACAAAAGAAGTATTTTTCTAAGTGATTTTTGCCTGCAACGCCTGGTTAACCAATCAGATGGCGAGTTTTCCAATATACTGCGGCTGGGTTTATCAACAATTAACAACTAGCTGTTGTTCCAATATCGTAACTTTCCGGTTCCAAAATTCCGCGTTCCCGACTCTCCGTTGGTAAGAACATACTCTTGTATTCTTTAAGTTCTTCAAAATTTAGTGTATGTTTCTTCTAGTTTGACGACAGTAAATCAGACTTCGAACGTATAATGTTTTAGTTATGTTGCGATAGATCCGGCTATCAGTCCTATTTCAAGTAGCACGGAACCTCTGAGACCTGTATTCTGATTGAACCCATAATACTATACTTCTATTGTTTTTGTACTGCACTTTCTAAAGTGGCGGGGTTACGTAACCCATGATAAATACATTTAGCAATAGACCCTTTCAGCTTGCCTGTTTGTTGTACCATTTCAGACCACGTGACTTTTCCCTTGAGTAATGCGTTTTTGTTTTTCTGTATCTCAAGAGGAAATGTACCAATTTCTATAATTGGAAAACAAAACACTGAATCCTCTGGAGGACTATCACGTGGTCTGAAATGGGACAACAAACGGGCAAGCGGAAAGGGTCCATTAGACTGCGAGTTCGAGGTTTCTATTAGCAGATAGCTGGCGAGGGTCACAGCCCCGAGTCAAATATCAAAGTCGATAGAAAGCGTGATCTCTAATTATTTTAGCATAACAAACCACCGTTCTATCAACTTAGCGAGGCGAGAAAACTGTGAACAAACTCACAAAAGAAGTATTTTTCTAAGTGATTTTTGCCTGCAACGCCTGGTTAACCAATCAGATGGCGAGTTTTCCAATATACTGCGGCTGGGTTTATCAACAATTAACAACTAGCTGTTGTTCCAATATCGTAACTTTCCGGTTCCAAAATTCCGCGTTCCCGACTCTCCGTTGGTAAGAACATACTCTTGTATTCTTTAAGTTCTTCAAAATTTAGTGTATGTTTCTTCTAGTTTGACGACAGTAAATCAGACTTCGAACGTATAATGTTTTAGTTATGTTGCGATAGATCCGGCTATCAGTCCTATTTCAAGTAGCACGGAACCTCTGAGACCTGTATTCTGATTGAACCCATAATACTATACTTCTATTGTTTTTGTACTGCACTTTCTAAAGGTTAGGGTGTTTTCTATTGTTGGGTAGGCCAATACTGTCGCTCGTTTGAGCCACCCGACCCCCTAATTCACCGTACGGAAAAAGATGGCCGCTGTACATTAACCACAATCCCTTGCGAACCTAACACAGTAAAACACACACGTAGAAATCCTCTAATATTTTCAATGACAGTGTACTGGCAACAACACTTGTACTGGCTTGTTATTAAGATAACACGTAGAACTCCTCTCTTCTCGTAAATAACAGTGTATTACTCTACCGCGATTTTATAACGAATTTAAAGTTTTACGTGCGCAAAGGACTGTGGGTAAAAGTACAAGCCGCCATTTTTGCGAAGAGATTGTCGTGGGTATATACTTCATGGTAGCGTTCCATATAGTCTCCCTGCATAATACTGTAAAACAGTAGAGAAAATGATTATGCAGGGAGACTATATGGAACGAAACACTACCATGAAGAATATACCTTGTCGGGTCTGGTTTGCTGTAAAAAAAAAAATTGTGAGTGGGCTTAAGAGCTTCCCGATATTTATAGATTGCACATACGTGTGAATAGTCACCGTATGTTTATTGAGAAGATTGGTAGATAGATTCCTCGTTGGGTAATGGGGCAACTGTCAATCGAATTGAACCTTCAAGTTTCTTTAAAACAAAACTACAAAGATAACACCCTGAGATAGAAGAGAAATGCCTTGTGCATGTCCTAGTATGATTTTCAATCTTTTTCAATAGAGGATGGCAAAGATTAAAGTGGGTTACAAAAGCTTATTGTAGAAACTTGATTCGGTTGCTCTACAGCAATATTTTTCATCCACTCGAATCTTTGCCATCCTTCGTCAAAATTGTCTAACATGTTCTCCGGTATACCTGGAAAACATACTCTGTTAATCTGAGTAGTTATTTTTCTCTTTCGCCAGGAGAAATTTTAAAATCATATGAGGTTTGTCAGTGCCCATGCATTTAAACACTAAACTAAATATCTTGACATCCTTACCTTAAAAACGAATTCGGAAATATTGGCGTGTTTATATGGTATTGCAGGCACTATTTATATCACAGAACCTTCCTTTTCTAGCAGCTTTAGTAGTTATTTACCGGGGTGCTGTACTGGGGTGTTGGGTGGGATGTACTGCACGGGGCTCATACCCGTATAGCTTATATATGATAGTACCCCTCCCCAGGAGGAAGTATTCGTAGACTTGCATTTATGTCCGCTTTCACATTTTTAGCTATTTGTTTTAATTGGCTTCCAGCTTGTTGCTAATCCCTCGAAATTGCTGTGTGTTTCCTTTGTTCTGCTAATTTTCATTTCGTTCAAATAAAGGGCGCTTGGGGTGGGGGGAGGGTAGGATGTGTTGTGAGGGGGTGGGGCATATTTCGCGTATTCAGAAAAAAATAATTGTTTACATATACTATAAATAGCGACTACTGGCCACATTTCAAGGTTTATGTTTCAGTCTGTAATGATTGCTGTGTTACTAACTTTTCCACTTTCGTTCTTTTCTTTTCAGTATCAGGAGCGCCACCGTCGAGACAGGTGAACTTACTTAGTTTTTTATAAGTAATATCATGACATGAGGGAAATTAGCGATTAAATTTCCCCGAGAGCCGTGGGAGGATCTGTGGAAGTCCCGACGCCGCATTTCAAATCCTACTGAGGCTCGAGGGGAAATTTAATCGCTAATTTACCGAATTGTCATGCTATTAGATTGTAATCCTATGATCTGCGAGGAAGAGAACTAATCTGCGAGAAGTTTGGTTCCCTCTGGCTTTCGAAAACGTTTTGTTATTATGCTTGATTGAGCGCAATAGATTGAATGAGCCTGGCTGCCTCTGGGGCAAGTGTGTTGTTTTTAAGAAGAATAACAGTAAAATACATTGTAATTATGTGCTTGACTAAATATTCAAAGGCCATACGTATATGGTTTTAAGCATCCCACATGGAAGACGGCGATGCAAGGAATCAAGAGGGAAGCAGCGCACAGGGTTAGACAACATAGCACTAACCCAGTACTCACTCTAACCCGATGCGGTCAGGGGGACTATGATGTCTCCTCGCGTGCATGCTCTCCTAAGTTTCCCTCTTGCTTTCACTAAATCTCCCTCATTCACCATGCATGCCAACATATCCTCCCCGTTGAATTAACAACTATCCTTAAATGGAAAACACGCTTGAAATAATGATAATCGTTAATTCTAATGACATTCTGAAAACCAGTCAAGGATAAAGATAAACATTTGTTACATTCCGAACGGCGGTAGACCGGCTTAGTGTAGTCGTGAAGACGTCTGCACCACACTGTAGTACACGCAAAGGGCTACGAGTTCGAGTTCGAGTCCGAGTAGGAGCGCTCAAAAAATATTTTTCCTCTCTTTACCTTCTCTTCTTGTTTACATGTGAACCCTAGCTCTAGGTGAGTAGAACCCGTCGTTTACCCGTGAACTCGCCGATGGTTAGGGTTTAGTTTGTGGTCGGGTTAGGATTTGTCGTAGAATTAACGATTATCGTTATTTCAAGCGTGTTTGCCATTTAAGGATAATTGTTAATTCAACGGGGAGAATGCGTTGTGCATGCATGCTGATGATGGATATTCAAGATTAAATGTCCTTAACAAACAAAGGAAAGCGAGGGGATCGTGTTATTACTTCAATAAACTCATGCATAGCTATTCAACGTGGTGGATACTAAGCTCTGAGAAGAAACACAAGCAACATAGAGTCGTTTTTGATTGGATGAGAAGGACAATAAAAACAATAGGGAAACCATTATCACGTGCCGAACTCGATGCAAATGCGTGTCGTATTTATCATTAACGGTACTTGTTCTACTCAGGTGAGAGATAAGAACAAGTACCGCTAAATGATCAATGCATTACTGCGTCTGCGTATGTTTGTGTTTATGTTTTTGTGAAAGTCAGGCTGAACATCCTCACGTTGAAGTCACATGATGAATCAGCATGAACATTTAGACATTCCACACCAAGTTGTCTCTCGCTAAGTGGCTAGGTTCACTTGGACTATTTGTTTTGTCTGTAAAAACACCACTTAGTGGCTAAGTGTAATGGCTTTTGCAGCCGCCGCTACAACAAAATGTTCAACGTCAACTGAAACCCTCTTGTTATAACGTTTTGCCAACCCAACAGACTTTACTATTCACCACGTTGAATAGTTCCTTATTATATGCCTTATTGTAGGGCTAGGTGACTTCGTAGGCTATGATTGGTCAGTTGGAGGTCCATATCTTCCTATACGGACCGCAACATTGAAGTAAATCTGGTTTTGAACACTTTTAAGCCATATAGTAAACATATTAATTAGTAGCCGGGGAGCCGAGGTGGCGCAGAACTTAAGCGCTTCGCCTCTCACCTCTGTGGCCCAGGTTCGATTCCCGGACGCGGCGCCATATGTGAGTTGAGTTTGTTTGAATCTCGCCCTTTCTCCCAGGGGTTTTCTCCGGGTTCTCCGGTTTTTCTCCCTCCGCAAAAACCAACACGCTAAATTCCGATTCGATCTGTGGATTAGCCGGGACCTGGCTTTGATGAGCCCCCATGGTTGTTTCAGGTCTCGTTAGAAATTCAGAGTATATTAATCAGTAATGATTCAGCTAAGAACTGTAGAAAAAGACAATAGACTGCGGCAATAACGGCATATCCCACATACGATTTTGCTTGAATATGCCTTAAGTGCTGTATGAGATGTCTACAATCCAAACTACACCCAGAAAATAAAGTATTTTTATGCTGCTGGTTCTTCTTACTGTGAAAACTCGAAAGAGCCACCATCCAGCCAATCGGAAAGGAAGAAAACAAAACATATTTCAATCTCAAATTTAATAACTTTCCCACATATGATGTTCTTCGAAATTAAACCATAGTTAGTTTGATCACAAATAAATTCAAACTCCAAAATCCAATGCATTATTTCATTTGGTTTCTATTGAATTTATGAGTATCAGCCATTGAAATTACGAGAAAGAAGAAACGAAAATTAGCACATTTTACATTCCTTTGCCGTTCATGCTATCGTTCTTTGTCGGAGCATTACCTAAACTCGCTTGCTCTGTCTGTACCGTAATTTATGGAACCTCGTTTTTTCCCTTTTTATGGCCCAAGCGCAAAGCGAAGGCAGGGGAAACACTAGGTCTTTAACTTACAGTACGGTACGGACCGAGCAAGCGAGTTTAATAAGAGGTATTTACTATCATCTTCAGTGTTTCTATATCAGTTGAGATAAAGCTGTTTCTCTGGCAAAGCATATATGTTCTGTCTATTTCAGTAGGCTTATTTCAGAGCTCGCTTCTCAATTGTTGTTGTTCCTCTTTCTTAGAAGACAAGTGATCACATCAGCAGTACCTTCAAGCCCATTGGGTGAGCTGTAGCAGAATATTTATGATATCCGATGTCGTAGAATTGTTGATGTATGTTATTGTTGTTATTATAACCTTTATTAGTAGAAACCAACTAGCGTTCTATCACTAATCCTGCAATCTGATTGGCTAAGCTACTCACTGTCTATTCTGTGATAGATAGTGAGTAGCGAAGTGATAGATAGTAAGTAGCGAAAACAAATTGGCTTTCAAAAGCAAAACAATGGCTGCGAAGCCGTCAAAATGTTAAAAAAGTCTTGCTTCAGTTTGAGATTGAACTACTAGCAGCTGGTTTCTACTAAAACAATTAGACTACTCGCTCTCAGTTTCTATGACTTCGAGCTTATTGTTTGTTATTATTAGTGTTATTGTTATCGTTATCATTATTGCTGTCATCATCATCCAGTCAGTTCTTTCTATGGCGCGATTTGGCGATATTTTCGCGCTTTGACGGCTTACCTTCGCAAGCACATTGTTTATGTGCGCCAGTATATTTGTAAAAGCCATTATCTGCCATGATTTTAATTGTAGAAGGAATTTTATTCCCTTGAATAACCACAATTATAAAGCACGTGACTCTTTTCTAGAATGCGCACACTATTGTTGTGTTGATACATGTACATGTAGATTAGAATTAGATATTTCATGTTCTGTTTCAATTCATTTTCAGATAGTAAAGGCGAATCAAAATAAACGGGGAGAAATGGTCACGAGTCGATTAAGACATGCATCGTATCGTATCGTATCGTCCCAACTGTATCGGGATTCGTGTTGTATCAAGGAAAAGTGTATCGTTGCAGGCCTAAGTAACATTTCTTACCCCCTTTGATACAGGCAAGGCAGAGTTCCTGAAGCGAATTAGTATGCTGCAGAACACAAGCGCAGAGTCTGGCGAGAAACTGTTTGAAGCTCTCACCCTCAACAAGACAAATGGCGGTACTATTGTTTTTGTTTCTTTTTACTCACTACAATATATTACTTGACGCCATTGTTTCTAAATACTTTTTACTTTATTTTCCATCTCTCCTTTTTTCTTGGTTATTGTGCAATCGTTTTGTCTATTAATCCGCTGTAGATAGTCAAATGTAAGATAGTCAGTCTCAATTTTGGCGTGGGGGATCTATGCAAAAAGATGAGTAGTACAGTACCGCTCGAAACCTGTATTGTGATTGCAGCATTATGTTGTAGCTCTATTGTTTTTGTACTGCACGTTCTAAAGGTTAGGGTGTTTCGTATTGTTGGGTAAGCCAATGATGTGGCTCGTTTCGAGTGGTACAGGTCGGCTCAGTCCATAACCTGTATTCTGATTGCATCATTATAATGTAGCTCTATTGTTTTTGTACTGCACGTTCTAAAGGTTAGGGTGTTTTGTATTGTTTGATAAGCCAATGCTGTGGCTCGTTTCGAGCGGTACAGGTCGGCTCAGTCCATAACCTGTATTCTGATTGCACCATTATACTGTAGCTCTATTGTTTTTGTACTGGACGTTCTAAAGGTTAGGGTGTTTTGTATTGTTTGATAAGCCAATGCTGTGGCTCGTTTCGAGCGGTACAGGCCGGCTCAGTCCATAACCTGTATTCTGATTGCACCATTATACTGTAGCTCTATTGTTTTTGTACTGGACGTTCTAAAGGTTAGGGTGTTTTGTATTGTTCGGTAAGCCAATGCTGTGGCTCGTTTCGAGCGGTACAGGTCGGCTCAGTCCATAACCTGTATTCTGATTGCACCATTATACTGTAGCTCTATTGTTTTTGTACTGGACGTTCTAAAGGTTAGGGTGTTTTGTATTGTTCGGTAAGCCAATGCTGTGGCTCGTTTCGAGCGGTACAGGTCGGCTCAGTCCATAACCTGTATTCTGATTGCACCATTATACTGTAGCTCTATTGTTTTTGTACTGGACGTTCTAAAGGTTAGGGTGTTTTGTATTGTTTGATAAGCCAATGCTGTGGCTCGTTTCGAGCGGTACAGGTCGGCTCAGTCCATAACCTGTATTCTGATTGCACCATTATACTGTAGCTCTATTGTTTTTGTACTGGACGTTCTAAAGGTTAGTGTGTTTTGTATTGTTTGATAAGCCAATGCTGTGGCTCGTTTCGAGCGGTACAGGTCGGCTCAGTCCATAACCTGTATTCTGATTGCACCATTATACTGTAGCTCTATTGTTTTTGTACTGGACGTTCTAAAGGTTAGGGTGTTTTGTATTGTTCGGTAAGCCAATGCTGTGGCTCGTTTCGAGCGGTACAGGTCGGCTCAGTCCATAACCTGTATTGTGATTGCACCATTATACTGTAGCTCTATTGTTTTTGTACTGGACGTTCTAAAGGTTAGGGTGTTTTGTATTGTGATGTGGCTCGTTTCGAGCGGTACAGGTCGGCTCAGTCCATAACCTGTATTCTGATTGCACCAATATACTGTAGCTCTATTGTTTTTGTACTGCACGTTCTAAAGGTTAGGGTGTTTTGTATTGTTGGGTAAGCCAATGCTGTGGCTCGTTTCGAGCGGTACAGGTCGGCTCAGTCCATAACCTGTATTCTGATTGCACCATTATACTGTAGCTCTATTGTTTTTGTACTGCACGTTCTAAAGGTTAGGGTGTTTTGTATTGTTGGGTAAGCCAATGCTGTGGCTCGTTTCGAGCGGTACAGGCCGGCTCAGTCCATAACCTGTATTCTGATTGCACCATTATACTGTAGCTCTATTGTTTTTGTACTGCACGTTCTAAAGGTTAGGGTGTTTTGTATTGTTGGGTAAGCCAATGCTGTGGCTCGTTTAGAGCGGTACAGGCCGGCTCAAAAAGATGCATTACATGAACCAAACCGGCAAATAGGGGTTTCTTTTGGATGTTTCTCTAACTGATTACAGCATTCATTCTTGTATTGCAGTTGTTGATCCTGACGAGTTCGCGTGTTTCTACAAGGCTCTAAGTGAGGTAAATCAAACCAGTTATTCATTTTTCATGTGTTTTCTTGGAGTGCTAAACTAAACCCTCGTCGTTTTATTTCGTGCAGGCGGACCGTGAAGCGCAGGCTATTCCGTTGTCTGGGATAACGCCTGAGGAAGGCGAGGTAAGAACTAGCATTCTAGGAATAAAATATTCAGGATTCACAGAAGGTTCAAAGCTACCAAGAACTAAAACCTTTCTTTTCGAGTGCCTTTTTTTTCGTACGGATTTTCTCGAGTTCGTATTCCCATTCTCAAAGAGCCTCCCCATACCTACCCCCACGTATCCGAGCACCTGGCCAATCGTTCTTTGATCCATTTGGCAAATGAGTCTACGGTGTCCTCTCCGTCTTTAGACTGCTCTGGAAGTGAGCTCGACATGGCGAATACCGTAAATGCTCTATTAAGCTCCCCCTCTCAGATAAGCGCCCCCCTTTGGAGCAGTTTTGTACTAAGCGCCCCTCTCTAATAAGCGCCCAGCTCCACAGCACAACACGCTCACATCAAACAACATTTAATATATGACAAGCTCTCTTACGATGTTCATGTACTAACGTTTGAATGCGGCACGTGCTAGTATAATGCGTGCGTGTTGCCTACGCCAGCGTGTACGAACAATAATGTCCGCGATGATCTGATAGAATTGTGTTATAGTTCATATTGGCTTCGTTTCTCCGTACTTACTTTGATAATAATGTTTACGAAATGATACGGTAACGGAATCGGGGTGTTTGGTTTAGGAAATTAAATAAGCGCCCCTCTATTAAGCGCCCCTATTTTAATAAGCTGCACCTTGCTTCCCGTGATACTTAGCCAACCTCTGTCAACTTTTAGTTGATAAAACCAAGTGCTTAACTTCTACACCCTTGCAGACCTTCACTATTTTTCTTTGTATCCAGTATGTAGTCCTGGAGTATATTGAAGTTGACCTTGGAAGAAGGTTAACAAAGTAGTCAATTGTGGCTATCTTTCAGGAGGTAGTGATGGCGACTCAACTTATAAAGACTGATCGTGCCATGGGAAGGTTGATCCTCACAGCAAGTCGGTGAGTTCCAGGAGAAGTTCTTGGAAATTTGAAAGGAAGCCAACATTAAATTGGTCGCGTCGCACAAAAACGTGGCTTATGACATCAGAAATCGACTTCGGGGAATTCTTACATTTTAATGTTTATGCATCAATATACTGCGACAATAACATTTCGCTTGTTTCCCATGCAGCTTAAAGACCTTATGTCGACCGTTATGCTTCGTGAGGGCGTAGTTATGGTTGCATACCTTCTCGTAATACTAAAAACAAACTAAGTTAAATCGCTGTTGTTTAAATACTATATGTCTACCGTTATGCTATGTGAGGTCCTCCTAGGCCTCCTCGGCCTCCTCGTCCTTTTCTTTTCCTTGGTACATCTAAAGATACAGTAAAACGGACCCTGCATAAGTTTTGAAAACAAAATCACTCATGTATCATTCTTTTACAGATTGCTGTTCCTGGCGGAGGGTTCCTTCAAGTGTGAGACGGTGATGCGAATCGAGCACATCCAGGATATCGAGTACTACCAACACTATGTGGTACTTCCTCCTGGTGCACCAGCACTCAAGATCACATGCAGAAGTAAGTTCTCCAATGCTGATTTGCGCTGTATGAACTGTAACATTCATTTTGCATGTGTAACTTGTTGGGTTGTGTGGAAATGCCGTGCTTCGAAAGACTACGTTAACAAAGGTTGGTGATACTAAGTGTACGCGATAGCCTAGTATAGAGCTAGAATAGAAGGTATTGAGATTTCATATTTTTTTTCAAATGGCAAGACCAGATAGGAATTACTTGCCTCGTTGTTACGATTTTCCTAGTATTTAAATGTTAATATATTTGCAACAGCTATAGACCATTTAAACTCTCAGACTGTTGGATAAAAGTGCTGTGATTCATTTCACCCATTAAGCTAACATCATTATTTTTGTTGAAACCGTTCTTGAAGCCGTTTGAAATGGCTTTTAAACGAAGTCAAACTCACTTCAACATGCTTCCAAGCTCTTTCAACATCTTTCAACAATGTTTTCAGGACATTTCAAACAGTTTCAACTGAGATCGTCTTCAACAAATGGTGTACCGATATTGTACCTATGGTATACCGATATTGTACCGATGGTGTACCTATATTGTACCGATGGTGTAACGATATTGTACCGATGGTATACCGATATGGTACCGATGGCGTACCGATATTGTACTGATATTGTATCGATGGTGTACCGATGGTGTACCTATATTGTATCGATGGTGTACCGATGGTGTACCTATATTGTATCGATGGTGTACCGATGGTGTAACTATTTTAATATTGTATCGATGGTGTACCGATGGTGTACCTATATTGTATCGATGGTGTACCGATGGTGTACCTATATTGTATCGATGGTGTACCGATGGTGTACCGATGGTGTACCGATGGTGTACCGATGGTGTACCTATATTGTATCGATGGTGTACCGATGGTGTAACTATTTTAATATTGTATCGATGGTGTACCGATGGTGTACCTATATTGTATCGATGGTGTACCGATGGTGTACCTATATTGTATCGATGGTGTACCGATGGTGTACCGATGGTGTACCGATGGTGTACCGATGGTGTACCTATATTGTATCGATGGTGTACCGATGGTGTACCGATGGTGTACCGATGGTGTACCGATGGTGTACCGATGGTGTACCTATATTGTATCGATGGTGTACCGATGGTGTACCGATGGTGTACCGATGGTGTACCGATGGTGTACCTATATTGTATCGATGGTGTACCGATGGTGTACCTATATTGTATCGATGGTGTACCGATGGTGTAACTATATTGTATCGATGGTGTACCGATGGTGTACCGATGGTGTGCCGATGGTGTACCGATGGTGTAACTATATTGTATCGATGGTGTACCGATGGTGTACCTATATTGTATCGATGGTGTACCGATGGTGTACCTATATTGTATCGATGGTGTACCGATGGTGTACCTATATTGTATCGATGGTGTACCGATGGTGTACCGATGGTGTACCGATGGTGTACCGATGGTGTACCGATGTTGTGCCGATGTTGTACCGATATTGAAACTGTTTGACCGGGGCTTAAGTTCCTGTTATTATGCAAATTATTGCAGCAATTATTGAGTAGGGTCTATTCTCTTCGTATTTCTTTCACAATTATACAGAATAATAATAATAATGGTCTTTAATTCATTGATAGAATACATAATTATCATATGTTACAATTTAATCTAATAAAATACGGAATACTAATTATAATCTAAATACAAATACAATTATGCATACATATTAAATACTGTTGATGATACTGATAATAATAATGTTGTAATCATATGTTAAATTAAGTAACTAATATAAAAAAGCAAGTAAAAATCTAAAAATGCAAGTAAAAAATTGGAATATATTTCCTAACATTTGATCTATTTATTAATATATATAACTATGCTAGCCTGCGAAAGCAACCGCCTGTTGCGCGCTCGCCCAACGGGCCCACCCAAACAAGCCTGCCTGGTGAGCACACAAGAAGCGCCACCCCCGCAGGCTATAACTATGCATGCGATGGTTAAAATAGGTGACAATTAAAGGATTAGACAGCCAAGTTGTACTTAATATTGAGACGATTAATGAAGTAGTTCTTAAAACGTGAGGTATTAACTTTAGGGAGTAGACTATGCTTCTTTCTAAGATTGAGTAACTTTAGCTTTCTAGGAAGTATTGAGAGCTCAGGAGAAGTCCCATAACTACGCACTGGCATTTCTAAGTGTCCAGATATTACCCAAAAATTGTCCAGCAGAGGTTTTTTAGGGAAGAAAGAACATAAAACCGACTGTGAACTTTATCTTACAGATAAAAGCGTGCCACAGTTCATCGTGTGTTTAAAGGAAGACAGGAGCTTTTGGTACGAGTGCCTCAGAGAAATGCAGGCCGGAGTCAGGATCAGCGAAGGTTGGTCATTTACTTCACTTTTATTTTGCCTTCCTAATACTACTGTCGTCAGAACAATATAGGTATTGCTTCTAATACCAAAGCGCGATACTCAACTAGGCGTCCACTGCAGTAAAATCAAAGACATGTAGCGAGCTTTGTTTTCTCCTAGGCTCAAGTAGTGGTTTAATTCGACGAACTCTTTTTTGTGTGTTTTATTAAAACAGAATCCAAAGACCTACAGGGCATCAAGCAAGCTTCACAGAACGTCATGGTAGCGGATGCTTTACGGAGAAGGTGACGATGATAGTTCATATCGACCCTTACGTGAATCTCTGTAGAAACTTTGCTGTTCAGAAGGGACGCAGATGGAATGTGCAAGACGACCAGCCTACCATTTTAGTCATTCATTCATTCGTTCCTTCGTTCATTCATCCTTCCTTCATTCATTCATCCTTTCATCCATTTATTCTTTATTACTCATTCGTTCTTTCATTCATTCATTCGTTTATTCATTCATCCTTTGTTTTATTTATTCATCCTTTCTTTCGTTCTTTCTTTAATTCATTCAGTCGTTTATTCTTTCACTTGCTCATTCATTCATTATCTCATTCATTATTTTATTTCTCATTCTTTCATTCATTCATTCACTCATTCATTCATTTTTTCGTCCATCCATCCATCCATTCACAGCTTTGTGTATTGTTGTAGTTGCGACCTCTACGCCTTCTCGCTGGTATTTTCGAATATATAACTTCACAATGCGACTAATACTGTACAGATGTTGTCATCACAATCAGTGACAAACGGGCGAATACGAAAGAGGTATATCGATAGTTCTTCAACTAGATGAGGTTATGCGTTCAGACCAACTCGAGCAAGTATAGTTTGATTGTGTCT
The DNA here is from genome assembly GCA_030867875.1 of Actinernus sp. WN-2022. Taxonomy (NCBI): domain Eukaryota; kingdom Metazoa; phylum Cnidaria; class Anthozoa; order Actiniaria; family Actinernidae; genus Actinernus; species Actinernus sp. WN-2022. The sequence continues at coordinate 16,513,678 of JAOWCC010000019.1, read as the reverse complement.
TGCAGTGAATCTGTCAGACCAGTTCTGCTAGCGCAGGCACAATACAGATTGTGTGTCCAAACGGAAAAGTTGACGTAATGCATCCATAAGGTGGCCCTAGACGTATTGTCTGTTTACGGTGCGTTCGATTGACCGTATTCCGGAATAAGAATACACAGAATGGTCACTACAAATCGCTTATATCGGGAATTTTTAGTCTATGGAATACTAAATGTATACTGAATATCACGTTTCAGCAAACGTTAGTAGCTTACGCTGCAATATGTGCCTGAACCAGTGATTTCTAGAGATTATTCCATCTATTCTTACTGATTCCGGAATACGGTCAATCGAACGCGCCCTTAGCGTTTGTGTTTTCTTTAGAGCGATTTTCGATTGAGTGTCGAAAGTAATTCGGTGATTGCTTTGGTTTTGCGTTTGCTTAGCTTTTCTATTGGCTGTGAAAACATTGTTTTGGTCTGTCACGCAATCAATTTTCGTTTTAGCGAGAGTTATCCATAAATGCAAGTACTCTTCCTCGTGATTAGTTCAAGTAACAACTTCAACAACAACAACACATTTATTTCTACAGTATTTTAACATTGCATTAGATTATATATAGGTAAATGGAATAAGTACTGTATAGGCTACCTGAAATAGCCATTAGAGCCAATCGAGTCAGGTAGCCTGTCTAGTATAAATTAACTTACTTCAGTTCGTGATTGGCTCATTGCGTTTTTACTTGCTCCCGTGATTGGCCCATTGCGATTTTACTTTCTCCCGTGATTGGCCCATTGCGATTTTACTTTCTCCTGTGATTGGCCCATTGCGATTTTACTTTCTCCTGATTGGTTCTGTGATTACTTTGTTTTGGTTTTACGACACTCAATCGGAAACCGCTCTATTCTTGAATCCTGATTGCTATTGCTGTATTTCGAACGCGTAGTGCATCGGAGTATTGTAAGGATATGTAGAGAACTAAACTGCCTCTCACATTTCATTTCTAGCGGCCACACAGACCTTGGAACTGGCGTGAGTAGATCATTATGCGATCGAGGCTAGATCGTTAATAGTATTTATAAAATGGATTCGATAGTACGCGACCTCGGTTAGCTGAAAGCAGTGTTTCTATCACAGGAAAACAATAAAGAAAACATGAATGGAAATTCGCCAAAACCCATTAAAAATTAATGGGAAGAGTTTCACTTTTTCCGGGAAAGTGGAACACTTCCATTAATGTTAGATGGGTTTTGGCGAATTCCCATTAATGTTTTTTTGAAAAACAAAAATCCTGTGTATAACTCTATAGAAGCTTAATTAGAAAGTTGAGCGCACGCTTGAGTTAGTTAGGAGGATTTACGTTTTGATGATCGAATAAAACGAGCGTTTTTCCGTATTTTACTCGTTTATTGTATAAAGGAAAACAAAAATTGTGTTCTCATAGAGTTATAGAAACACTTGTGGAAGATTAGAAGAACTCGAAATAGCAGTGAAACACTCGCCCTTGGGGCTCATGTCCCATTGCCATTTCTCATTCTCCCAAACTCCTACTCGTGTTCCTGTAACTATGGAAACACTGGAAATGTTTCTATTTATTGAATAGTCGGGGTCTGGAACATTTTGGCGGGAAAAGGGGACGAACAAAAACGTCATGTGTGTTTTATATGGCTATGCTAGCCTTCATGAAAAGAAGATGAGGCACTTACCGTCCTTTTGAAAGTATCTGGTCAGGGTAGATTGATGTTGATTAATAATAATAATAGTAATAATAATAATAATAATAATAATAGAGCATTTATATAGTGCCAAGCTCCACTAATTGTCCGTGGCGCTTTACAATATTACAAGATTATAACTAAATATGACTAAAAATGACTAAAAAATATTTACAGTTCACTAAAATGATTTAAAAAAGAAAGTAATAATAAGAATAACTATAAGTTAAAAGCTTCTTGAAACAGATGTGTTTTGAGTCTAGACTTAAACAAACTCGGTAGTCTGAATCGTTGTGGAAGAACTTGGTCTTCATTCATTTGGCTACAGTTTGTAAGTCAGTAAAAACTGAGTTTCATTATTCTAACCTTTTGTCGTGAATATTGAGTGATTTATCTTATATTGAGTGATATATCTTATATTGAGTGATTTATCTTATATTGAGTGATTTATCTTATATTGAGTGATTTATTTTATATTGAGTGATTTATCTTATATTGAGTGACTTATCTTATATTGAGTGATTTATCTTATATTGGGTGATTTTCTTACTTATCAGCACGTACTGTACTTGAGTAAGACACACAAGACACAGACGCTCAGCAAAGAAACCAAAAAGGTACACATTATGGAGTATTTAGTGACAGATGTCGTTAGCGGGAGTCACCTTGTGCTCGGAAAACAACAACCCTTTCGTTGTGTAACAATAAGGACAACTGTGTGACGTCATAAGATCCAAGATGGCGACACCCGGGAAATTGAAATGAGTTTTATGGACAGGGAAATCGGTCCATAACTGACACCTAGTTAAATTAAAGATAGATTTTTTATGTTTCTGTCCTAATATTGACGATAATTTTCGTCATAACATGGTGAAATAGCTCTGGATACACTCGGCGTCTTTTTACAGCAATGGAAAATGTAGGCGACTGCGGCTTTTTACAACAAATTTTATGCGGTTGCGCGCACGCCTCAAGTCAGCATTATCGTCTGTCTTCTTAGTGACGATAAAAATTAGCCAATCAGAGAGCGAGAAAATGGGCATATGTGGTAAAACGTACAATTTACAGGAAACAAACATATCATTAGATTTAGGTATCCATAACAAACATTTGAGAGCAAACATTGTTTTTCAGTAGAGGTTCCACTCATACACAATAAGCCCCGCCATCCCTAGTTACTGTTGCTATGTTACTGTTGCTATGTTCAAACCGCCTCACTGGTTAGCTCAGTTGGTAGAGCACTGTCTAGAGTGCGGGAGGTCAGGGGTTCGAATCCCGGCCGCGTCCTTGGGCAGGGACGTATAAGTCGTTGGCCTTGTCGCCTTCCTCTTCTAATCTATACGACGGGGACGTGAAAGAACCTGTTGTGTTATTTCGAAAAAGAGTAGGGGATTGTCTGCCGACACAACAGCCTGGTATTCTGAGGTACTAACAATCACTCATGATTGTAAACTTCACGGCAGCACATTGCGCCACAATAGCAGTCCGTATCACAAAAATAACCTTGTGAAGCGCATTTGGATATATTGATATAGAATTTGCGCTATATAAATGAATACCTTGTTTTTCCACAAGCCATAGACCTAAAAGTGCCTATGAAGCTTATTTTTTTATTTTAGATATCAATTCTAAATCAAGTGAATAGTAGAATGGTAAAATTTATTTTGCTTTGAATGCTGTGCCGCTGAGTTAAGGAGGTTTTAATATCCAAAATGCTATTTACATGACGTCAGGGGAGGCATCTGCAATCACTTCTTAGTGGTTGTGAATGGGCATTTCTACTGATATAAGAAAACAAATTTCTAACATCATTTTATTTCAACCATGGGTATAACACTGATAATAAAAAAAAAAAATGTAATTGTAACAAAAAAAATTGTATAATAATTGATGCCTCCCCTGACGTCATGTAATTAGCATTTTGGATATTAAAACGTCCTTAACTCAGCGGCACAGCATTCAAAGCAAGATATATTGTACCATTCTACTATTCACTTGATGTAGAATTGATATCTAAAATAAAAAAATAAGCTTCATAGGCACTTTAACCCGAGAACATTCAAAACAATCAAGGATTCATTGATCACACATCCCTTCCAACTCCCCCACCTCTCCTCCATTATTCCCTTTCAAAACAATGAATTCATACTAAGGGATCAACCATTTCACTTCTTGGGGTGGGGTGGGGAGGGGGGGGGGGGAGCGTGATTTCAGAAAAAAAGTAACTGCAAGCTACTTTTCGCGAGAAAAAAATAATGCAAAGGAATAGCATGCAGTCACCATGCACCTACTGTTCTTAGGAAAATAATCCTACTGAATGTGGGTGGTAAAATAAAATCACCTCCCACCCCTCCCCCCGCCTCAGAGGTCAAATGGTTGGCTCCTAACTAAGTCGTCGTTGTAGGTGCTGGTAATGAGAATCAACCCAACTACGCAAGCGCTTGAGACGGAGAAGACTACAGTAGAGGCCATGATTTACGCACCCTCGAGTAAGCAGTATTTGTCACTTGATTTCCATATTTGGTCAAAAACTGTTGTTGGTGGTGTCATTGCTTCTGTACAATTTTTGTTGTTGATGTTTTAAGATCATTATTTCACACTTTATAGCCAAGATTCAGGTACCGAGAATGATTCCTTTGCATTGTCCCTCTACGCAAAGTTTAAATCAACAATAACCTATTTTTGGCGTCGAAATATGCCCTGATATTATCTGATCCGAGAAGAGAACAGTTCCCGAGAGCGAAGCTCGAGATAAACTGTGAGCTTTGAAAATCAGATAATGTCCAAGGACAAATATCAGGGCATACTTCGACGCCACAATGTAGGTTATTGTTGTTATAATCCTTCAAATATTTTCTTTGACGCGCGCTTTCGCTCACAGGGGGTGTATTCGCTGATATTTCCCGCTCGCGGAGAGCGACGCATTCAGATTATAATATGGCCATAGTACATGTATAGAAAAGAATAAAAATGAAAAAAATACAGCTATTACTCGTAACTTCAACTACAGGAAAAGAAAGCAATCATCACGCACGTCAAAAGAGCAAGATACGTCTTATAATAACGTATTTAAATCCAACTTAAGAGGGTTTTTTAATTGCATAAGGCCATAAATAGTTTGTTTCATGTTTCATTTCTCCAAGTGCAGACCAAGGTTCCCTCTATTTCATACTGCTTGAGTGCGTTAATAAATAAATGTAAGGTGGGAACTTTGCCTCCCTCTCTTGACTTGTAAATGAAAAGTTTGAAAAGCAATGTTATCACGTTTCTTAATTCTCGATCAGTCTTTGATTCTACACCCAGAATAGTGTTGGCTAGGTCAGATTCTGGTAATTAAATCTGAAATTGAAACATCCATGTTCTAAGTTCAAAGTCCAGTTTGTATCCAAATTCTTTGCCAGCTATTCTAACGTATTTCATGATTCTTGATTCAGCTGATAGCTGTGACGAGGAAGTGTGGTGTGGTCTGGTAAGTTGTTGTTTTCCATATAGACCCATTCGAAAAGTGGCGTCCAATTTAAAAAGCTATTGTCCTGGTAACGTGAGGCTAGTCAGTCCACACAAAAGCTTTTGAACGTGTAAGCGAGGCTAGTCAGTCCTAAACAATAGTTAGTTAAATTGGACGCCATTTTTCGAATGAGTCTATACAACGTATTAGAGCGGGTTTCGACAACCTACCGACAACGTATTTTGCTACCCAATTATAAACTATTACCGCCCTTCTAGCCATGAGCTAGCAAGAACTTCTAGTTTACAGCCCTGAATTTGGAGCTCTAATCCAACAGGCGCACTTATGACAGTAAAAACAAAACGAATAGTAAATGAAACAGTGTCAGGCAGTTCATAAAATAACATGTGGGTCGCGTCAGGCAAAAAGAGCCCGGACGACATTCAAGTTACATAATTCCTACAACGATGTTCCTAATAACAGGTTGAAGATTGTATCGTATTCTTGACTAGAAGCGCTACATTTCATTCCTAACAATAAATGTCAGTTTCAAGATATTGACAACAAAAATCAGGGGTGAAATTTACGTGATTTTGATGCAAGGGTCCGATTACAAATATGACAACAAAAATTAGGAATCCTGTCAGAGGGGATGATTTTGATGTATGACATTCATTTATACCAACTGGCATTAAAGAGTAAAACATTAATAAGATGAACAAGATGATCACTTTTTGGCCAAAAAAAATCTTTTCTGCATTCATTCTACTCCCCGTACCTCATAATATGATTTTAGCAATAGTACAAGTTACACCTTGAAACAATCGTCTGATGATAAGGAATCATTTGCGCCTGCTAAAATTGTGATCACACCATCGTGTAAAAATATCGTAAATTTCATCTTCGATTTCACTGGTCAATTTCATGAAATCAACACTACTTGTTAGGAGCACAATGTGGCGCTCGCGATGCATATTGTAATCGCACCACAAGTATAAAAAACATGATACAAAGTAAATAATTTTATAACAGTGAATTACAAATTAAGAAAACTTCAACCTGTTAAAGTCTTAGGCTTATCTTTTAAGTAGTTTTCTTATTTTTTGACAAAACAGTTCACAAATGGGTACGTTTAAGCAGACATTTAAAAATCACAGCCTGTTGTTTCATTTCAGTTTTCGCGGGAAACTGGGGGCGGCCGCGCGCCGACAAGAAGTAGCAAATACGCATGCGCGTGACGTTTTGCCGCGACGTGTGCCTGCCCAAGCCACGTTTATGGTTACCAGTCTCCCCGGACAGCTTACTGTAGAACGCCTTGAATATAATCTACCCTCGCGTTCGTAGACCATTAGTCAGTTGACACTGCGTAAAAGACAACTTTTTTTTTAAATTCAATAAACTAACATTTAAAACTTGTGTTTAGTACGCCATAAGGTAAACTTTCCAAACGTTTCCCTGTTAGTCTTCATGGCTATCACTAGCGTGCTTCAAGGACATATGTTTCCAGTTGTGGAATAGTGTCATTGTCCGACTACTCTACTTCTCATATGGACTTGCTCCTAAGTGTCTTTTCTTCTCTAATCTAGGGTTCTGGTGCAGTAGTGGTTATCGATGCCAGGTCTTGGAAATGCATAGATCAGTTATGGCACGCCAAAGATAGAGTGGTGAGTTCTAGAAGGTTTTAAGAGTTTGATAAATAATTGCACTGTGAAGCCAAACAACGATGGCAGTTGAGGCGTGTTCAAACGTTCGATGAGCGATTGCTTCTAAGCACCAGTCATTTCAAATCCTCCCAGGGGCAAGCATAGCGGGGACATTGCAGGGATGTTCACTTCAAATTCACCATTTTTCATTCCCCCTCCTACTGGGTCGGGTGACAAGCGGGGGATTCACTTTCCCGCTGCATGTTAATTTGACATACTTTAATGCATAAGTATGTCAAAGAACGTGTATTTCGCCGCAAGTGTGCTACACGTAGAAGTGCATGCAGGAATATTGATCGGGAGTTTGTTGGTGTTCTCACTATGTTTGAAGATGCTTTTTAAAATGAGGAGACAATGAATCAAGACATCTGTCGTAGCGGACTTGCTATAAAGCCTGATTACAAAGGGTATGTGGAGGAGGCAGCAATTGCAAGGTGATCCAACTCATATAATTACTAGGAGTACCGATTTTGGAGCTATGGGGGAAGGAGACTTGATTTTAATGCCCCCGGCTGCGGTGCGGGAGCTTCTCTGCTTTTCATGGTCACATTAGGTTAATGTTCCCGCTGTTATTTAAAATGACCGGTGCATAATCAGCTCTCTTTTGATTCAGTCGCTCGGTCAGACGCTCTCAGGAAACTTTGACCTCGCTCAAAGTTGATTTTGTTTTGATTGCTTTCGAGAGTCATCTCCAACGGTACGAAAATAGTTCTCATTTTCTTTTCCTTTTTCCGTTAAGAGTTGCCTCATTCCAGTGGGCGACCATCACATCTGGGTGGGATCCATGGACACAACTATCTACATCATTAACCGGCGCACCAGACAAGGTATTGTAAACCAGACAAGGTGTTGTTTACCAGACAAGGTATTGAAAACCAGACAAGGTGTTGTAAACCAGACAAGGTGTTGCAAACCAGACAAGGTGTTGCAAACCAGACAAGGTGTTGCAAACCAGACAAGGTGTTGCAAACCAGACAAGGTGTTGCAAACCAGACAAGGTGTTGCAAACCAGACAAGGTGTTGCAAACCAGACAAGGTGTTGCAAACCAGGCAAGGTGTTGCAAACCAGGCAAGGTGTTGCAAACCAGGCAAGGTGTTGCAAACCAGGCAAGGTGTTGCAAACCAGGAAAGGTGTTGCAAACCAGGCAAGGTGTTGCAAACCAGGCAAGGTGTTGCAAACCAGGCATGGTGTTGCAAACCAGGCAAGGTGTTGCAAACCAGGCAAGGTGTTGCAAACCAAGCAGGGTGTTGCAAACCAGACAAGGTGTTGCAAACCAGGCAAGGTGTTGCAAACCAGACAAGGTGTTGCAAACCAGACAAGGTGTTGCAAACCAGGCAAGGTGTTGCAAACCAGGCAAGGTGTTGCAAACCAGGCAAGGTGTTGCAAACCAGACAAGGTGTTGCAAACCAGGCAAGGTGTTGCAAACCAGGCAAGGTGTTGCAAACCAGACAAGGTGTTGCAAACCAGGTAAGGTGTTGCAAACCAAGCAGGGTGTTGAAGATATTGTAAACCAGGCAAGGTGTTGTAAACCAGACAAGGTGTTGTAAACCAGGCAAGGTATTGTAAACCAATGTCACGAGCAAACCGTCTCACAACAACACACGATATAGTACACTATTTTTTGGTAACCTTCTACTTGAGAGAAGACTGATATCGGAATATGACTAACCGTAGCCCTTATTTACACAACACAACAAGCATATTCGGCACGGCACGGCACGGCACGGCACGGCACGCCTGATTGTTGTCGTGTAAATGGAATCCGGGTACCCGTGCCCGAAAAACTAGGGGTGCTGTGAAAAGGTAATCTCGTACCAAACTTCTCGTATACACCGGGCTTTTTACCAAAGATGTAGAGCAAAACAGAAGGCAATTTACATTGCTGTTTTGCAATTCACTATTTTTGACGAATCGTGCAAGCTCGAAATAATCGTGAAAGTTCAACTCAGTTTCATGGGAGCTTGAAGAGCTTGGATCAGATATTATTATATCAGATAAACTTCTCAGAACATTGCCTCATGATGTTGTTTCCTTTTTCAGCTGATCATCAGCTTCACGGTCACCCTGACTTCCTATCTCACATGATATCTACAAAGGAGAACGACGGGTAAGGCACGGACCATTAGAAAAGTGTGGGGTGGGGTAGGGGGGGGGGGGGGGGGGGGGGGGGGGGTTTGGGGGAGTGGGACAATTTTACCTCACGGGTAAGAGAGGCTTTGTCCTCTTTGTAAAGCCGAAGTAGAGGATGAACGGCACTTAATAATTAGATGCACATACTACCAAGTGCCGAGAAACGAATTATATGCTTCACAGGAAAATACATTGAAAATATCCCTAAAGAAAACTCATGATGACCAAATTTTAACCCTTATACTTAAGCCGGATACCAAAATTGCAAGAAGAACAGCTAAATACATATCTGATTGCCTTACAATTACATCCCGCATTATAAGTAACTTGCCACCTGCTTCCACAATATATTAATGTAATATATATTACCCTACAACAAGGCTTAGTATTCATCTGCTTAGTCAGTATTTCTTTATTGGATTCAACACTGATGTAAACATTAATTTCTGAAAAGTGCCAATAAACAACTTCTGTCTGTCTGTCTGCCTCACAAGAAATAGTTTTGCCCATCTCTAGTGCTTCTTCCTCTGCACGAATTTCTTTTACTAGTTTTTGCAGTTTCCAATTATTTAGTTATATAATTTAATTTAACACTGAATAGTTCTCCAGGATTCTCGGTATTTATTTAAACAGGCGACCAAGAACTGGAAACAATCAGCTACGTCCGAGTCCCTGAGGACATTGTAACAAGGGACATACTACTTATGCTGTCCCGGGAATGTTTTATTTTAGATTCTCGGAAGTGCATTTTCCTGCATTTTCTGGCACAATTTAGAGCATTTTAGGCATTATGTCTACCTACCATTTTGCTACAATAATGACCTTTATATACGTGCCGAACACGAGATACGACAACACGCGTGTACTAGTTTGAATCCAACAAAAAAATGCTCGGGTGTGGCTTATACATTTTACATGTGTTTTCCCGAAAATACTTTTTTTACAATTACCATAAGCAAACAAAACCATTTAAACTACAGAAACAGTACATAATGGATAGAACACGAGTGTCATTAAGTTATATTCATACTCTAGCTACTCTGTTGATATTTGTGGAACAAAATTTATTATTGATATGTTAAATATACGCTGAGGTCCAGATTGATTTGTGCTTGTTTTTGGATACACCTTGGCTTTGCGCGATTTGTTTGGAGGATGTTTTGTCCCCCTTTCACTTTTGTAATAGTCCATCTCTAAGAATTATTATATACTTCATAGTTAGGTCGGTTATGCGCGATACAATCACGTGGCTGTACTGGGTGACAAAATGACCATGTATTTAAAGGCACTTGCACGAGATCGGTAGTGTTATTAGCAAAACCTGTTTGTAAATGCTATTTTTCTCCAATCGATTGTCGATCTTTCTACAACGTTTTTGAATATTGTTTGCCTTCCAGTAAAGCCTTTGCCATGGTATCGCTAGCTCAATTCATTCGTTATTGGAGTGATATTTCAGTATGTGACTGTTAGCTGCAAAAGGCCTTATCACCCCGAACGTCAAAGTGTTATAGAATAAACCCATAAATTATGTAACGTCCCTGCACTCTCGGGCATCAAAATCGCTTCACCTCGGAACGACTAGCTATATATAACCCTTGCTTATAATGGATGCTTGAAGGTGGCCAAAGTTATTGCATCGGCATCTTAACGTTAACCATAAACATGTTCCAACAGCACCACTACTGTATGGACTGCAAGCTTGAATGGACTGATCATCGGCTGGGATCCAGACACACTAACGTCGAAAAAATCTGTAAGTATTACTTCGTGAGGCTATAGACTATTCCAGTATGGCTGCTCTTACTAATTTGCATAATACCAAAATGTTAGGTGAAGTGAATGCAGAGTTTGGTCTTTTATTGCTGCAAAGATATTGGCATATAAATACAAGGAAATCACGAAAACGAAGCTAGTTAACTGGCTCAAAGCCATATATAACTCTATATATTGAAATCTCGATAACTTAGTACCATTTTATGCTAAACTTCAGAGTATTGCTAATATTGGCATACTCTATAACATGGTACTAGCATTTAACTGACATTTACTGCTCTCTATACTCTTCATACAAGAGTAGCCATTTCGGAATAGGGTCTATTGTTGTCCTTTTAATAATACTGCAGTCAATATGACTAAGTTGTAAGTGGCCTTCGGCTATAATTGAAGCCAATAATTTCAAAGCACTTTGCTACTAACAGCACAGCCTGCAATGCAGGCGTTTTATTTGGGAAACCGCAATATATTTGGACGAGGGAAGAATGGCGCGAGGACAAAAAGGAAGTAGGGGGGAGGGGAGGAGAAGGGGAGGAGAAGGGAAGGAGAAGGGAAGGGAACATTTTTTCTCCCTCCCCCTTCCCCTTCTTTGCTTTTTCCCTCCCCTTCTCTCGCTTTTTCGTCCTCGCTCTATTCCTACTCGTCTGAAATTCATTCGCGAGTGGAAAACGTCCACGAAAGCGGGGGAAACCACTACAAACGCCTTGAGTGTCGTACTGTGTTTTTTTTTTACCAAAATAACTGCTAATATCAATTTCTTGAGTATATTATAAGCTCAGTATCGTTAAAAGTCGGTGAATACAGCCGTCTCGCATCGGGAGCCGCAATCAAAACGCGTCCCCCGAGAGAGACGTCTGCGATTCGAGGCCAAACATTCCATACTGATGACGTCGTGCGGCCAGGATCTGGTCGCGTTATTTGATTGGCTAGTATGCCTAATTATCATATACTAGCCAATCAAATAACGCTAGCAGATCCTGGCCGCATTACGTCATCAGTATGGAATTTTTAGCCTCGAATCGCAGACGTCTCTCTTGGGAGACGCGTTTTGATTGTGGCTCCCGATGCGAGACGGCTGTATTCTAGCATTATTCTAGTCTATTATAGCATTATTATAGTCTATTATAGCATTATTATAGTCTATTATAGCATTATTATAGTCTATTCTAGTCTATTCTAGCAGTGAAAATCTAAGTTAACACCGACTACAAACGGATTGTTTTGAAACCGATAGATATCAATCTGACATGTAATCAACATACACTTTCTCATATAATGAGAGTTGTCATCGACCACTCTCAATGTTACAATGTTGCATTTGATGTTGAGTTCAATACCGGCCACATTGGAACCGGGAAGAGGCCGGGCTGCTTTGTCAAGTGTTCCAACTCTTTTCACAGACAAAAAGGGAACACTTTCTCGTATAATCAGAGTTCTCATCGAGCACTCTCCCGGCTGCAATGTTGCGTTAAATTTTGAGCTCAACACCGGCCACATCATTGGAACGTGGAAGAAGGGCTGCTTTTTCAAGTGGTTCAACTCTTTTTGTCTCCGATTGTAGCTCAGTAATCGATATGTGGCTAATAGTTGATGAACGTAGCTCCGAGTCAGTTATCAGCCATAGAAACTTCGAACGAGTAGCAGTAGTTTTAGTAGAAACATTTTTTTCAATCTTAACTGAAACTAGAGGATTTTGATGACTTGGCCACTGTTTTTTTTTCTGAAAAACGTCCAGCCAATAGGCCATTTTCATTATGACGTCATTTTACTACAACTACCAGAATCTTTTCAAATTCTCTTTCTAATTCAAATTGATCAACTCCTTTGAGAATTACAAGACATTGGTCCAAATTAAAGGAACAAAGGATTAGCGCAAAGAGTTCTGGTAGTTGCAATTGATTTACCTTACTGGTTCTGGAGTGACTTTGCCTTCGACCTCGCCTCCATTGTTACTAATATCTTCAATTGTCCTGGGCTATGGAAACTAGCTAATGTGTCCCCTCTCCCGAAAGAATCTCCTTTGACCATATGCAATCAGTTAAGGCCAGTTTCCCTAACTAACATCGATAATTATGCGCCTCTTTGAAAGAGCTGTCTATAAAACCGAACTATCAAATGTCGCGCGTGAAGCTATCAAACTAGATCAGTTGTCACAATTCTACTATGGCTTTAATTAAATGCCAGAATACCTGGCTTAAATGGCGAAAAAATCCAACAGCTATCTGTCAATCCTTATATAGTTAACTGGATAATCAATGTTTTTTTATCAAATAGGCGACAAAGAGTCGTAGATGACATAACAACGGAGTACCTTAGTATTAATCGCGGTGTTCCTCAAGGAACGGTACTCGAGCCTATCCCTTTCTCTATCATGATAAATGACATCAAACCTGTTCATTCTTCAAAGCAAATTGTTAAGTATGCTGACAATATAACGCTTAGTATAAAGAGTAACTTAGATAGAGATACTTCCACTACTGAAGTCCAGAATATTATAGACTAGGCGAGTAACAATCGCATGAACTTAACTTTACAAAAACTTGGGAAATAGTTCTTCATGGCAATGTATTTTCTCCTCTGCCTGACCCATTACCAGTGATTACTCGTAAGACTTGGCTGAAACTTCTTGGCATCACATTTCAAGATAATCCTTGTTGTAATTGGGACATTCATTTTGAAGAATTGATAAGCAGGACAAGCAGTAGAATGCACATTATGCGCGTCCGTAAATACTATGGCTTGCCAGTCAAGCAACTAGATATGCTCTAGATATCCTTATTTTTGTTTGGTATTTAAATCTGGGATTGCGCTTATCATAATAAGTATCTTAACCAAATTGACAGATTGCTTCATCGTGCTTTTAAATTTGTTATGTTTCGGGGCGCATATTTATTATAGACATAATTAATAGTGGAGACCGCAAGCTTTGGGAAATTATTACCCACGACCAAAATCATGCATTATATGAATTGCTTCTTCAAAAGTGAGGAAGACAATTACATGATCTAGTCTAGTTTACCTATAAATTTTAGTGGTTATCTTAGTTTAGAAGTTTATCGTATGCGAGTTATATAATTATACATATGTAAACTCACACGTGTGTTTTGAGTAACCAATAAAGATTATTAGTAGTAGTAGTAGTATTATAGTAATATATGACGTCATCATGCAAATGTCCTTTTTAACAAATAGAATATGGTTTTCCATGTTCTATAATAAAACAAGAGCCCATCTGGGCTTTCACTCGGGCCACATGAGATTGAAGATAATACACTTTCATTTGAAATCCTCTAGTAATAACCGAAGGGAATAATTATTAGCTGAATTTAGCAGTCTTTAGGAGTGGCCGGTAGCGCGGTGACATTCATTCTCTGCTCCCCTAGTATATATATGTAATTAAATATTTTGGTTTTTCTCGTTTATGTAAATTAAAGAAGTTGACCTCTACTTATTTATGTTACGCACGCTAATAGCGGAGTGCGGTAATTACGTCACAAGTCTAGACCCCCCGCCAAGACTCAGACAAACAAACCGCTTTTCTTGTATCAACTTACAAGAATTGACTAGCACTTCAGTTCGTCCTCTGTCTATTCAACCAGAAATGACTGCTTTCCTGGACCATATTTTGAAAGAGAACCTGATGATTATACTGTCGAACAGCTTAAACTTTGGCTGAAATATACAGAGAATTGAAACAAAGCGACAAACGTCGATCTTGTCAAGCGAGTTTTGCATCTTCGCTGGCCAACCAACGAGACATGCTTACTATATAGACTATCAAGTCCTATTTAAACTGTATCCCAAACTCTTCACTTCACTTCACTTTTATTTCAATTTACAAATTACATTACAAAGAATCTAACCCACCCACATTTAGCAAATGCTATTCGAGGTGGGGGGTTAGCAAATGTACATGAGACGATCGTATTACCAATTTTCATACAAAAGAAGAACGGAAACATCTTAAATTACATAAACAACTTACAAGCAGAACTGACTACAAAATAAGTACTACTTAAAAAAGCCAACAATATAAATCTACTATAATTTACAAGATTTAAAGACTCAGGCAATTTCCTAGTCGTAAATAAGACAGGAAGTTCAATTTAAGGAGAAGAGCCAAAGATGGAAAAAGTTATGGATTTGGTACATGCTGCATAATCTGGGCCATATCAACATAATCATCACAAGACGAAAGAACATCAATAAGTAAACTTTTGCATTTTTTTTATAAATACCGGTTTTTTTACAGAGCGTATTGAGGATGGAATACAATTCCAGACCTTCACTCCAATTGAACAGAATGACTTTGCGTGAATATTTAACCTTGAACGAGACTGATAAAGATTGCCTCGTGTTCTTGATCTAGTATTATAATTATGAACATCACTTATTCTGGTGAACAATGAAGAGATATTAATAGGTGATTTACCATTTATAGCATCGTGCATGGTGCAAGCAATATTATGAAAGTAAATGAAATTAATTGGAAGTATGCCTGATTCAACAAAAAGAGGGATTGCATGGTCTCTATATTTAGCAAAATTCATCAGACGCACAGCACGTTTCTGAAGAATAAGGAGATGATTAAGATGAGTCTTACTAGCTTGACCCCATACCGATATACCATAATGCAGATAGGGGTGCATCAGTGCGTAGTAAATTCTTTGCAGGGTGTGCTTGGGAACAAAGTGTCTAAGTCTAGCTATAATTCCAACAATTCTGCTTAATTTAAGCGAAACATATTCAATATGTGATTTCCAAGATAAGTTGGAATCAATGAACATGCCTAAATACTTTACTGTGCTTTTCCTTTCTAGAGGCATCATTCGTTTTGACGCTGGATCAAAAACGTTTAACTGTGGGATATAGTCAAGAGTTTTTTGATGAGGATGAAAAATGACAAAATTAGATTTACGAACATTTAACGTTAGCTTGTTAGCCTCTAGCCAGCGGCATAATTTTTTTAGTTCGTTGTTCACAATTTGCTCTAAGACATGGATATTTGTGTGTGAATAAAGAATACTGGTAACATCTGCAAATAAATAAAAATTGAGTTTATCGGAGGACATACATATATCATTGACGTATAAAAGAAAAAGTAAGGGACCAAGAACAGAACTCTGTGGGACTCCAAAAGAACAAGTTTCTTTCTTGGAGACATTGATGCCAATAGCAGTCGTCTGAGATCGGTTTCTTAAGTAGGATGTGAACCAATCTAAAACAATACATCGTATGCCATAGTGATAAAGTTTTTTAAGTAAAATAGAATGATCAATCGTGTCAAACGCTTTCTTCAAGTCAATAAAAATACCACAGGTAAATTCTTTGTTGTCCATATTTTTATGAATCTTATCAACAATATCAATAATGGCATGCTGAGTGGAAAAGTGCTTTCTAAATCCATACTGCGCAGAATATAATATGTTGTGTTTATCAATGAACTTAATTAGTCTGGCATACATGATTTTTTCAAAGATACGATTAAAGACTGATAACAGGGAAATAGGCCTATAGTTGTCCCATGCAATATCGTTGTAAGACTTCACCTAAACATTGAAAAGTTACAAAGGTCAGGTTTTCCTGTATTAAGGCAAAAACAAAAGAATGTAGCCGCGTGCCGAGTGCATTCATCGGCGAATGGAGATAGGAAATTCTTCAATAAAACTCATCGGAGACCAAAGCTGTTATGGCTGGAAGAGCATATACATTAAAACTATGAACTGATAGCATCCTAAAATTCGGCAATCTTGCTTATGTTGGTGTGCTCTTTCAAACCATTATGTTATTGTTTGCATTTATCGAGTTTTCAAATTTAATACCTGCAGCTCCGAAATAAATTAACTTCATTTGTGCTCAGAAAATAAATCAAAGCATTGTAGATGTACTGTAGACGAGGCTTTGCTTCCAACATTTATTTAGAATCCACTGATAAATTCAAGTAAACTTAATGGTTGAACAGTTGTTCCTTCTCATTGTTTACTGGTGGGTATAGTCAGCGTTTCAGTAATTTATAGCCACTTACGTTTCATTGCCAGACCTAGTCTCGTTGTTCTGTGCTTTTAAGGTCTCTTGTACAAACATTTATCCAACGCTGACATTTCTCACTGAATTTGCTGTAAAGGTTTTGGAACAGAAAAGCTCCTCCTGTGAGTGATCAAAAAGGCCGAGAAAAGATGAGAAACCTCTACTAGCGGTGTACCGATCGATGCTTCATTCTCCGAGACATATCTCTTTGAGCGCCGGATTTATGAAGGTTTTTCACATCTAGAGTCACTCTTACATCTCCCCCAGCAACAATGCTTGGTAGTCACCATTACTGATATGACTGGGAATCTTACTGAAGGCATTGATTCTTTTTTTGATCGAAAAAAATACGAATTCGATCCTAATTTAGTCTGCTGTTCTGCAGGTTCAGAGTACTAATAGATGAGTGTCTCAAATGTATGTTTATATTTGTCCCATATTATAAGTTGTATCCTGTCCAC
Source organism: Actinernus sp. WN-2022 (assembly GCA_030867875.1). Taxonomy (NCBI): domain Eukaryota; kingdom Metazoa; phylum Cnidaria; class Anthozoa; order Actiniaria; family Actinernidae; genus Actinernus; species Actinernus sp. WN-2022. Next base: position 16,496,441 of record JAOWCC010000019.1, on the reverse strand, counting down.
CTATGATGGAGCTATCACTATATTTCTCTACTGTTCTTTCTACCCTGCGGCCCTTTATTATCGCAGCTCGCTGATCGCGTCCATATAGGTATTTGTTGGACTAAAGATTATTAACTGAAATGCCCGTTTTGTTTATCTCTATTTAAAAGCTTTTACCCTCCTTCCCAAAACTGCAGTCTGCTCATTATATTACAGAACTATAAAGGGAACTGTTGGAAGCCTTTAATTTCTCGAACCAAAACCTCGGCCGTGAGAGGAGTCTTGTTTACCTTGATAGTTGAATAACTGCTTCGGTCATCGTAAATTATTCTGTGCTGATGATCGAGTGTTTATTACCTACGAAACGTACCTCAAACAAGAGCGCCAGTTGAAATATCCTGAGCCTGTTGGAAGGCTTTCGCACGAGTGAGGTTAAATAAAACATTAAACTGGCTTACATTTGAGAGATGGGACTCCAAATTAGAGAGAAAATTCCTCGCGGGTCCTTCGCCATCTTGCTTTACTGTATTAAATTATGTAAATAAATTAACCTGGCGATTGTTGCGTGACCAGCACAGTGCAATCTGATTGGTGTGAATTTGACCTTTAACGCATGCGCAGAAATTTTGCTACATGAAACAAAAATAAAAATAAATTTAAAAAATAACGGCTTGCAGATTTAGACTCGGTGCTGCCACATGCAGCCCGAGTAATAATGCACGCTCCAGGTCTTGAAAGAAATGCGGATGCACGAGCGAAACGCGAGTACATTTACAAGCTTTTAAAGACCCCGAAAGTTCATTATCTTTTTATAGGAGAACCATTGTCTATTTATTTTATTTACTCAATTCAATTACACAATATTTACAAAATATATCCGCGTAATTAGGAAGGTCGATACAGAACATGAAAATGTTCCTTATAAAAATAAATCACCTGTACATGTATTAAAAATATTATATAACCATACAGACACTCCAAACGTGGTTCTCCGGAAACAAGAGGATCACCAAGAACAATGCTCCCATTTTCAGAAAACCACCGTCAGAGTGTACACTACAATATGAATAAAACTATGATAACTGTATACATAACTAGTATTAAAAACTATGAAAATGCCTCCTTGTGAGTACTGACTTGAATTTGTTAGAGTAGAACTTATTTAGATTTCCTTTGAAGGAGTTAAAATGTTCAATAGTTATAATAGCCACTAGCAAGCCGTTCCATAGATCAACAATGCGTTAAAAAATGAATACTTGAAAACGTTCGTTCTAAAACGCCCCTTGGAGAGAACAACCTGAGAATTACGCATGGAGTAGGAATATGATTTAAACCTAGTGTAAGAATGACCTTTGAGGCACTTGAAGAAAAAGCATCGATCTATAATATCTCTCAAGGGGCATAAGTCCTAACTTTATAAGACGTTCTGGATAGGCCAGGTCTGACTTCAAAATAAATTTAGTTGCTCGTCTTTGCACTCGTTCGATGGATTTAATTTGGCCTTTCGCATGGGGTGACCATGCACACTTGCGTTGCGTTCTCAATCGGACGATCAAGGCGAGTGCTTAGAGTGCTTTGGTCACAATCATTGGTACAAGTTCTGTAAGCCAGGCCTAGCATCTTATTCGCTTTACTTACAATTAAGTTTACATGATCGTTCCAAGTCATATTAGGTTTTATAATATAAAATTCGATCTACGCGGAAAGAAATGCTCGAGCGTGCATTATAAGAAAACAAGCACGCTGATCAGCCAATGAAATCGCGCGTTCTTAGGATGGTCCCGTAATTTATATTATAAAAGAAAATCAAGCACGCTGATCAGCCAATGACATCACGCGTTCTTAGGATGCTCCCATAATTTATAATTTTAAAAAATCAAGCACGCTGAGCAGCCAATGAAATTGCGCGTTCTTAGGATGCTCCCGTAATTTATATTATAAAAGAAAATCAAGCACGCTGAGTAGCCAATGAAATCGCGCGTTCTTAGGATGCTCCCGTAATTTATAATATAAAAGAAAATCAAGCACGCTGAGCAGCCAATGAAATCGCGCGTTCTTAGGATGCTCCCGTAATTTATATTATAAAAGAAAATCAAGCACGCTGAGCAGCCAATGAAATCGCGCGTTCTTAGGATGCTCCCGTAATTTGTATTATAAAAGAAAATCAAGCACGCTGAGCAGCCAATGAAATCGCGCGTTCTTAAGATGCTCCCATAATTTATAATATAATCACTATTATTATTGTTATGTTTCTGTTATTATGACCTTTTCTGGTAACTACTTTTTTAATTTTTTCCAACAGCTGAAGTTGGAGAATGTGAATACCCTAACATCTCTAATCGCCCTTGGCGATTACTTCTGGTGTGGTAAGATATGCTTCTTTCTCGTGATCTTCTTTATGATCTTACTGACGACCAGTCTTTGTACACATATTGTTGCAATTATAGTAAGTAATATTGCTTAACTCGGTTAGCTCCGCCACTTTTAGGTAACACGTACTTCGTCCATTTCATTGAATATCTGTAATTTTCCTTTTTTCTTGTTGTGAAAAAAAAACATGTTGTCTTTATCATTTCAGACATTTCTGTAACGAATAGGCCTTTTCCGCTTGGCTCAATGTTGTCCCATTTCAAATCTTTCAGGAATAATATTCTTTCTCGCAAGTGTTTCCATGTCAATGTGTCTCCTTATTCATTAACCAGAAATAAAAGAAACAATACACAAGGGGATGGTCACGTAATTTGAAATGGGATAATATTGAGCCAAGCGGAAAAGGTTTATAGTAGATGGCTCACCGTGTTCTATACAAATTTTATGCACGCTCGAGGTTTTGAAAAGTTTTTTTCCAAGGCCTTGAAAGGGCATTATATTTACAGGACATAGGAAATTCGTCTATTTGTTTTGTAATAGAAAATGAGCCTTTTTCAGGATGCAATCACGTGGTTGTACTGGAGGGGAAAAAATATCTGACTTCATTTATTTAAAGACACTTGTAGGAGATCGGTAGTGTTATTATCAACACATCTTTGTAAACGCTATGTTCCACCTCCAATCCATTGTTGATCTTTCTAAAACTGCGTCTTTGAAGATTGCTTGGCAGCTCAATTCATTCAACTCGTATCCAGTAAGTTGAGACAAGGGGCCTGACAATCTAGTTTCAATGGTAAATTTGAATATGCTGAATTAACTGTCACGTGCTGATATATTACTTCAATAACGAATGAATTGAGCATGTGTTCCCATGGAAAAGGCTCTACTGGATGACAAACACACTTGAAAACGCTGTTTTAGAAAGATCGACAATCTATTGGAGGTGGAAATAGCATTTACAGGCATGTTTTACGAATAACACTACGATCTCGTACAATTGCGTTTAAATAAAAGTCAGATTGTTTTGTCTTCCAGAGAACAGCCACGTGATTGTATCCTGCAAAAGGTCCAATAGGACAGTTGCATGACGTCATATACTAACAGAACTCCTTGCATGGATTATTTTGTTCCTCCAATTTAGACCATTGTCTTGGTATTTTCCATATTCTAGAAGTTTTAAAATCTGAATAAGAAAACGAATCTGAAAACATGCTGCGGGTAGTTGAAGTTACAGGACGGCATAATGCAAATGTCCGATTGACTTTGGTCTTGCTGCTTTACAGTTACCAAGGTGGCAGTTCTTGTTGTGGATAGACACTCTGATGGCACTTCATACCGAACACTAACTCTGGCTGCTGATCATGACATCCCTCGGTCATTCGACTGCATGTGTGCTGTTTCACCTACCGAGGTATGAGGGTGTCTGATACGGATTTTATGAGAAGTACAAGTGTTCTATTCCCATCTCCAACAACTTCAATATTTTAATCGCTGTTTGGAAACGATCTGTATACTTAGTCTTAGTTGATTTCTTAGTTGATTTCTTTTTAATATGATAGTTTCCCGTGGTATGCTCTCTTATTTACCACGTTTTGCATCATTGCATGTGCAAAATTGTTGTGGATTCACGAGGCGCTATGTTGAGTGAAGTTTGTTTTTGTTGGATCAAATGTTTGACAAAAATGACATTTTTCAAACTCTACACGTTCAATGTGAATACCATGGGGAACACTATGGGGAACACCATGTTTCGCCGCAACCCCAACATTTTCTTCCAACAAAGTTGTATCGTGCAGTCCAACAATGTTCGATCGTTTGACCTGGGGTTTACTGCATATATTATCATTATTATCATTGTTGTTTATAGTGTCAGTTGTATTGTCTTCCCAATAGGCCATTTTGACGATATTGCGTGCGCAGCTAGAACAATGGCTATCTGTTTTAAATAACAATGGCTGGTGAACCAAAACGAGTCTTAGCAGCTCGCGTCTATTGTTCTACTGATGCGTGCGCAACATCGTCAAAATCAAATGTTTTCTTCCGTGGAATCGCATTATTCATAGTGGTGTTGTTATTATTATTGTCGTTATTATTATTATATCATTGTTGTTTTATTTTTGTTGATGTTGTTGTCATTATTGTTTTTTATTGTTGTTGATGTTATTATTATTATTATTATTTTTATTTTTTTATTTTTTTATTGTCCGGCTCAATTCCTAAACTATTTAAGAAATAGAAAACATTTCCCGTGTTTCTATAGTGTTATAGAAACACGAGTGGGAGTTTGGGAGAACGAGAAATGGCAGTGGGAACACGAGCCCGAAGGGCAAGTGTTTCCACAGCTATTTCGAGTTCTTCCAAACTTCCACAAGTGTTTCTATAACTCTATAGAAACAAGGGGAAAATGTTTTCTATTTCCTTTATAAAATAAACGAATAAAAGCACGGAAACGCTTGCTTAATTTTATAACCAAAACGTAAATTCCCACAACTAGCTCAAGCGCGCGCTCAACTGTCTATGTTTCTATAGAGTTATAGAAACACGGCTTACAGCCAATCAGAGCGCGCGTACTATCGAAACTATTTTATAAAGTCATTTACAACCCATCAAATATGTGCTCTTCCGCGTGATTGGTGGAGTCGCATTAGTGTTATTATTATTGTTGTTTTTGTTATTATGTTGTTTTGATTGTTATTGTTTTGTTGTTTTATTGTCCTCTCGATTCCTAAACTAGTCTTATAATCCATCAAATATCTTCTCTTCCGCTTGATTGATGGAATCGCATTTAGTGTTATTATTATTGTTGTTTTTGTTATTATTATTATTATTGTTGTTGTTGCGTTTTGTTGTTATTAGTTTTTGTTGTTGTTATTATTGTTTTTGTTGTTGTTATTATTGTTATTATTGTTGTTCTATTGTCCTCTCAATGCCTAAACTATAGTCTTATAATCCATCAAATTTGTTCTCTTCCGCTTGACCGGTGGAATCGCATTATTGTTGTTGTTGTATATTATTATTATTGGTGTTGTTATATATTGTTATTATTGTTGTTGTTATATATTGTTATTATGTTGTTAGGTGTGGACAGGGTGCGACAAGAAAGGTGTCATCGCTATCTGGGATGCTAACACGTACCAATATAAGACATCTAAGATACGGTGTAAAGGCTTCACGCAGATGGTATATGTGGACGGAAAGGTGGGTGACATTCATCGTCTGGTGATTCCTCGCCTAGCAACTCGTGATTTTCAAGTTTCTCTGCGTTCTTCCAACATATCCGAGTGCATACAACAGAGAACAATGACACGGAGAACGTGTTATTGCCTTAAAAAATAACGACAACATGCAACTACAAGATTTAAAGGAGATAACACATGCGCTCTGTTTCCATGTCTTTTTCCTCTTATAGCCTTTTAGCCAATCAGAGTGCGTACCATTTGGGTTATTTTATAATACTTTTTTTGTAATTTAAACATGTTCGCTACATATGTCCTAAGAGTAGCAGGAGCACTCATCTAAGACGATGTATGTAGAATATACATACTGTACATGACCGTTTAAGTAGTGAAAAGGAAAAAGAAAGAAGAAATAATAACAATATTACAATTTAGGATAAATTATGAAATAATATTAGATTAATGCACTGAATCTATACCACTCTCAATAATGAATCTTTGAAACTCCAAAAATAACAACGAATTGTTATGAAAACTACTAGAGCAAATTGAGCCGTGTAACAGGAGTTTAACATTTTGAAAGTCAAGCCAAGTATTGCCTAGAATGTGGGCAGCTGAGGTAGAGAGCAACGAGCAGCATATCGGGGAAAGTGCAGAAAAAAATGCTTAACTGCATGTGTCAAAACTTGTACCACAATCGCACATATAGGACTCTTTGCATTTAATTGTGTGTAAATAGTTATTAAGGGCATTAGCACCTGATCGTAGCCTACTATGAAGAACTGGTCAGTTCTTTCATAACTCAACTCCTCCATATGATACAATAAACCGTGTGAAACGCGCGCTCTGGTTGGTCGATAGCCATGTGTTTTCCAGTGAAGATGCACAGATGACGTCACGTTTTGCACGAAATCATTTCATAGCCCTCTCTTTTCGCCAGTTATTGTATACAACAATTGTATTGTACTTTTTCGTGGGTCTGTCCTCCTATAGATGCACAGATGACGTCAAACTGTCATGCCACTCGACTGCGCCTCGTGGCGCACTTCTTTGTTCTCTTCGTTGTGACGTCATCTGTACATCTATAGGAGGACAGACGCTCAGAAGATGTTTATTTAAAAATCCCTCATGGGCGCACGCTGCTTCCAGCATTAAACTTACATATGCAGGCGTTTAGAGCTTTACGTTATATTATTTTCCCTTGTGGTGATCGTGACAGGTTTGGGCTGGTGATAGGGGTGGCACCCTGTACGTCCTTAATGCCAAGAGTTGTAGGCTGGAAAGGGTAAGTTTTCTGTAAAGCTCTCTGGTCTGATCTCAAATGAGAAGAACTATTTCAAACACGAATTGGAGTGTTTTATCATATCAGGGGTTCCAAATATTGAGAAAACAAATGAAACCCGAGAGGCATAACCTCGAGGATTTTATTGTTTTCGAGATGTGAAATCCCATGACGAATTACGAATAATGAGTGTTTGAAAAGTCTCGTGCAAATACACATGTATTCATAAATTATTAGGAAGCATTGTTTGCCTGGCATTTTGTTACACACAATTATAGACTACAAGGATTTTGATTGTTGTTTTTCTCATGGTCGTTCCAACCATAGTTAATAGAGTGAAATGGTTAGGAAACTCAGGGACCTTCTTTGTTATGTCTTTGTTAGCTTTTTTCAACCACTACCATGCACAAAACACAATAGAAATTCCAACATGTTAATCAATCAGCCAATAAAAACGTGTGGATTCAGTCGATCAGGAAACGCTAATGAACTATGTCCGTGCACAATCTTTTGTCTTACCCCCTTCCAACATAAATCGCAGCGCCTTTGTTAGCCCTTTTGAAGTTTGCCGGGTTTCCTAACCATTCCACTCTATTAACTATGTTCCAACAAACAGCCTAGTGTAGTGGACGATGATGTGCGTCCATCGCGAGCGATGATGACCACTGACACCGCTTAAGGTTGGTTTCATCTGTTGTGCTTCCGTAGATGGCTAATGAGGCCTATCCGAGCACTAAACAGTCTCCCAGAAGTTGGGCAGGTGTGATGGGAAGTTGCAGAGGTAACCCTGCTGACTGCACGCTCTTTTCGCAGGCATTGTTTTTCCTCTGCATCAACTTTGCGTTTCTCTTCAGCCTGTGTGGCAACCAGACTAATGAGCCCACGCCAAGCTGGGCGATCTTGGGCGGTTTGCTCCCATGTTGCTGTGTTGATGCTAAAGGACTTCAGAGAGGTCTTCAGTGTATTCTTGAAGCGTTTGCGCTGGCCACCATGTGAACTCTTGCCAGAACTCAGTTCGCCATACAACAACTGTTTGGGTATGCGATTATCAGGCATTCTGCAGACGTGGCCTGCCTATCTAGTCTGGTGTTTCTTCAGCAGGGTATGAATTGAGGGCAACTTAGCAGAGGTGAGGCTGTCATACCATCATGAAACTGCCTAACCATGGTGATGAATGTTTCCGGGCAGCCAAATTTAGCCATGATCTTCCATAGACCGTCTCTACTAACGGTATCGAATGCTTTCGTGAGGTCCACAAATGTTGTGTAGAGCTGGCTGTTATGCTCGAGGCATTTCTCCTGCAACTGTGGTGCAGCAAAGATCATGTCCACTGTGCCTCTACCCTTTCTAAAGCCGCATTGACTTTCAGGGTGGTGGCCTCGCTCAAGGTGACAGTTAAGCCGATTAAGCATTACTCTGGCGAGTATCTTGCCAGCTATGACAAGCAGGGAGATGCCTCTATAGTTATCACACACTTTACGATGACCTTTTCTTTTGAACAGGTGGAGAATAGATGCATCCTTTAGTTCTTGTGGAATGAGACGCCTCTCCCAGAATGAACAAAATAGTTATGTGAGCTTCTTGGTGATGGTGGGGCCTCCTGTCTTGTAAATCTCCGCTGAGATGTCATCGGATCCAGGGGCTTTGCCTGCGGCCAGCTGTTGTATGGCTTTCTTGACTTCATGCTCCTCAGGAGGAAGGTCCATTTCGTGGTTGATTTCGACTTGTTCAAGGCGATCAATTGCATCATCATTGAGGTTAGATGGTCTGTTTAGCACAGCTCGGAAATGTTCAGCCCATCTTTCGAGGATCTTATCTTTATCTGTGATGAGCGTTGTGCCATCTGCACTCAAGAGTGGTGAGGTGCCCGACGACTGTGGTCCATATATAGCCTTTAGTGCAGCATAGAACCTCTTGGAGTCGTGTCTGTCGGCAAATGATTGAATCTCATCAGCTTTCCTGGCCAACCATGAATCTTGCATTTGTCTCAGCTTAGCCTGGACAGTTTGGCGGATGTTGTTGAAAGCTGATTTCTTTGAGTTGGAGGTGGGGTCATTGATGTAGGCCCTGTGAAGGCGCTGCTTTTCTTGAAGATTAGTCTTTATTTCTTCATCGTGTTCATAGTGTAGTGGACAAGATAGACTTTCTCAAAGTCCTTCTTAGCCCCCCGCACGAAGGATTTTTTCCACATGCAGCGCGCCAAATTTACCGGTTGATTTTTCAACCGGAGGCGTGGCTTGTGACGTACTAAGATTTGCCCAATCACAAAGCGTCAATTCTTCAGGCATTGTATGTTAACGTGTCAAATCAGTCGACCGTAGATGTGGTATTTACAATATGAATGTACTCATAAAGAGTTTGTCAAAGGCGCGAAATATAAGCTCCGCCCCTGAAACGTGTTTTCGCGCCAAAACATAATACCCCAATTCAATTTCCTGCAAGTGAAACAAGTCGAACTCGCCTCTTGCTTCGATTCTCGCGCTCGCTTTTTGACCCAGTAATCGCTTACCCATGCAGTGACTAAGCGAGTTCGACTTGGAGCAAGTCTATGGACAAGACAGGGGACTAGCAGTAGGCGGCAATCATGAGGACGATGGTTCGAGCCACACTTCTGACGCCGATTTTTATTTCCATCTTTTCCTTCAGTTCTCTTCATGTAAAGTCATGAATTAGGTCTATCACATGCATGAATTTTGATGCCCAATAGCCAGAGGAAGATCACTAGTGATTTGGAAATTGCATCAAACACTAGGGTTTCACCGGGTATCAAGACCCGTGCATGTGTCCAAATACACTTCCACCATTGGATGAATATCTCATTAATTATTCATGAGTTTGAGAATAACCTTTCACATTAAAGACTCCTAATCAGTATTAATGCTTTACCCGGCTATGTTTACGTTTAAACAATACTGACAAAATAAGTAGAGCCGCCACTTTCGTTTGTTTGCTAAAAAAACGTACCTTTTTAAGACTTCGACATACAGCCCTGTCTCCACCGCGGAAAAACGTTACGCTCCGCTGGCCGAAATTTCGAAGGCTCTGAAGTTCCAAAACAAGTTCCCGAGGTCTTAAATTAAGAAAACTTCAACCTGTTAAAGTCTTAGGCTTAGCTTTTAAGTAGTTTTCTTGTTTTTCGCAAAACATTTCACGTATATACGCGTTCGTGCTTCAATTTAGAAACGGGTGATTGCCTCGGTTTTCTTTTAGTTTCGGCGGGAAACTGGGGCGACGAGCGCGCAGTCTCGTACCCAGAGCGATGAGCTCTGGGTACGAGACTGACGAGCGCGCGACCGGCTCGTCAAAAGCGCATGCGCGTAACGTTTCATAGTTGTTGCTGTGTGAATGGCGCCTAGCCGAACATGGCGATCAATTACATCAATTACAAGCCGATTGGGACGATTTTTTATAGGAAACTGGTTATGGAGTTGAAGTCTAGATAGGTTTTTTTTTTATTAGAAATACAAATGAATAAGGGTTTAAAGGGAAAGTCGCCAGCTTGCGACTAATGTTGAAAGTTTGGTCGCCAGGGCAAAATTCTTAGTCGCAATGTCAAGCCCTGCCTAGTTTCCAAGTCTTGGCGTTTTAAAAGAGCGAGTATTAAAGGTTTTCAATATACGTGACCATACTGTCCATCCTTGTACACTATCTATAGGTACTCGAGCTCCACGAGGATCGTATCCGCTCCATGTGTCTCACCGATACATCCTACGTACTGACGGGACCAGGATCCAGGGATGGCCGTATAGCGGTGTGGAGGTCCCAACTCTTGGAGGATGTCGTAGATGCCCCGGGATTTGAAATCGTAGATTCAGACATTGTTCGTCAAGGCGGTAAAAAGAACAAAAAGAAGTAAAAAGCGATGTTGATCTTTTATGGCTGAGATCTTTTATGGATGGGATATTTAATGAACAACAAAATATATACCGAGGGTACAGATACAATAACCTATTTGTGGCATCGAAATATACCCTGATATTTCGTCCGTGGATATTATCTGATTCGAGAAGAGAACAGTTCCCAAGAGCGAAGCCCGAGGGAGACTATGAGCTTCGAGGATCAGATAATGTCCAAGGAGGCAAATAGGACATATTTCGACGCGACAATGTAGGTTATTGTTTGTTATCATCCTACATCTATTTTCTTTGACGCGCGCTTATTAGCTGATATTTCGGGTCACGTGACTCATCCAACCAATCACGCGCGAGAAAGAATATTTGATAGGTTATAAAGAAGGATATCTTGCATTCATAATTTCCCCATGCGAAATTAACTAAATGCATTGGAATTTGTAATTTAATTTTAGCACGATGAAGTGAGATTTGAAGCCTTGTTATTTAACAGTCGAAGCTGATTACGAAAAGAAATAGCGAATGAAATGATAGGAATATTTCGTGACTATATAAATTTGTATTTCTTGTATAGAAAGATCGAATTATTTCTCGGAAATTCATCAGTTTGACGGAATATTTTACTAATTAGAGAAATGAGCCTTTTGCTGGATAAAATCACGTGGTTGTACTGGGTGCAAATAATATCTGACTTCATTTATTTTAAAGGCACTTGTACGAGATCGGTATTGTTATTAGCGAAACCTGTTTGTAAATACTATTTTCCATCTCCATTCGATTGTCGTTCTTTCTAAAACTGCATTTTTGAAGATTGTTTGTCATCCAATAAAGTCTTTCCCATGGAATCACGAGCTCAACTCATTCGTTATTGAAGTGATCTGTCATCACGTAACTCTATCCTTCAAAAGGCCTATTACTGCAAGCAAGAAGAAGCAGCTTTGTTTTGAAGATGAATAATGCTTTCGTTTTTCAAGTATTTTTATTAATGGTCTTAGCATTTTAGAAATCACTTTGTAACTGAAGATATGGCCAAACATTTTTTTAAACTACACTACTGAGTTTTTTACCCAGAATGATATTGAATCATTGTAGTCGAGCTAATAAATCTAGCTGGGCAACTGTTTCTCATTCTTGTCAATTCATACTTGTTTATTATGGTATGGTAATAAAGTTATTATTATTATTATTCTCTAGTTCAAATCTCCGAAACCAAGAAACTTAGTACGGGGGTTATTTGGAGAGCCTTTAAAGAAAAGTTTGTTATGAAGTAAAAGTATGTATAATAATAATAATAAGCAATTATTGGATAGGCTGAGAAAAATATCATGATTTGTTCGTGGCGAGCTCTCGGTTATTTGCCGTTGCCGCAGCTGAAGGCAGAGGCAAATAGAGCAGATTTCGTATGAGTGTGACAAACTACGGCATGCCCGGAACCGTGCTATAGCCGTGCTATAGCCGTGCTGTAGATGTGCTGTGCCGTAGTTCTGTGATTTGATTCGATCAGCAGGACAAAAACAATGGGAAACCATTTCAACGTCACGGCAATCCGTACGGTAACCGTGCTGTAGTTTGTTCCATTCATACGAAATCTGCTCTAACTAACAGCGAGATATGAACAGATCATGATAGTTTACGAAAGTTGAGTTCATTGACAATAAATGTTTTATTATTCGACAAAATATAACTTTTATCAAGAGCCCATAACTAAGAGCGAGTTAGGTTATTTTTAGAACGGTTTCCCACTATTGTTGAGTTTCAATTATTCCTAAGGGAATAAAATCACAAAAGCGCAGCAGCCATGATGTTTTATATAACAAAAGTAGCTAATGAGGCATCTTTTGTTCCTCCAAGGTGTAATCCACCAATTGGCGATGAAAATAATCTAAAAAATAGCCCAACTTATAAAAACGCCGTAACAACTATAGGAGATATGGACGCTCCTAGTTATGAGCTCCTGCTTTTATTAAATATAGAGTTTCGAAACTGGAACCAAACGGTCTGCCTTGTTTACAGAACAGAGTGGTCTATAGTATAATGATAATAATAATTTGTTTATTTACGCCTCTTACAGTTAAAGTACTGAATTACAGGCAAGGTCAGATCACATTAACTAACGATTGCAATAATATAAATATAGATATAAATAGTCCTGGATAGGCCACCCAATTCAGATCATGTGATGTAAACAGATGCTACTCTGGGGAATTATTCCGTTTTCATTCTAATCATAACGCAGTCATGCCTATCTGAATAAAATTAATTTTCAAAAAGTCTATTCTCCAGAGTAATGTGTGTTTACGTCACATGCTCTGAATTGGGTGGCAACAGCGTTAGCCGATTACCTCTATTAGTTGATTTGCGGAAGTACCGCGTACGGGAGTTAGGTGGAGTGATTCTACTGCGGGTTAAGTTACAGACAGGATTACCATGCTTAATGGTCTTTATAAACTTGTTGCAGGCTACCACCCGCCTCTGTACGAGGGTCAACAGACCTGCCGCACTAAAGCCTCGTATGCGATATAGATAAGGCTCGCTTTTGTATATTCTCTAATGCGGCAGATGGATACTGTGGCAGATTGGCGAATACAGCAGAGGCATACTCTAGTGTAGATATGACAAGTGAGCGGAAAACAGTGATTAGGGACCTTAAGCAACCACGACGGCAACGTCTAGGACGACGGCATAAAACAATAGCCTTAATTACAAAATACAATAACTACACATGAAAATGCACGTAGTCACCTACATTTTCACCGTTCTCTGCAAAAACACAACGTGAAAACCCAAAATTGTACGTTTTGAAGACAACGCCAACGTAGAAAGTTTATTAAATCATTTTTTGTTCGGCGTGATCGGAACTCTATAGTCATTATATTTTTCGAAAATCTGGTTGTGAAAAACAATTAAAGGCGAACAAGGGAAATAATAAACACGAAATTTTGGGAGAATTTTTTTTCTACGTCCCGTTACGCCGTCGCCGTCCTGGTTGCTTAAGGTCCCTATTATATCTGCTACGGGTACTCCACGCCGTTTCAGTTTCCTTAAGGCATACATAGTGAGCATGCTCAGACGGTTAGTTGCAGTTTTATTTGCAGGCGAATTAACCAATCATAACTTGGGATGGGAGAGATTGGAATGATAAGAATCATTTAATGACTGGCCCCGAGGGAAACAGTGAGTTTTATTTCCCCGAGACTCTTTTCCGAAGGTGAAAAACAACATAAAGAAGACTTACCAATCAATCAATTACAGAAGATCAACTGAGTGTTCTAACATTTGTTGAAACCCGATGTAGAAATAAACCGTTTGACATGACCTTTCAACATTGTTGATTGGTGTTGAAATCAAACTTTCATTCTACTAGTTAATTATGCATGAGGGCAACTACCAACTAGAGATCACCATTTGTACCACGTGACGTACTAGCAAAGGACTGGTTTATCTCATACAAGTTTAAGCAATAGAAGGCAATTCGTAAAGAATGTGATATAAAGTGGTAAGCTGTAGTGCCTAAGTGTGCACGCCCTTCGAGGGAAAGAGAAAAAATATCTGACCCAAGTGGGACTCGAACCCAACGACCTCCAGGTTACATATCTGGCGCTCTACCAACTGAGCTATCAAGTCAGATGAGAGCAATCGTGGGTATTGGTGCGTTTTATGGGGTCACGGCGATTATATATGTATATGTAGTTATGATATTGAATCATGTGTCTATTGGCAACTTGCAAAATCAAGTGAGCACCTTGTTCCTTGTGGTGTCCAACACTGCTCTGTGCCAGGGCCGGCCCCTATTATTCCTTTTGTACATAAACGATTTCCATAATAGCACATCCATCTTTTTGCCATCTTTTTTCATCTATTTGCCGATGACATCTATTTTGTACTGACAAGAGCCTTTTAAACCTGGAATCTGTTATAAATAATAACTTACCTGAAATCAATACTTGGTTATCAATTCAGTAACAAACTCCCTCAATATTGACAAAACAAATGTTATTTTTCACCGACCACAAAAAAAATTAGACACAAGGTTATTTAAACTTGTCTTTTAATCAGAAGCCGGCTATTTCACAAGTAAATATTAGATATTTAGGGATTTTCATAGACTCCACCCCCAATTGGAAGAGTCAAATTAAACATGTTTCCAAAACAATCAAGAGAAGTATAGGTGTTCTATGTAAGATTCTCTATTGTGTTACTCCCCAAGTTATCATTCAATTATATTATTCCTTAATTGATAGATATACCATCATTTAACTTATGGATTATCTGTGTGGGGTAACACCTCTACTTCTACCCTGAATCTTTAACAATCCTACAGAAAAGAGTTGTGCGAATTGTAACTTTGATTCTCAAATTATGATGAACATTGAAGCCCTTTATTCAAACATTTAAATATTTTGAAACTTAAATGATCTCAAGTGGTCAGACCAAGTGAAGGAACTAGTCTCGTCGTGTTATGGCGTCCTATCAACTCTCCGCAGAATAAAGAACATGACTCCGCAACACATAAAGAAGCAGTTGGTAGAATCTATCGTGTTATCTAAACTAGGTTTCAATGATATTGTCTGCTATCCTCTGCCTGTCTACCTACAGAAAAAAGTTCAACGCGTGCAAAATTCCGCTGCAAGCTTTGTAACAAATCGATATTCCACTGAGGTGGACGTGTTAAAGTTAGGTTGGTTCCCTACTTTAGAGAGATCCCAATTCAACCTACTTAAAAGCGTTTTTCAAGCCATGCATAATCCTTCGTGGCCTGAATATTTACCTTTAAAAATGCATGAACCAGCAAGGCGTTTACGTTCTAGTATCGTTCCTCTAATAACTATTCCTCTAATAACTATTCCCCTAATTAAGGGAACTTTCCAGGACTCTGCAGCGAGTTTGTTTAATGAAATGCCCGCAAATATAAGATCATCTAGAGATAAACATCATTTCCATCGGCAGGTCAAACTCTTTTTAATGATCAGGGCAAAAGAGAGAATTTCTCTGCGCCAATAGTTAATGGGTGATAGTTTAATGTATATAATGGTTGACAGTTAATGTAATTAATAGTTAACATAGTTTATATTATTGTTTTTTTATGTCCATATAGTTGATGTAAATAGTGTAGCAACTTACTTAATTTCTATTATTACCATTAGTTTTTCCTTTCACGGATGTATAGCCACTCTGTAGACAGGCTGTGAATAAACCATTATTATTATTATTATTATTTTTCTATATAATATAATGCAATATTCATGCATGATTTTTTACTCGGGCCAGGCCTTTGGCCACCCGAGTCAATTTTATTTTTATTTGTTTATTATCTTTTTGTGTTTCGAGTTGGCTCAACACGTGATAGGGTCAACCAATCAGATTCGATTCCGCACGGGACAAACACGCAGGACAGGTCTCTCTGAAAAATCCAAGATGGCGGCTACAAAGGAAGATGCAAAGCTGTTGTTATCGTTGTTATGGCAAATCACCTAGTTTTGGGACTAGTTACTGACCCGCACTACATACTGTTAATGTACATCAAAGGGTTTTGGATGTAGTAACTAAACGAAATTTTCCCGGTACTAAACAGCTTTTAAATGTCGTATTTATTTAAGCATCATCCGGCAATAATCTCCGCAGTTATGAGCGCGTAGATGAAATAATTATTGTTGCGGTTCGTGACTAGAGTGCCGGCTAAAGCTGAGAGTACATGTAAATAAATCCGTGGTTTCCCACTTTATTGTCCGATTAGCTTATTTCTGAAGTATAAAAGTTTGTTTCCTAAGGTTTTATAAGCTACTGCAAACGAAAGAATTAGCATATTAGCCAAAAATTCGAATTGCTCGAGCAAGCTTGATGTGATGACTACAAAACCTGTTATAACGATCTAATATCAAACCTTCCAATGGTCTCCAATGAATCATGATTTGCAAACTTTACAAATAACTTCATTTTTGCATTGCTTACTATTTTTCGACGACAAACATTGGCTTATAAAAATGATTTAGAAATAATAATAGCCTGCGTTGCAGCTCTGGATTATCGGAGGGCAGCGAGAGGAGATTAGGGGGATTGGGGCGAGAGAGAAAAGGGAGAGGGGAGGGGGTGGGGGAGAAGAGGAGAGAGAGCCTGCCGACAAGCCATGGTTATTTTGGTATCCCACTAATTAAAATGCATAAAATTAGTAAGTCATTCGACCGATTCATCCAATCATCATGCGGTGGAAGTGAAAACCATGTTTAATATCTGTCAAACTCACGCGTGGAATCTCAAGGAATCTCAACTCGAGCGTAAAATTCAAAACAAAAAATATACGAACTTGGAGAATGTCAGCTGAAACCAATCCTGTAAAGGTAGCATTTGGGAATTCAAATATTTCCACGGCGAGAATCTGTTCAAGCCTTGGAAAGAAAACAGAGCGGAGGCTTAATAGCCCACTTCCGCGATATGCTTTACTTGTCACGCACAAAGGTTTCAATACGAGGCGCCGTGCTAAATTAAATTTATTCTTTTCACAGAGAAAATAATAAATTTAATTTAGCACGGAGCCTTGTATTGAAACCTTTGTGTGTGATAAGTAAAGCATATCGCGGAAGTGGGCTATTCTAGCTGGTGTCTGCAAAAGTATTGGTCTTCATATTTCGAAATCTGCTGCTCTATCAGAGCAGTCTTCATATTCCGAAATCTGCTGCTCTATCAAAGCGAATCTGTCGTTCCTGAGGAAGGAAAATTCGAAATGCAGTAGAGAACTACACCTTTGTTCGAGAAAGTTGGTAGGATAAAGATAACTAAGATAAAGAGAACTCGTTGCTGCTGAATATAAAGTCGCCACCAAATCAAAAACACGAGCATGTTCCTCGAACACACCGGTGTGTGCGATTCATCGACGACAATACGAGCAAGACACTCATCGCGAAATCGCTCTCATTACTTCTTCTGCAGAACTAAACAGCAATTTGAAGTTGCACTTCTGTAGCTCCTCGGGTGTTAGGTCTGAAAGTTCGGCAGCAGGATAACCTAAAGAACTTAACTGGTTCAATTGATCTTTCACAAATTATACTAACCAAAGGAGCAATAACCAAAGCGACAACCCGGCCATCATTTTCGACGTCTTTAACACTAGTGAATGCTTGGAATATCCTACTTTTTCCAAACGCAGTTGGGATTATAGCAAGAACATCTCTTCCAGACAAAAGATCTCTAATAGCCTTGCTCCTGTTCTTTATTTAAATTCATCGCTGAGTGAATTCTCGGTATGTTTGTCGCCATATTAATTGGTTTCTGCTCTTATGGCATGCCATGTATGAATAAAATTTAATGATTTCTGTCAATCACGCATTTTAGCCAATAGCAATACGCGGCCTTCTGAGGCCGAGAGTTATCAAAATAACCATGGCTTACCGGCAGGCTCTCCCTTCCTCTCCTCCCCACCCCCTCCCCCTCTCTTTTTTTCTCGCCCCAATCCCCTTAATCTCCGCTCGCTGCGCTCCGATACTCCAGAGCGGCAATGCAGGCTAAAATAATATTTTAAAAGTCCAGAAACTCGCGCGTGCCCTTGTCACAGTTCGTGATTAGCGCGCTGGCTATTTGGAACGTCAAGCCCAGTAACAAGACGAAGTAACGAGACGAAGTAACGAGACGAAGTAAATAAAAATATATTTTTCTATTTAAGCGGCCTCATTATCTAAGGTGCAGACAATTTCAAGCCGTTCTTACGAAAAGCCTTCCAACCCAACAATATTTGGCCGTGTTTAACAAACATTAGAGAGCTTAAGCAACCACGACGGCAACGTCTAGGCATAAAACAATAGCCTTAATTACAAAATACAATAACTGCACGTGAAAATGCACGCAGTCGCCTACATTTCGACCGTTGTCTGGAAAAATACAACGTGAAAACTCCAAAGAGAACGCCAACGTATAAAAGTAAATCACTCCGTTTTTCGTTCGGCGTGAACGGAACTCTGTGCTTATCATATTTTTCGAAGATATGAATGTGAAAAGTAATTAAAGGCCAACGAAGGAAATAGTAAACATCACATTTCGGGAAAAAAAACATTTTTTAGGTCCGACGTTGCCGTCGTTGATGCTTAAGCTCTCTATTGTATTTTGTAATTAAGGCTATTGTTTTATGCCGACGTCCTAGACGTTGCCGTCGTGGTTGCTTAAGCTCTATTGTATTTTGTAATTAAGGCTATTGTTTTATGCCGACGTCCTAGACGTTGCCGTCGTAGATGCTTAAGCTCTCTATTGTATTTTGTAATTAAGGCTATTGTTTTATGCCGACGTCCTAGACGTTGCCGTCGTGGTTGCTTAAGCTCTCTATTGTATTTTGTAATTAAGGCTATTGTTTTATGCCGACGTCCTAGACGTTGCCGTCGTTGATGCTTGAGCTCTCTATTATCGCGTCGGTCTCTGTGCGGGTCAGTGACGGGAAATCGTTCCCACAATGCACCCGATATGTTGATATGTTGGACACCTCATAATTTTTGCAATTCGCTATATATATATAACACTAAAACTCTGCAAAAAACTTACATATATCATATATATATATCCTTTGTTTTACCATCAAACTCTCTTGACAGTTGTTGCTTTGGTAGAGACAAAGAAACACAATAGCCTATCGTTTGGTTTTGTCTTATGCATGGCAATTTACTGAGAGTATGAATTTTACGTGCGAATGCCAAATAGTTAGTGCTTAGAAAGCTTACTAGCTCTACTAATGAATCAACTTTATTCCTTCTATTATTGCTAATTTTCTGGTTTAATACCTGAAGAATTTACGGTCGAATCGTAAATAGATCAATAACTCGGTTGAATAGTTTAACGTCCATGTACGCTGTCCGACTGCTGCAGCAACGGCGAATTCGTGGCCAAGTTCTGCAGAGTATCGCTTCTCCGTAATTTTGCCCACCATCCGTAAAAGAGACAATTTATTTACTACGTTCGCAACTTGTGATTCTATTTCTTTGCGATTTATAACATCGTGTTCCGCAGAAGGGATGTAGACACGATATCTGTGCCCTGGTTCCAGAGGTTTTCTAGAGAGAGAACGGCCGCGGAGAAAGAGCCGTGAAGCGGCGATTAGCGAGCTGCGAAGCAGCGAGAAGATAACTGTTTTCTCGGCTTCTCGTTGCTTGGCAGCGAGGTGATCGCCGCCGCGGCCATTCTCTCTCTAGAAAACCACTGGAACCAGGGTACGATATCTGCAGAGTCGTGGCTGTTTTGATAGAACTAACAATAGGAATATTTTGAAAACGATATATTCGAGGGGGAAAAGTCATAAGATCTACGTTGCTGACAAAAATTATGGAGGTTTACAACATGAATGGTGTTTAATAAAAAGAAATCTGATTAACTTTCGGGCCGATTCTCCAGGAACTTTATTTTGCAGTTAGTCTGTTCATAGAATCCTGTTTCGCACAAACGGCGGAGTTTAATAAAACAGACACTCACCAAAACGTGAAACGAGAAGGACATTTTGCGGTGAAGCGGTTGGATTCTCGACAGTTTATTTTGTAGTTAGTCTGCTGATAGAATCCTGTTCACAAACAAACGGAAGACTGTTACGCGTTTAATAAAACAGACAATTCATCAAAGGTTGAAACGAGAGAACATTTCGCCGTTTGCAGGCCGATTCTCAGGCTCGAGTAAGTTTATTTTGTAGTTAGTCTGGCCAAACCCGCGGATCAAAGCGTTTAAACGAAGCATTAAATTAAGCGTTTGAATCACACATGTTATAAATGGGAGGTGCTTACAACAGGAGATTCGGAAGAATCAAAGAAAGGAAGCGGGCCGCAAAAACAATAGCACTAGAAGTTTAAAAAGTTAGCGGGAAATGCAATCGAATGAAACTGTGAATTTGAAAGTTAACAAATGAACTGAGCTCGTGACCCCATGGGAAAGGCGAAACGCTGTTTTCGAAAGATCGACAATCGATTGGGGGTGGAAAATAGCATTTACAAACAGGTTTTGCTAATAACATTGCCGATCTAGTACAAGTGCCTTTAAATAAATGAAGTCAGATTTGTTTGCCTTCCACATCACATCCACGTGATTGCATTCCCGCAGAAGCCGGCTCATTCACAATATAAACCGAGCACACATCGTAATGCTGCGCTATGCAGGATTATCAAAATGGACTTGTCAAAACTTTTAAGTTAAACACCTTGTGTTGTTATTGTGAGTGAGTTATTTCAGTAAGATGACACTGTTAAGTCAATTGGCATGGTTTCTTTTGTTCCTTTAATTTAGACCATTGTGTTGGTATTCTCAAAGGAGTTGGAAAATCTGAATAAGAAAAAGAATTCGAAAAGGATGTGTTTTCCGTTTCAACTGATATTAGTGCGCATTGTATATATTTTTTATAATTACAACAGGTAATAACTGCTTTACGTACTTTACTTGTGTTTGTTTCAGCATTTGAGTAGTATTTTATCAAAGCTGAAGCGGTATCATTTGTTCTTCTATTTCTGTACTCTTTTCTATTCTCTTTTCAACAGACAATCATGCCGCTCATCATCTCCCTGAAGTAGAGCAAATTATATCAAACACAGGGGCTCTGTTGCTGTTTCTTCCGCCTTACAGCCCGGAGCTAAACCCAATTGAGGGAGTTTTCTCGATTGTCAAGCAATGGCTGCGAGAAAACGAGTTGATGTTTTTGTTGACGGATAGGCCTAAAGATAGGTCCCCCAGAGGTCTCTCTCAGGATGTACAGGCTCTTTACCGGCATTGTGGGTATTAGCGGCTCTGCATGGAGGGCCGGAGCTGCCCTTAACAATGGATTTGAAATTGTTATTATTTCAAATTTCAAGGATAATATTTAGGTAAATTAATTGTTATAGGTTTCATGTAAATCATTTCTAAGTAAGTAATTTATAGGAAAAAAACGGAGCAGTCCGTTCCTTAAAATGTCAATTACCGCTTGTCACGTTTTCAATTGATGTAAGGGAAGATAGCAACACTAAATATATCACAAGCCATTCAGAAGAAGCAATTCTTGGTTATAATTTATTAACTAGATTAACGGGATGGGAAAAGTAAAACTTACAAAAACCACCTTCACCTGCATGATTTAGTAAGAGGAATTGACAGTAGCATGGCGTTACTTCTTCAGGTTTTACGAAAACACGTATCTAAAAGAGTGAAAGTCGACCATTTAGCTTGTCAGGTACTTTTCTCAGTTCACATAAGCATAGACTGCGATTTTAATGTCCATGTGCGCTCGAACTGCAACACTGAATTTATATTTGTTCTAATGGTACTGTTTTATTAAGCGCCATCCCTCATTAAGTGAATTTGCAGCCATTTGAGCATGAAATTAGAAATAAGCACCTCGGGTACGGTGGTTAATTGAAAAAATAATAATATACAGCCATGTAGGCTGCTGATTGACTTAATTATAATCGCGAGGGAACTTTCGGTGCCTATACGCTTGATTGTATAGGAGGACAACTACACAATAATAAATATGACCACTAGCGGTCAATCAAATACCCAGTCTTCCATTTCAGTATTTGAAAAGCTTTTAGTTTATTTGATTTACATTTGACTGTAATATCATGATATACACAGTTCACTGTTTCTAAGCTCCGACCTGTATAAAATAACTGTAAATGAACAATTTGCCATTACTCTTGTTTTACGTAATGGACATGCAGGCACTTCGTGACGGCTGTATTTGAGTCCGTTTGAAAACTCCTGGAAGGATAACAAAATGTTGCAAACCTGAAATCGAAAAAATTCCTCAATACTATAATGATTTCTTAGAAATAACTTTTTACATAATATGTTTCCTTATACCAAGTTGTTTCAATCTTTAATAATTGTTTCTTTTTGGACATTAAATTCCACACTTGTGAGGATGCCATCGTGGTACAGGCCCCCCAGAACCTTGAGTTGCTTCAGAAGTTCAGATCGTGTGCTTGTATTATTTCTCTGGGGAAAAAGTAAGGAGAGCTTCAATTTTGATTTTTAGGGCCTACCTCATATTGTATTACACGTCCTTACGATGCGATAAGGCCTCTCTCTCAGTGTTAGGTAGAGTGATGCTCCTTAAACCAGCGTAAACAAATGTTTGAATATTTATCATGTTAGTATTTTATCTTTTCTTTGATGGGAACATAGTTAATAGAGTGGAATGGTTATGAAACCCGGCAAACTTCAAAGGGGCTAACAAAGGCGCTGCGATTTATGTTGGAAGGGGGCAAGACAAAAAATTGTGCAGGGCCATAGTTCATTAGCGTCCCCTGAACGACTGAACTCACACGTTTCTATTGGCTGATTGATTAACACATTGGAATTTCTATTGTGTTTTGTGCAGGGTCACGGTTGAAAAAAGCTAACAAAGACATATAACAAAGAAGGTCGCTGGGTTTCATAACCATTCCACTCTATTACCTATGATGGGAATGAAAAAAAAACACTAACAAACAAGGGTTTGCGAGTCATCGCAGTTGCATCAGGCTAGCCATATTACTATTAAAGGCTACGGGCACACCCTGATGAGCCATATCAAAATTTGTACGGACTCACCCGGTTTCGAGGTTCCATATATCAATATCGTTCATTCTTCACGCTGTTATATTACAGACTACTGTATTCTATTTCAAAAGCAGCTACCTGTTACTCACTTCCTGAAGCCGCCTTAGCGGAACCTGCAAAGATTTTTGCACCCTCTGTGAGGGCAGTAGTGAGCTCACTCTTTTTCTCATTTTGTTTCCTTTTCCTCGCATGAAATACAGCCGAGGGTAATCCGGTGGTTCCTCATAGCTCTCGTGTATTCGCCAGGTATTCGCCAGGGTCTCAGTCGTTACGGTACCTTGTTTAACCTTTCCAACCAGCAGGTTTGTTTTCACAAAACACACCAAGCGACGGTGAACCACGCCGATGTTTGCACTGCATTTCACTCGACCACATTGTCCTGCTCCCACCTCCGATTGCATGCTGGGTAATGGACAAAAATTCCACAAGGGGTCCCCCCCCCTGTGGGACTCCGGTAGGGTTTTTTATAAGTCTTTTACCCTTACAGCCAAGAGCGGTGATTTGGACTCAAGCCGTTGCTTTAAAGTGACAAAAACACATCCTAATAGGTTGAGCAGGGGTAAAAGAATGCCAACTGCAGGATTTCAAGGATTTCATTGAAGAATTTTTCCCGTGTCTGAAAGCACAAACACAACGGAAAAACCCTGTGAAATCCCCTCACAAGGCCTACTAAAAGCAAACCAAGTAATTTTCAGCCGTCCTCAGACTTAATGATGTCCTCAAGCTCTCTGACAGTGGCATTTTTCTCCAAAATTAGAGCACATTTCATTGGAAACCCTACCGAAGCAGCCATACCTACCGTCAACGAGTGAACAGAATTCTCCCAAATGGCATTGTGGGAAACGTTTGAGCCCTCGGCTTAAAAAGTCAGCAGTATTTAACTGACCCGGGCTAGCAAAACTTTAACTGAGGGGGGAGGGTTGAGTTAGCACTCAGGATTTCATCAATTGAGCTCACACACGATCGGACGACAAAGAGCCGTTAAGCTATTTCAATCTCTTCGCCGAAATTCGGCATGATTTCCGTCAGGGTCACGTTCTGCTAACTAATTTATAAAATCAGGAAAAATATCAGACCAAACAGTAAATAGAGAGTGCATTTACTTTACTTTAAGCTTTCCTGCCTGTTCCGAATAAAAGTGTTGTATTCTAGATACATTCTTGAACTCTAAATCAACACATAAGTCTTCGCTACGATGACTTGGAAACGCGCGCGGATATCGGCTGTAGTTGCATTTTAATGAACTTAATATATATTATATACAGTCAATAAACAGTCAATACCAAAAAGGTTGTCCTTGACCATATAAGTATATACTTAGCCTGGGAAACCAGCCGACTCTTATCGCCCCCTCACTCGCGAAAGAGACGACTGGGCAACGAGGCAGAAAATTCCAAACTGATGACCTAGCAGATAGCCGTTTCACGATGCACAAATTAAGTGCAAGCTCAGAAGACTAATGCGAACAACACAACTCGACAACAGAGTTATTTTCAAGGTATATATATAACTACCGAGGCTGCAGGCTCGTTTGCTTGGCAGCGGTCATCGTCATGAACAACCATGAAATTTAGCGTGTTTCGGTGCTGTCGGTGGCTCCTTTGCTTCGTTCTTTCAGCGACCAGTAAAGCGATGAGGGTGGCGCACTTGTGAGTATTTTCGTTCTAAAAATTTCTAAGTGTCGCTTTAATTTGTACTTTCAGGAACCCTACAAGTTTGGGTTTCTTACACCGAGAAAGAACCGAAATGTTGTACTGTCAAAACATTTACAAGTATAAAGTGATCAAACAGGTACTGTATTAAATTAATAGTTGTTTATAATTTTATATAAACCTACACACACTGAGCTATCACAGAACACAGGGCCACTTTTCAAGCCGGGACTTTTGCTAGACAATGAATCTCGGCTATGAATAAACATCTACATGTATAAAGTGCGCTATGAATCAAGAACGTGCATGATGGCCATGGGCAGCCTCGGTAGTATTTATTTTATATTACACTTACAATTTACACTACAACATTCCAATTTTACAACAATACAGAAACGAAAATAAAGGAATGACGAGAGAAAAAAGACAGTTCGAGGTGACTACAACGGAGACAAACTGCAATTAAATATTTTTTGCCCACTTGCTTTGAAAATATAATATTTTTTTGTTCCTTATGGATATTTCTCGTAGAACTTCTAATTTGTTTTGGAAAAAAGCAAGAAAGCTGTCAAAACGTAAGCTACCATTATTTATATTTGTGTTAAAGATAAAATATTTTGCAACAAGGTAACATGATTTAAGATATCTTCGTGTTTTGTATTTTCGTGCTGTCCATATAGTATTAATAAAACCTTCAGTTAAATTTACCTGCTGTTGCCATTTTATATGCCACCATGCACTCTTGAAATGTTACCCATAATGAAGCTGAAACCTCGCATTGTATAAACATATGGAGTAAGGTATGCTTGTCTTTACCGCACAGCTCACAAATGTCACTTTCACACAATTTTGCTCGAAATAGCATAACCTGGGTTGGGAGAATATTATGAATTATTTTGTATTGAAACATTGATAGTTTTACTTCTTTGGTAATTAAGAAAGGAAATTTATAGACTTTGTAAATGTCTTCTTTGGAAAAACCAAATCGCAGGATTTTACCTTCGGCTGTTGGGGGGACAAAACTACTAGTAAGAATGGCTGCATAAGCAATTCGTGTAATAATTTTTGCCTCGGTAGTATACCTTGAAAATAACTGCATTCTATAGCTAATCTCTTCGGCTACTGACCTGGCAATAGAACTGGCTTGAAAAGTGGCCTGCTGTGTGTAGGTTTTGAAATTATAAACAACTGTTATGTTTTGAAAGTCGTAGGACAAATTCGCTTGACCAGGCCGAGCCGCTGAAAGAACGAAGCAAACGAGCTACCGACACACGCTAAATAGGCTTGAATTTCCATGCATGCATGGTTGTTCATGATGGTGATCCGCTGCCAAGCAAACGAGCAGCCTCGATAGTTTATATATACCTTGAAAAAAACTCTGTTGTTCGCATTCGTCTTCCGAGCTTACACTTAATTTATGCATCGTGAAACGGCTATCTGCTACGTCATCAATATGGCATTTTCTGCCTTGTTTCCCAGACGTCTCTTTCGCGAGTGGGGGAGCGATAAGAGTAGACTGGTTTCCCAGGCTAGTATATACTGTAAGTACTTTTTTGTGGAATAATGCTAATATCAATACTTACGGGATATGGGATATTGTCCAAAATATATTTTTTGCTTGGCCTGACCCCCAAGATATCTGAAAAATGTATTTTGACCGCAATGATATGATACGAAATATATCAGAAGTATATATTTGTCTATTTTATTACGGTAATGAACAAATATATACTTATTGAATATATATTTCCTGATATGCCATACTGGTTAAAACATATTTTTCAGTGATGCCTTGGGGGTCAGATCAATCAGAAAATAAATTTTAGACAATATCCCATAATTGTAAGTTTGATATTAGCATTATTCCACGAAAAGGTACTTACAGTTTTGACCTTTTCAAAGCTGATGATTATCTTGATGTCTCTCAGATTATTAGTAATTTAAAGTAATCTTATTTTCCTTTTTCTTCATACTAAATCTTATAATTCATGTATCACTAATGTATTTTCCTTACCGACTTATTGTATTATTACGCCTTCTTTAGATCACAGTCAGTTATGTACTATGTAAGTTCCTTCTCGGATTAGGAAGTCAAATCGTAGGACTAGTGTCCCCAATTAGCTGCAAAATACATTGACACTTAAATAAAGTCACTTACTCACTTACTTACTGACTGACTGGCTGACTTAAATGTACCTGTAAATAGTGTATTCTCTTCCCCCGCCTTAATTAGCTTGCCTATTTGCGGGTCGAAGTTTCTTTGTATTTTTTCTTGTGCTTATTTGATAAATTGTTGCCGTTGTTGACAGTCATTCTGAGTACCTTTCCTGTAGAAAAGCAGTCCGATAATGAATTAATACATTAGAAAGCGCCCTCGAAACTCAGGATAACTATACTCAATTGAAAACCGCTCTAAATAAGAAATGCATGGGTAAATATATTTTGTTTTCGTAAAGAGAGGGCACGTCGTCTGAAGTCATTATTGGAAACTTTCTTTGAAATGTATTTCAAACCGCGACTGCGTTTTCCGATTGGCCTGGAACAGAAATAGAACGAAATTTCCAGAATTGTTATTGGCTTCATATCGCTATGAAATACGCGCGGCTCTGTATTTGATAGAAAATAGCCGGGTGGTGCAGTAGTTAAGCACTTCGCCTCTCTCGTCAGTGACCCGGGTTCGATTCCCGTTCGTAGTGAGCTGATGGGCTTAGTTGATCAGCCTCTATGGTTGTTTCAGTGAGGTACCGTTACAATTTAGAGGTTTTGTTTGAAAAAATATTAAATATTGCGCTGTATTCATCATCATCATTTATTAAGAGGCATCACACTAACTATAAAATAATACTTATATAAAATTTATACAAAAATTTAAAAAAAGCTATTGTTACAATCATGTAAAGAATGGGTTAAAACATATATAAATAAATAAGTACATAAGTGAGAAATGAATAAATAATAAAATATTAAATTCAATAATAAGTATCCTTAGTGAATAAGTTCAATGAGTTCACACTTGAATTTATCTAGGGATGAAATTGTAGCAATGTTTGTTGGAAGGCTCAGTTCCAGTCCTTAGCGGTCCTAGAGAAAAAAGAGTTCTTGAAAATGTCCTTTGTGCTTTGTTGGATTTGGAGTTTGAGTTTATGGCTGCCTCTTTTACGTGACTTAACTGACTTATTCCTTAACTTATCTGGCAGACTATTCCATATTTTGCCCCCCATGTAACACTGAGGAAGGCCTCACTGTTACTCCTCACACACTCCCCACTACATTACATTACACTACTGTTTTGGACACACTACACTCAACTCACGGTTGATTTTTACGGAGGGCGGAAAACCGGAGAACCCGGAGAAAAACCCTCGAATGCAGATAAGGAATCAACAACAAACCTAACTCACATACGGTGCCCGAGCCGGGAATCGAATCCGGGACCGCAGCGGTGAGAGGCGAGTATTTTACCACTGCGCCAACCTGCATCCTTTAAGTCTAGCGAGATGACGCCAACTCTTGTTCTTGTCTTGTTCTTGTCCATAGTTTTTACTGAGTAAGCGAGAGAAACCTCTATGCATCATAATTCTACGCAGGACCAACCCGACAGTTGCTATAAAATATCCCAAAATCTCGGCGTTTACAAAATATTTCCTTGAATTCCTTTTGAAATGCCCTCATCCTAAACGCGTACACCACCAAATTAACGAAAGAGTTTGCAGCTGACACAAAGTCTGCAGATATTAGCATGTGCTTTGAGATTTGCTTGTAACCTCTGGGGATGCAAAACGTGTTCGCGTAAACAATTATCGTTCCTGTTGGTATCCATGATAAGATGGAAATTGCTGTCGTAATGGATAGAGTAATTGCTAGTCTCTTGTTACACTGGACTGTTTTGTGTGTAGGGAAAGATTTGAAGAACGTTAATTTAATAAACATGGCCAGGTATGATAATGTTAAAATACACAACAAGAGAACATTGCTAGATACAGACAAAATGTCAGAAATAGCAATCAATGCTTTTGGTTTACCCCAGGGGTAATATCGAGTGGATCCAACAAAACATTGAAAAACAGAGAAAGACCACGAGAAACCAATCCCAATGAAATAATACTTCTCTTCTATCGTTCGGTGCCTAAATGGCCAAAATGTAGCATAGAATCTTTCCACTGCAATAGTTGTTAGTGCCGTTATTGAAGCTGGGCCGGAAAGAAACGAGCACACGCCATGGACTATGCTTATCCCATAACCCTCGCTTATGTACCCACTGACACCATGCAGTATCAACACTGCTGCCGATACTGCGATGGTGACGCCAGTAAAGAGGTCAGCCGTTGTCAGACTTATGAGAAGATAGGTTGACTTGTTCACCAGGAACTTCTTCTTCAAGAAGATGCTGATAGCTATTGAGTTACCGACGAGGATCACCACAGACTCGACAACAAGAACGATGATCCAAGCGATGCGCCCGTTGTACTCGCGAGTGTTCTCCTTGCTCGACGAATTCATCATGTGTTGAACTACAAATGTATGTATTTATAACTAACGACAACAATGTCTGGTGTTGATCCGGCTTTATCTGCGTTGTACTCGCGAGTGCTCTCCTTGTTCGTCGGTTCGATGTTAGAATTTCTACTGTACTAGGAGATCTATCATCAACTAGAAATTTATATCTCTATTTTTAACAGTAAATTTCCGTTTGAAAATAATTAGTTGTCCTAGTAAGAATTATTTTCAGAATATAAAGATTTGTTTTCAGTAAATACTTTGGATAAGGACCATTTTGACACTTTGGAGAGCCTTTAAGGAAAGTCAGTGTGAAAGGAAAAGCGCAACGGAAAGAAGCTCAGTCGATCAATACATTTATTCACGTTCAAACAACTGTTGAAACTACTGTGAACTCGCATTCTGATTGGTTAAATTACATTGTGCAATGCACTGTTGTATTGTGCAATATCAAATATATTATTGTGAACGAAAAGATCGAAACAGCAGGAGTTTTAGAAAATTTGATTCAAATCCCACTACCTGAGGAGCGACCAACACAATAAATCCTTTACACCTGTATTTTACAAGGCTGTCCATTGATTAAACACCAGCAATACACGTCTAAACGTTTTATTCAATAGACCTTTTCCGCTTGGCTCAATGTTGTCCCATTTCAGATCACGTGACCATTCCCTTGTGTATTGTTTCTTTTATTTCTGGTTAACGCATGAGGAGATACATTGATATGGAAATACTTCGGACAAAGAATATTATTCCCGAAAGATTTAAAAGGGGACAATATTGAGCCAAGCGGAAAAGATATTACATCTGCCCATACACGACTTTCATAATGGCCGCCTCCTAATTTGCATATTTGATTTCCCGTTTCGGTAGTTTATCCACATGTATAGAATATATGAACATTGCCATGTGAAAGAGCATGTCGACATTAGTGAACTTGTGAAAGTTGAGTGATGTAGCTTATAAAGCAATGAAGTTACATCCAGTTGAAATTAGAGAGATTTGTATGAGAAAAACAACGGAGGCCTTTATAGCCTCGCTTTCATATTTTTCTGCATTACAAATGCTTATAGCTCAACAGCAATTTTCCACATTGCTCAAAAACTCAAAACAATTACTAGTTTTAATGTAATCTTGCATGTGATAGCATTGGTTTCCCCCTACAGATTTATGTAGTTGTAGTTGTAGAGACGCTCTGGTAAACTGACACACAGACACCTCTAAATCTGTCAGCACCGATAATCTGTTTGTCAGGAACCCATGTCAGCTCCTGGTTTATTCATATCGTAGATTAGATAAAGATCATTTTGAGTGCTTACAGGAAAGCATTTATAACTTTGCCAGGAAAGGTGAGATCATTTTATGTGGGGATTTTAATGCAAGAATGGGCGGATTACAGGATTATGTAGATGATACTGTCAACTGTTGTGTTAATTCGGTTACAGGTTGTGTTAATTCGGTTACAGTGGTAGTTGAAGGGCGAAATTCAAGGGATGTGCAGGTTAATGCTTATGGTAGGTCTTTGGCAGAGATATGTTGTGGAAATGGTTTAATAGCTCTAAACGGCAGAACGAAGGGTGATTACATGGGCCAATTTACGTGTCAAACATATAATGGAGCAAGTGTAGTGGATTACGCTATCGTTTCTCTCAATATATTTGCGCTGGTTAGTTATTTCGCCGTCTCTAGTCTAACGGAGTTTTCACACCATTGTTTATTATCGTTTGCTATGAAAGCTTACGTGTCTAAGGAATTGGACGATTCTTTAGTATTGACTCCACACCCCATGGCTTTATCGTGGGATGATGATTTAAAATACTTATTTCGTGAAAGTATTGATTCAAAGGAAGTTCACGAGGGACTTGGTGTGTTGTTTGACTCAAGGATTGATGATCATCTTGATTCTATGGTAAATAGGTTTACTGACGTATTATTATGCGCGTCGAAGAAAGTGATGTCTGTTAGGAAAATAACGTCTTCATTTAAGAAACCACGGCGGAGAACAGTGCCAAAGCAAAAATGGTTTGATAAGCGCTGTTATGACCTTAGGAAAGAACTACGGGGTTTGGGAAAATTAGTTTCAAAATATCCCAATGAGCCGTATTTGAGACAGAAATTTTTCTTGACTAAGAAAAGGTATAAACGTTTAACTAAGCGATTGAAAAGACAGTTTCATGATGCAATTTTAGACAAAATACAGACTTTACAGGATACTAATCCAAAAGCATTTTGGAAACTGGTGAACTCTATTAAAATCTATTTGAATCTAGTCTCTTTCCTCAATGTTGGAACGATGGTTATATTTGTCCTATCTTTAAATCGGGAATCAAAGAAGACCCCGACAACTACCGTGGTATCACCATAAATAGTTGCTTAGGTAAATTTTTCACGCTAGCACTAAACTCACGTTTAACGGATTATTTAGAAAGCAATAACATCATTAAACCAAATCAAATTGGCTTTCGTAAAGCTCATAGAACTTCTGACCATATATTCGTTGTCAAAACTATTGTAGACTCATATTTCAGAGAAGGTAAAAAAATATATTCGTGTTTTGTTGATTTCAGAAAAGCTTACGACTCTGTATGGAGAAATGGCTTATTTCACAAGTTAATTGAACTCGGTATAAGTAAAAGGTTTTTAGCCATAATCATACATATGTACCAAAACATTAGATCTTGTGTCAAAACAACTGAAGGGCTAACCGATTACTTCGATTCTTTTGTTGGGGTAAAACAAGGTTGCAATTTAAGCCCAAATCTTTTCAATATTTTTATTAACGACATACCTAATATATTCAGAAAAAATTGCGATCCAGTTAAGTTAGAAAATTTAAAACTTAATTGCCTTTTATATGCAGATGACTTATTATTGTTATCAGACAGTGAAAAAGGTATGCAAAATTGTCTTAATTCTCTTTATCATTACTCAAAGAAATGGAAACTCAACATAAACATCAAGAAAACTAAACTTATGGTTTTCAACAAATCAGGTCGTAAATTAGTTATCAACTGTACTTTTGGTAAAAACAAAGTTCCTATGGCTACGTCATATTCATACCTAGGAACAATCTTAACACCCTCAGGATCATTCAACGTAAACAATGAAAATTTATACAATAAAGGTTTAAGGGTAGTTTTCAGCATTTTGAAAGATCTGAATCCCCTATGCGGGACTTCTACAAAAATCCTTTTAAAATTGTTCGACTCACTGGTTCGACCCGTCTTATTATATAATTGCGAAGTCTGGGGAGCATATTCACAAAAACATACTTCATTCTTAAAATTTAAAGATAACTTATTTCATACAAACTTGCTATGTGAAAAATTACACTCAAAAATGTGTAAGATGATTCTTGGAGTAAACTCCAAGGCTACTAACTCAGCTGTAAGATCTGAACTTGGGCGTTTTCCCTTACACATTCCCATTCATACCACAATAGTCAAATTCTTTTTTCACTTACTCAAACACGAAAACAATCCACTACTTAATAAAGCTCTACAAGTATCTAATAAATTAAGCAATAATAACACATTCACATGGTTCACTACATTATCTCATTTATTAAAATTAGGAAACATTAACCCTAGTGAAATTACAAATGGATCTTTACATCTTTTACATAAGAAATTAAAAAACCTATATGTAGATAAGTGGAACAATGAGAGAAACGACTTAATCAATGGCAAAGTGAAGTCAAAATTAGAATTATATTCAGTTATCAAGCACAATTATGGCTTCGAGGAATATTTGAATTTAATTACTGACTTCAGAATTCGAAGATCCATAACCCAGCTAAGAATTTCGGCACATCTATTCCCAATCGAAAGGGGGCGTTATAACAAAACCCCACGAGAAGATAGAAAATGTACTATCTGTAGTGATAATGAATTGGGTGATGAAATACATTACCTTTTTCGCTGTAAACACCATAAATTGACCCTAATTAGATCGGAATTTTTAAAAACCCTTTTCGATACGAATCCGTCTTTCGCTTTATTCGACTATACAAGCTTATTTTACTACATAATCTCAATGAAAGATCGGAATATTCATAAAATAAGTGGTACTTTTATTAACCAATTGGTTGACTCTTTCAAAGCTATCACAATATAACATAATAATGTCATCA
Organism: Actinernus sp. WN-2022; assembly: GCA_030867875.1. Lineage (NCBI taxonomy): Eukaryota > Metazoa > Cnidaria > Anthozoa > Actiniaria > Actinernidae > Actinernus > Actinernus sp. WN-2022. Next base: position 16,462,971 of record JAOWCC010000019.1, on the reverse strand, counting down.
CATTATATTACTTTATTCAAGTAGTTCAAATCGTTCTTGTTATTTAATGCAGTTTGTTCCTTATTAGTATATGTAAAGGAAATGTTATATATATATATTTCCCCCTTTGTTATACTATTATCATTATTATATGTATTCAAATTTATTGGATATATACTGATGTACACAATGTTTTTACGTTAATCTTAAATGACCGCTTAAATCGTTTCTTAAAGGAAAACGACATTATGAATAAACACCAAATAGGTTTTAGGCACGGTTTTAGAACCTCTGACCATATACTGGTATTAAAAACGTTGATTGATTCTTATAAGTCTAGCCGTAAGCCGTTATTTTCGTGTTTTATTGATTTTAGGAAAGCGTATGACAGTGTTTGGAGAGAGGGTTTGTTTTATAAAATGATTTAATACGGTTGTAGCAGAAATTTTATACGCATCCTTTGTAGTATGTATGCGTCTGTCAAATTAGCGGTAAAGCTGAGTCAGGGATGTACTCCATACTTTCAATCAGATGTTGGGGTGAAACAGGGCTGCAATTTAAGTGTCCTACGTTATTCAATGTGTTTATTAATGACATTCCTGAGTTATTTAATTCGCCTTCATGTGCACCAGTGATGCTAGGTGATACCAAGTTGAATTGTTTACTATATGCGGACGACCTAGTAATTCTATCTGATTCTGCATCTGGCATGCAAAAATGTTTGAACAAACTCCACTCTTATACCAAGAAATGGAGACTGAGAGTTAACTTGAAAAAGTCTAAGATTCTCGTTTTTGGGACACAGGCCCAAAGGCGTTTATGTATAACTTCTAAGTGGTATCTTAACAATGAACAGTTGGTCTGCGTTGAGGAATATACGTATTTAGGGATTTCTTTTCATTGTGCTGGTGGTTTCAAACGGGCCCAAACTACTTTGTATAATAAGGCATTGAGGGATGTAGAAAATATGTCAGTTAAGTTACTGTTGAAACTGTTCTCTTCACTTGTAGTGCCAGTGTTGCTATATGGATGTGAGGTGTGGGGTGTATATTTGTTGGGACGAACCTGCTCTAACTTAGATATGTTCCGGCAGAAACTGTTTAGGGTAGTTAATAATTTAGAGAGACTTCATTTGAAGTTTTGCAAACGAATTCTGCCAGTGGGCGTACACTCTAAAACAACCAATTTAGCAGTCTATGCGGATTTAGGTAGAGTTCCAATGATGGTTCAAGTCGCTTCTCTCGTAGTGAAGTATTGGTTAAGAATTATAAACTCGGAATACAATAGTACTTTAGTTGGAAAAGCTGCGGAAGTATGTATAAAGTCGAAATTTCAGGGTGCAGTTTTTACAAACCATATTTTAGAACTATGCAATATCAAACCGCTCACTGAGCTTTCAGTTTCTCTCAAGCAAATAGGTTTAATTGCCAAATATGTAAAGGTAAAAATGTACGATTATTTTGCCGAGAAATGGAAGGACCAGGTTCATCAGAGTGATCTGCAGAGCCACATTTATGGCGGGAAGTTACGTACTTTTCGTCAAGTTAAACCGAAAGTAGGTTTTGAAAAATATCTTTCATCTATTACGAACTTCAAACACCGTCAGGCAGTAACTAAACTACGGGTGTCTGCACATAAGTTACCTGTTGAGTCTGGCCGATACGGAAATATTCCATATGAGTCACGGAAGTGTACTCTATGCGACTTGGGAGTGATTGGAGACGAATATCATTACCTTATGATTTGTTCGAATCCCAGTTTTATTAAAGTTAGAAACGAATTTATGACTGAGTTATTAAGTATTAATTCCTCTTTCTCGCGTTTTAATAAGAGAGAATTATGTTTATATATAATGTCTATGAAGGATGATACAATTGTAAAAGTTGTTGGTAAATATTGTTACAGTTTGCTTACAGTATTTAATAATAGTAATTTGAGATAGTTATGAATGTTATTTCATAATTGTACTTCGATTTATATTTAGTTTTATAAGAATTCCTATGTACCATTTCTGGTGTTTATATGGAATAAAGTTTTATTATCGACTGTACAATATATCATTTAGGCCAAAAAGTATCACTACAATAACTGATATGGAAAAGATTAATACTGGCGAAAACTAAAAGCGTTATGCTTTCTCGAAGTATCTCGTGCGATTTGGGAAAACAGAATTACATGTTAATTTTCGATACTGAAAAAAGTTCACGCACAGCTGTTGGAACTCTAATACTGCACTATTTTATTGAAACGACTATGATCCTGGTCCGCTCTAGAACGACTGTATTTATTCTTGAGCCTACAGGACTCGGATGGCCTCGGTCATTCCTTCAACAAGCATGCGCCTTTTTCCAATCGGAAATTAGCATTTTGATGTCTACGAGGTCGTTTCTTCGTGGCCCCTCTCTCGGCTTACGAGAGGGTCTGAATGGGCCATTTGTCAGTTGTCAGTTAGCCCTAGTTAATCATTGCTAGAGAAAATTTACAATGTTTGACCCACAAACACCAAATTTGTCAGTTGTCAGTTATTTTTCGGTTGTCAGTTGTCAGTAAAAAAATCGTCATTTGTCAGTTGTCAGTTATTTTTAAGGCCGTTTGTCAGTAGTCAGTTAACCCCATTCAGACCCTCTTACGAAGATCACCGAGAAAACCTCTGGTTGGGTAAAACTTTAAAGTTTCGTTTACTGGGTTCATTTAATACAAGCACCCAAAGGAAATTTCGGCTGAGCGGCTTTTGGATTGTTTGGATAAATCATATGATATATAAGGGATACAAAACAACTACATCCTTGGCTTTGATTGTTTGATCTGCCATCGGCATAATTTAGTGTTATGTATTGGGCCGAAGCTGAATCAAGTATTTTTTGGTGTCCTGCTTCCAGGTTAACACCGAGTGATTTATCCTGTAGCCAGAGAATTGAAATTCACACATAAAGGAAAGGAGACTGTAAAAACATACTGCGTTTTGGTCGCTCGTGGAGATTCTATACACCAGCAGGTGGCGATAGTTCATCCGGTCTGTTTATACTATGACCATGCTGCCCATGTACATGGAACCGTTATATTTGAACCACGAGTCCAGCTCTCTGATATTCGTGCTATGTAGTCAAACTTGAGAAATATACTTCTGGAAACTTTTGTCATTTTTGCGATTCCTGCGTATTTTTTGCTATAGGATTCTTGCTATCGTAGTGGATAAGATAATTTCATACTCTCCTACATCGAAAGGCCAACAACAGAATAAATCATCAAGTCATTGAACGATCCGATACTATTAACCTGAATGTACCCGACTGATACGATTTGCAAATATGCAAAATATTAATGAGTTTGTTAATGTTCCTTTTATTCATCGTACTAAAGCTGAATGTATATAACTACATGTCAGTACTAGTTCGATCGTGTGTGTTGAGCCGGTTTATCAATGTTCCTTTTATTCATCGTACTAATGCATAATATATATAACTATTTCGACCGTGTGTGTCTGTAGATATATAAACACATTTAATTTGAGAATGAACCAAGCTCAGTGGACAAGTTTTTAAAACGTTTGAATAAAATCTCAAAATAGAACAAAACCGATCAGTTGTTGCTTTAGTTGGCGCTTTCAACGTGGCCGAATATCAGTGATATATGAGACGAAATGCGATTATGCCTCCAGTTTCATTAATCTAATAAAACATTTCTTGCTGGGAAATAGGTGTGATGACATATAATCCATGGTTCCAGCGGTGAGATATGTCAACGCCACCTTTGTTCTGGCCCTTTAAATCGGTCATTTCAGATGACCGGTAAACAAGTATCCAAGGCTTGCGGCTCCTCATGTGAGAGTGTCGGGAAATTCTGCAGTACTTAACCGGAAACGGAAGACGCGTTCTGCTTATTGTAGTTATTAAGTACGTACTTTGATTGACATGTAACAAGAGAGTAGATCATGCATGTAATTGGAGGAGAGAATGAACTTGTGACTCAATGTAGCACGAGGAAAGGAGACGGATAATTGTAAAGAAACTGGAAGGTTGTGAATGTTATGCAGACCGAATAAAGAAGAGAAACAGACAGATACAGTCCTTAATGAGTGAATCAGCGCGAGCGGGAATTCGGCGACACAGTGGTCCTTGGTAGCAATATTTAATCTGTGAATATAATGTATTTTCTAAATTAGTTTGGTTTAAATTGTGTTATAAGTTTTATCTTAAACCTTCAAAATTCTATTTAAACCCCAAAACTTTATTTAAACTTTAACATTTTATTTAAACTTTAACATTTTATTTAACTTTAAAATTTTATTTAAACTTTTATTTAAACTGTAACATTTTTCATTCAAACTTTCGATCTTATTTTCATTCAAACTTTTCGAAATATCATTCAATCTTCCTGGAGTGAGCGCGGTCAGAGCAGCCTCGTTTTCGATCTCACGTGACCCTGTTTCCTCGCTCCCGCTATTTCAGAATGGCCGCCGACGATGTTGAGTTGTGTTAGAGAAGTCAGAGGAAATAGGACTTCGTAAAGAGCACCGAGAAGTTTCTGAGAACTTTCTAAGTGAGTTGCTGACACACGTTGATTTACTAGACAGTGCAATTGTTGCATTAAATTCAGGGACGTAGCTAGAATTTTTTGTCTGTGTGGGGGGGGGGGGGGGGGGAGGCGGGGGACTCCGCACAGCCACGGGGGACTCCCGTATATTAGGGACGGGGATGCTCGTCGGACATTTTTTTTTTCACCCCTAAGAGGTACTAAACCCCTAAAAGATACTTTCTTGGGGGGGGGGGGGGGGGGGGGGAGTGCCCCCTATGCTAGCTCCCCCGCTAGTTACGGCCCTGAAATTGGAGATACTTCTTCATTGCCATATATGGACCCCGACGATTGGAAGAACTGGAAATATTTAGAGAATGTTTACTCCGAAATTGAAAAAGAGTTTATTGGTCTCTACAATAACGAATCCAGAACTACTCTCACTTGCGAGCTACCACTGTCGGTTGTGGACACAAAGCGTCCGGTAGCCCCGGATACTTTATCCCAAAAGAGAGTTTGGTAGAACTGCGAGGGCTTAATTTCTGGTGGTGCAAGATCTCACAAATGTTTGGAGTGTCGAGATGGACTGTTATGCGCCGCATGCAAGAGTATGGTCTTTCTGGTTTGCAACAGTTTGCCATTATTCCAGACGACCGAATTGACGATATTATCTGTCAAGGGTTTCTGCCAAGCTTCTGGCGCTAGCAGTAGTGCTAGCACTGTTAAAGTCGGTCTTGCCAGAGTTAGACGTACCTGGTCCTGCATTGAGAAAGAAGCTTTGAAGCTTCTTCCAGCAAGTTTGACACTTTTTTCCTTTATTTCTTCCATTTCTTCGATTCATCCATTTTTACGGCTTGAAGTTGAAGTTCCCGGTTCAAACAATAACCACATCAAACAAAATGGCGGGATCGCGTGAGATTGAAAACGAGGCTACTCTGACCGCGCTCGCCCCAAGAAGATTTCGAAAAATTGAATGAAAATTATGAGCGAAGTTTGAATGAAAAAAAATACAGTTGAAATAAAAAAGTTTAAATAAAATGTTAAAGTTTAAATAAAGTTTTAAAGTTTAAATAAAATTTTGAAGGTTTAAATAAAACTTTTAACACAATTTAAACCAAATTAATTTTGAAAATACAGATTAAATATTGCTACATATGGGCAGCATAAAAAAATAGACGTTGTTGGCGGACCACCGGTTTTTATTTCACCAAATAACTAGTATTTTGACGTTACCACAGAAATTACTAGATACTTTATTAACATTATTTTGGCGGACTGGACATTTTTGATATTTTTAACAGCATAAAAAATACATTTTCTAACGGAAAGGCATTTTCATGCAAAATGTAAGTGTTAGTTTAAGACTGCATGAAATAAGCGGAACACAAAAAAATACAGAAAACTGGGATACCAAATACGAAGTTCTGGCGGATAAATCGAACTGCGGAATCAAGGGTTTCTCAAAATATTGCACAGATGACCAAATTTGGCGGACAAACATAATCCCCGATTCCGCACTGCGGAATACAAGCATTCTCACAATATCACAAAAATCAAGGGCACCCAACGAAGTTTTCGGTTAAAAAGCTTTTCGGGAGAGTAAGTTAGCCTAAAACTTTCGGATTTGAACAAATTGTCCCTAGAAAATTGTTTTCTGAAATACTGGCTAGAAAATTTGTTTTCAATCCCTAGAAAATTATAGAAGAAAAGGGAGACTAAAAGGTTTCCCCTAAAATATTCATACGTCCCAATCAATAGATCGAGTCAGAACAACACATTTTCATTCCCTAAGAATTGCCTAAAGGAAAAAAAGAATCCCTAAAAAATTCGTACCTCCACAAAACTTTGCAACATGAAGTTACTTGGGCTAGAAAATTCTTGTTTCTGTTATGGCCATCCCTATTTTTTTTTCCGTTTCTCATCGGTGGGGTTTTCAAAAATTGGGTCGGTCGTTCGGGTGAGAAAAAAAAATTGTAATAAAAAATACGCGGAGAGACTGGACCTAATAAGGCGCAGTTGCACAGGCGAGGTTACAAACCAACATGGACGACGAAACCATCGATGTCGTCGTCCGTATACGCTACAAACATGGAATTACAAATGCACCGCCGAAACTATTGTGTAACCTACCCTCGAGCATGAGCTGCTCTAGGGTTTCTTCACCCCCACCCCTCCCCCCAATTTTTTTTTTATTTCTACAAAAAGCCACAAAAATGGGTCGGTCGGACGATGAGAAACGGAAAATAAAAAAGGGATGGCCTATAGACTACTAACAAATTCGTAGGCCGGGAATATTTTGCCATAGTATTTTCGGGTGACGCGATTTCCACCTAGAAAATCCGAACAGCTAATAGCTTTCTAGAATACGTCAAAAGACATAGTAGGCGCCTTAAAATGGCTCAGGATAAGCTGCAGACAACTGGTTTCAAACGAATTTCAAAAAGTACTCGTTGGGCGCCCTTGAAAAATGATCAAATCTGGCGGACAAGTAAACTCCGATTCCGCACTGCTTTCTCAAAATATAGCACAAGTGACCAAATTTGCTGGAAACATCCAACATTCAATCGGTCCTGATATCGTATAAATATTAAACGGAAACAGATAGATGATGTATTGCGGGAGGAATAAACACTTAAGCGAGTTACGTATAATCGTTTGTTGTCAACAGGATCCTTTCGGCAACGAACAAACATTCTGCGTACGAACGTTTCACATATCAGCCTCTGTTCTCATCTGCTGCAACAATTTTCTGTAAAGAGAATATATTGGATACGTTTATACATTTTAAATGTTAGGCATTTAAGAGTGAGAGGATGACGATGAACGGTAGATACATGTCAACTAGTCTACACAAGAGTCTGGAGTGAGTAAACTAAGTCAGATATCTATTTCTTGCGATACGAATAAAGCACGAAAATTATCACAGCCGGTAGCACAACCTTTCGAGTTTGAGTCTTTAAGCTAGTATAATTTTTAACTTATGATTCAAAGCGAAGGCTTTCGTTAACACATCACTACAATTTCTGTACAGATAAACTCCGTAAATCGAGGTTTACAAGGAAGGCTGCAACTTCTGCATCGAGAACACACTCAGAATACATTTTGAAGTCGATTGTCTGTGGGTTTTTTTCATAACCATAGCGTCCGTATTGATCTTACAAAATTTGTCCTCAGAATACATCGTGACTTTGATTTTGCTTCGCTTTTTTAGATACACATAACTGAATGAAAAGCAACTCAGACGCCGGCAATGTCAGTGAAGTGAAAGTAATCTTGATCTAAATTATACATGCTTTCTTGGATGTAATTTGCACGGTGAACCTGAATAATATATAAATGCTGTGTTTATCACTCTCATAAGAATACCTACCTTCAATGTGTGTGTGATCCTGAAGATTTAGATAAACAACAAGGCTTGTGTACGTATAAATTAAAGCACATGGCGACGTGTAACTAAAATTGAAGTGACGCTTATTTATTATTCGCTTTTGGCAGTTTCATATGGTGTCCCATCGCCGCCAAAAATCGAAGTTTGCATTCCTCATTCAACTTTGTGTATTCTTGCCGTGTTTGTGCATTCGACATTCGACTTTGCGCATTCGAATGTTGGTTTTGACTATTCGACTTCGAACTTTCTGTATTCTTACCATGTTTGTGCATTCCGACATTGCTTGGTTTTAGCCACAGGCAGCCCAAGCTAATGATTTTTACAAGGAATGTATGGGAATTTTTAGAAAAAATCTAAAACAGTACTAAAATGATCAATAAAGTCATAAAATCTTACTTGTGTGTTGTGAAGTTGTTCCTCTTCATCATGCACTGATGTGTTTATTTCTGGTTTGAGGCACTTCTGGGCTTTTGTTTTCCTCCCCTATATAAATATTGCCAGAAGGCAGGAAACACGAGACGCCATTAGTCCACGTGGAGACTCTTCGAGGCCTCGTAATTCTTCGAAAATCCAAACTTTCAGCATTTTACCTCCACAAACCCTTTCTTACATTCCACTAGCACTCATTTAATCGATCCATCGCTTATTTCCTCGCTTTCTAAGTACTCAAATTCGACGGTTTCTGTAGCCAACCTAGCCTGATTTTCAGACGGTACGAGGTCGTCCGCTCACTTCCTCCCCCTCCCCGTCTGATGGACTTCATAGCCTTCATGTTCCTGACGTCATCAACCTTTGTTTTTACAATAAGCCAATACGAACACGCGTAAGAATTGAAGCGTGAAGTGTAGAACAGTCGTGCAGTAGTGGCTTTTACTAGTTGGAACTATCAGCCTTCATGCACTGGAAAAAACATTCTACAGCTTCAAACTTCTCTCGATTTCTCAGAATGGTATCCTGTTTGAGCTGCTGTGGTTCTTTGGAGGAGGGTCCTGAAGGGTAAAATGGGAGCTGGGATTTGCCTCTTTTTGGGCTGGGAAAATGGGATTCGTGCACTGGGACTGGGATTTTACCACTGGGAATGGGACAAACACTTTGGAAAATGGGAATGGGATTTCTCTTTTTTGTGAGACTTGCTAGTCTCTGACTGTATAATTTCACACAAATACTCGAATTAGCCCACTTTGATGACACAAATACTCGAATTAGCCCACTTTGATGACACAAATACTCGAATTAGCCCACTTTGATGACTGGGATTTGGACCAAAATTGGGCTGGGAACTGGGATTTAGGACCCCCCTTCAGGACCCTCTTGGAGAGCAGGAACTTTTTAAACGGAAGTTTGCGTGCAGTATTTGCAGGACAGTGTATGAGAATGTATACAAGAAATATCAGCCTCGATTCTATGCCGTAAAGTTTGTCACTGTAATCTTAGAACTTTTATGCTTTTACTTTTATTTTTAAAACGTTTTGAAGCTTGATATGTATGCCGATTAGTCACACAAGACCCTAAAGTTGTCCTAGTGTAGGTTATTTGGTATCAGAGATTGATTTAACCGACTTTTTGTGCAAAGTTTAGATGCCATTGCCGTACACGGAACCCGGGATGAACTTACGGAAGTGTGTTCATAATTCTGAAAACATAAAAATATTCTCCCAAGTGCCATGAAACTTTTCCCATAACATACTCAGTATGTGTGTTCACTTCTGCATAAAAATCATAATATTCCATGAAAGATTTGGTCTTCTAAAAGCCAAAAACCTAGGAGAATGTTTGAGATCTATTGAATGCATGAGATTTATAAGCGGAGGAAGATTAGTGATTTACCAAAGCCCGAACGTAGATTCACAAACACATCGTTTCGATGAATGAACGATTCCAATGCTTTCTTCTGCTATGGATATAGCTTCGAAATCCTGAAAACTTTACAACTTCGGTCGACACAATGCTCAAGTTCTTCCCCGACGCCATTCAGAAGAATATACGAGCACATTCCTTAAATTCCAGACTTTGCCAAAAGTGTAAAGTTCGCTCTGATTGGAAGACATTATGACGTCAGGAACACGAAAGTCTATGAAGTCCATCAGACGGGGAGGGGGAGGAAGTGAGCGGACGACCTCGTACCGTCTGAAAATCAGGCTACAGCCAACCTAGCCTGTAACGATCCGGGGTACCGACAGCTTGACCTTTTTTCATGGGCTGCCTGTGCTAGTTGGACCACAGGCAACCTGTGGTTGAACGCGGCTTTTCTTCGGAAGCAATGGCGAACGAGTGCCGAAGGAATCCAACACCTCCGTTTTTTTTCGAGGAAATTTGGAGAACGAAGTCATTCTGCTCAATCGACCAATGGCTGAAATATGCAGAACAGAAGGCATATCAGCCATTAGAAGAGCGTAATGGGAATGGTACCACCCCCATCCCTCATTTTTGACCATTTATTTTCCATTCTGAGGGGCCTAGTGGTAATTTTAACACAGAAAATGAAATGATAACGTAAGACAAAACATGCAGTGCATTTGATTCAAGATTATGCCTTTTAGTTTTGAAGATATTTAAGAACAAATTATTTTTAATTTTGAGTTTTCTCTTCAGAGGAGTTGGCTGGCAACAGCCCCCACCCTCTATCCCAAAATGGGTCCGTCGAGAGGGCATGTCTTTTGACCTTCTCCCTTATTGCATCGGCATCTTAACATTAACCATAAACATGTTCCAACAGCACCACTACTGTATGGAGTACAAGCCTGAATGGACTGATCATCGGCTGGGATCCAGACACACTAACGTCGAAAAAATCCGTAAGTATTACTCCGTGAGGCTATAGACTATTCCAGTATGGCTGCTTTTACTAATTTGCATAATACCAAAATATTAGGTAAAGTGAATGCCGAGTTTGGTCTTTTATTGCTGCAAAGATATTGACATTTCAATACAGGGAAATCACGAAAACGAGGCTAGTAGGTATAACTGGCTCAAACCCAAATAAAACTATATATATTGAAATCTCGATAACTTAGTACTATTTTATGCTATCACCCCTAAACTTCAGAGTATTGCTAATCTTGGCATACTCTATAACATGGTCTAGCATTTAACTGACATTTACTGCTCTCTATACTCTCCATACAAGAGTAGCCATTTTGGAATAGGGTCTATATTGTTGTCCTTTTAACAATAATACTGCAGTCAATATGACTAAGTTGTAAGTTGTAAGTGGCCTGACATGTAATCAACATTCCGTGCGGTATAGTCAGCACTACGTAACATACATGGCCCTTGACTACAATCGTAGACAAAAAGGGTTGGAACACTTTCTCGTATAATCAGAGTTGCCATCGACCACTCTCAATGTTACAATGTTGCATTTGATGTTGAGCTCAATACTGGCCACATTGGAACGGGGAAGAGGCCGGGCTGCTTTGTCAAGTGTTCCAACTCTTTTCACAGACAAAAAGGGAACACTTTCTCGTATAATCAGAGTTCTCATCGAGCACTCTCCCGGCTGCAATGTTGCGTTAAATTTTGAGCTCAACACCGGCCACATCATTGGAACGTGGAAGAAGGACTGCTTTTTCAAGTGGTCCAACTCTTTTTGTCTCAGATTGTAGCTCAGTAATCGACATGTGGTTAATAGTTGATGAACGTAGCTCCGAGTCAGCTATCAGCCATAGAAACTTAGAACGAGTAGCAGTAGATTTAGTTGAAACTAGTTATTCAATCTTAACTGAAACTAAAAGATTTTGATGACTTGGCCACTGTTTTCTTTCTGAAAAACGTCCAGCCAATAGGATATATTCATTGTGACGTCACGTTACTACAACTACCAGAATCCTTTTCAAATTCTCTTTCTTATTCAGATTTTAATACTCCTTTGAGAATTCAAAGACAATGGTCCAAATTAAAGGAACAAAAGGATTCGCGCAAAGAGTTCTGTTAGTTGTAGTTGATTTACCTTACTGGTTCTGGAGTGACTTTGCCTTCGACCTCGCCTCCATTGTTACTAATATCTTCAATTGTCCCGGAGAGTAGTAAGGGGGCCCTATATAGATCATATACCCTCTCCTGATTGGTCGAGAGCAAATCTGTGACGTCACAGGTTGTGTGACGTCACAGGCCCCGCCTCCTCGGTTATAGATCTTAGGCAGGCTGTGGATTGGCTGCCGCTGTTATAGATCCAATACGGGCTCAGGATTGGCCGGGATTATAGATCCACTACGGGCTCCTGATTGGCCGGGATTTATAGATCCACTACAGGCTCAGGATTGGCCGGGATTATAGATCCACTACGGGCTCCTGATTGGCCGGGATTTATAGATCCACTACAGGCTCAGGATTGGTCGGGATTATAGATCCACTACGGGGCTGGGATTGGTCGGGATTTATAGATCCACTGTGGGTCGGGATTGGTGGGGATTATAGATCCAATCCAGGACGGGGATTGGCGAACCGGGAACTACCCGAGGCGTATAAAAAAGTGAACCTTTTGGGAGAAGGCATTCATGTTGTTTTGGTTGTTTGCCTTGGTGTCTATGCTCTATCGAGAGTACCATATAGTGTGGACTCTTTGGGAAGATGATCCAAACGACGAAATTCCTATCGGTAGACGAAGTGGATAAAGCGAGCCGTGAACAATTTAAAGTGTTGACCCAACATTTGTACGTGGCTTTGGTGACCGCCGACATTTCACAATGGAAAACAATTCGGCCGAAAGAGGGATTCGCCGAGAATTGGGAGAAAGCTCGCCAAGGTTTTTCGCCGGAACACCTGAACGAATTCCTGCCCTATTTTGGGCAGATGTGTGCGTTACCCGTCACGCAAGAGATGAGGGACGAGGTGATAGCCAGCCTGAAACAGATCACGGCCGACCAGGCGTATGTCATTTTGCAAACGTGGCAAAGCAAACTGTGGGAAAAGGGGACGGACGACATGGCCCAATTGTTTGGAGGGTTTCTGCAGAAGATACGCCTCATGAAGACCGAGACGAGGCATAGCGACCTCCCTCCCATGAGTCCGATGCACGTCACGTTGGCCTCCCTGTACATGGCGGTGGTCTCCTACGCGCACGGGGATTGTTTTCAGAGGGTGCAGCAAGGGGCCCAGCGGGAGGGCAAACGCAAAGCCTTGACTTTGAAGACTTCCGGCTATAACGCGGAGGACGCGTGGGTGATTAAGCACGACAGCAACAACAAGATCATTTTCAAGTACAAGGAGGATATGAGGTGTGTGTGCGTGTACCTTTTGGGATACCTCTACCGAGACCTGTTGGCCGAACGGGAGACCTGGAACCGGTTGAAAAGAGCACAGGTAGTGAAGAAGGAGTTCCCTGACTTGAAGAACGCGTTGGAGGAGAGGTACTTGAAGGAACTGGAGTCCATGTTGATGGGGTGTTTGTCGTATTGGCTCAGCCTAGATGTGCTCCCCGAAGAGAGGCTAGAGATAGAAGCGATGATGCTTGACATTGCCAATGAGGAATTCGCGAAAATGGATGCGATGGCCCTGGAACATCAGTTGAGCGAGGAAACCGATTGGCCCCACAGGTCCTTACGCCACAATTTCCTGAGGGAGATGGCGAGGTTCTTGTTCCGGTGGCTTCCCCTGAAGCAGGGTCTGGGAATGATGTGGTACGAGATATGCGAGACTCGGCTTTGTGAGGACCTGGTCTGGGGAACGCAGGGCTACTTGATCCGTTGCCGTACCCAACGGGCCCTCCCCCGTGAGTTTTGGTACCACGCCGAAACATTGAATGCGGAGGGGTGGGTAGCAAGTAGCCTTATCACTTCCCCCTACATGAACATAGATTCAGCGGCCCGTGCCCATTTTGACAAAGACCACCTTCCCCCGGAGCCCCACTTCTCGGCAGTGCAAGACCCCCGGTACAAGAGAGAGCGAGACCTCATAACAGAGTACGAACACTTCCTAACCTACCTGTACTTCCATCTGTGTGCGCGGTACTCCCAGACCACCATGAAGTTGGACGGCTATTCCGGTATCGGACTGAGCTTTAAAGAAAGTAAGTTCCAGGTGAAGCAGTATCACGCGGATGCCATCAAGCAGTTACTCCCCCATGTCACGAACCAGCTCCTGAAAGAACAGTTTGACCTTCTGTTACCTATCTGGGACAACTACACCTTCCGGGTATGGCAGCAACTCTACGACTACTCGGAGTTTGAGTTGTACGACTACGTTCAGGATTTGAGGGCTAAGTCCCGGCAAAGCAACCGGTTGTACCGTATCGCTTACCACTTTGGCGGTAGTATGGTCACCTCGAGTAGGTTCTATCGTCAACATCATGCTTGTGACAGTCCTGTGACGAAGGAGGATAACAAACTGATCCCTGAGCAGAACCATTTCAATGCCTTAAGGGGTCACATGAACACAGCCCTATTTAAGTACGACGTGGAAGAGAGAGAAGAGGAGGATGAGGAAGAAAAAGAAGAACAAGTTTCCAGCAAGAGGGTGGCCGAAATAATGGCGTTGATCAAGTGTGACGATGACGTCGACGACGACGATGCCATGGAAGAAGGACTCCCCGTCCAGAGCGAGAAGAGACAGAAGAGGGAGAAGAGGAAGGAAGAAGAGGAGGAGGCTGAAGAGAGGATGGCTGAGAAGAGAAAGAGGAAGAGGCCCAAAGAAGATCTGACTTGGTTCGTGACAGCCGTGCGTTACTTTGTGGACCGGTTGACCTTCCATATGCTGCAGATGCGGGGGGTCAACTTTTTCAGACCTCATTTTACGCTGACCCACGGAAGTACGCCGACCATGGACGATTTGTTCATGGAAACAGAAGAGGGGAAGGCGACTTGGCTGGTGATCCTGGAAACCACCTTCCGTGCGCATGTCCAAGGAACCTACCACACTAGGCAGAAAGAGTTGGTCGCCACCCTGATCACCCATTTGTTCCAGAAACGGAAGTATGCGGTCGAGAACAATCCCCTCTACGACAAAGTGAGACGTTTTGGGATGGATTACGTCACTCAAATTCACGACAGGTACCCCTCGACAACCATGGAAACCCTGGTGCGAGAAGAGGATCCCATGGCGGACGGACTCCTCCCTTACCTCAACACTATGGCCCACAGTTTTGCGTGTGACCTGTTCAAGGAAAGGGAGGAAGGGGAGGAAGACAAGAAGTTGACCATGCCGTACGCGCCAGGATTGTTGGAGAAGGCCTTGAAGACCATCCACTTGGATCTAACCAAGGGGACCTGTATGATCAAGCAATCGGTCGTCATTTTCACCAACCCCCTTACCTACACCTACAAATTGTACGAAGACAGTGGCAGGAGGTGCACCTACGATAGCAAGTACCCTACGGTCCAAGAATCTCTCAAAGACGTTCCCCTGTCTCCCTTTTGCTTCGTGTAAAAAAAAAAACAATAAAAATAGCCAGGGAAAAATGACGGTGTCTGTCTTTTCTAGGGGGAAAAAAAGTATAAGGGAGGTCCCGCGCGCTAGACTCGGGGAGAGTACAGAATGCCCTGCGGCGGAGGAGGAGGTCCGTCCCTCAAGTGCCACGGCATTTTGAAACGTGTCCGTTGTCTCTTGGCGTGTTGCGGAGGAAAAGTGATTATCCAGGACTCTCATTTTGAGGATTATGGGGCGCAAGAAGGAGAAGAAAAAGAAACCTTCCGCGCTGCTCGAGGCGTTGTATTACGACCCCAGCAGCCCTGCTGCCTTTGGGGGTGCTGCCCGTCTGGTGAAAGCGGCTAGCGAAGTGGGGGTGACGCGCCCCACCACTTTAGCCTGGCTGAAAAAACAATTGACCTTTACGTTGCACCGACCTTTTCGAAAAAAATTTCTGCGAGGGCGCGTGCGCGTCATGGCCCTGGACGAGCAGTGGCAGGCGGATCTGGTGGACATGCAAGCCACGAGTGCCTTCAACAAGGGCTACAAACACATTTTGACCATCATCGATGTGTTGTCCAAGTACGCGTGGGCGGTCCCCCTGAAGAACAAGACGGGGGAGGAATTGGTGCGCGCCTTTACCCAAGTGTTCCGCGAACGGAAACCGTTGCGGTTGCAGACCGATGCCGGGACAGAATTTACCAACCGCAAGTTCCAGGCCTTTTTAAAAAAGAATGACGTGGCCTTTTTCGTGACGTACAACGAGACCAAAGCCCAGATTGCCGAGCGGTTCAACCGGACGCTCAAGGGCCGCATGTACAAATATTTCACGGCCACCGGGAAGAAAGAGTATTGGAAAGTCCTCCCTCAATTGGTGCTCGGGTACAACCGAGCCGTCCACAGTAGCATTCGGCGCGCCCCCATCACCGTCACGCCCTTCAACGACCACGAGGTGAGGGCCGTCTTGTACCGGGAAAAGGGACCACCGTTAAAGGGGAAACCGAAGAAACCGCTGTACCGTCCCGGCGACACGGTACGGATTAGCAAGACCAAAGGCCATTTTGAAAAAAGCTATCTGGCCAACTGGTCGGAGGAAGTGTTCACGGTGATAAAACGGTTGGACTACCGCACCCCTCCCGTCTACCGGTTGGAGGACTTGAGCGGGGAGGCGTTGCGGGGAACGTTTTACGAAAGCGAGATGACACCGGTGGCCGTGGAAAAAGAAAGTCTCTTTATCATCGAAAAGGTGTTGCAACGCCGCCCCGGCAAGAAGAAGAACCAGGAAGAAGTCTTGGTGAAATGGGAAGGGTACCCCGCTAAATTTAACAGCTGGGTCCCGGTCACTCAGCTCCAGACCCAAACGTACGGGTGAAAAAAAAAAGAAATAAAAGAGTGGGTTGTTCCGACGGACGGAGTCATTGTGGAGAAAGAGAGGATGGAGGAGGAGGAATTTTACATTACCTTAACCCACGGGGTGAAGTCTTACGTCTCCACCTACGTCAATGAACCGTCCCGGTTCCGTATCCACCTCTATAAAATGTACACGTTGTCTCGAGACTGGGAAATGGCGGTCACGACTCTGGTCTTCCCCAGTCCCCAGAAGAAGACGACCTTGTACATGTACTGTGATTTGGTGGAACCCAGTATTGTGGGGGATACGAAAGTCCCCTTGTTGAGAGTCCTTTTTTCAGGGCCCGGGGACGGTGAGGTCTACGAACGTAACTTTGCCCCCCTGTACTACAGACGGTTGGCCAAGACGGTGTTTGAGGATTTCGAAATCCTTATAACCGACGAGCAAGGGAAACTTGTTTCATTTCCACAAACCTCCAAGGTGGAAGTGACCCTCCATTTCCGGAAAGCATGAACCCCGACCACATCTGGATGACGCTGCCTAGCGTGGCCAGCCGGGATACCTTTCCCGATAACACAGGCTCCCATTTTCGTATCCGGCTCCCGGAGATGTTGGTCTTGGACCGGCAGTGGGAGATGGCCCTCTGCCACCTGCAATTTCCCCGTGCCTGGGATGAATTGTTCCCCCAAGTGCAAGACCGCCAATTCTCCATGATCCACGAAACACTGGATCCAGAAGTAGAAATCTCCTACGACCTCCTCCCAAACATCACCTTTACTCCACAGTCTTTCGAAACGGTCACAGAACTGGTCACAGCCATGCGCTGGGCGATGTTGCAGGGGGGCTACTCTTCGATCATGAAAACATTTAGCGTCCGAGTGGAATCTTCCAATAATGCCATGGGTAAAACCGTCCTGGAATTGGCTCAAACCCCAACGGGCGGCTACATGTTAGTCCTCCCCCCTAAACTGGCCTACATGGTCGGCTTGGAGGACGATCCCAAAAAGGCCACCGCACATCCTGCACACCTGTTGAAAAAACCGGGCCCTCGCACACCGTTGTTGTCCAGTTTCGTGAAGACGACTATAGGGGAGGCGCAGTGGGTCAAACCCGTCCTGATCCTCGCCTCGGTTTTGGAGAGAGAACGGACTGTGTACTACATCACTAACGCGAGTACGGGCAAAGGCGCTAACTTGTTTAGAGGCCATCGCAAGATCGTAAAATCCTTTGTGGTACCGACCGGGAACTACGCGAACCTCATGGCCGTCCAAGCTACCCTTCCGATGAAAGGCCCTGATGTGTTATGGCTTTGGTACCAGACTGATGGAACCGCTACGTTAACCCTTCAACTCAAGGAGGAGACCCAAATTGCCATGAGCCCCTGGCTGGCCAATCTGTTTGGGTTTGGGCAAGGAAAGCCCGAACACTATCCGGCGGACGACAACACACCCCTGGTGGGGTACCAGCCCGAGTGTTGGTCCACCTACTATTCCGGTCTAAAATTCCGGACGCCCACCCCCTACCTGCTCACCCGCGATTTTAAACACCAACCCGTACGCAGTTTGTACGTGTACTGCGATCTGATCGAGCCGCATATCGTGGGGGATGTGAAAGCACCCTTACTGCGTGTCGTGTCGGCCCAGGTCGCGTACAACAAGGTGGTGGAACGAGACTTTCCGGTCATGCGCTACTTCCCGCTCGCCAAAACGGTGTTTGACACGCTGGAAATCCTTATAACCGACGAGTCCGGCCAACGCCTCTCATTCGCCTCAACAGCTACCGTGGTGGCGACGTTGGAATTTGTGAAGCGTGCTCTGAAAAAGTAAGAATGAATGGAGCGTCTGCGGAATCTATGGCACTGGAGTCATCTATGGGGGACATGGCTGGCGGAGGGTCTTCGATCCCTGTGTTCCGTGCAAAACCCGCACCCCCCACCACTCGACGCATGCCCTCCTCCATTCCTGTCTTCCAGGGGGGTCGCGGACAGCAAGGCGGTGGCGGACTCCTCCCTATCCGTTGGAATGAACTCGGTCGTTACGAACCGGTCACCAATCAAAAGGGTGGACTCTTACCCTTGGCGCTAGCCCCCTTGGCCGTCATGGCGGGCAAAGCGTTGGCCGGGACCGTCGCGGGGGCGGTGGCTAAAAAAGGAGGACAAAAGATACTCGCTAAACTGAAATCGAAATTTGGCAAGAGGGTGGTGAAACAAATCGTGAAGGACACGAAAAAAGGAACAGCCCGTGTGCTCGGTAAGAAAACCAGCAAAACGTTGATCCAAGGCCTGGAAAAGATAGCGGGGATAGCGCCGAAAAGGAAAAAGACGAAGAAGCCGGCCAAAAATACGAAGAACCCGGCCAACAAGAATAAAAGAAAGCAAAAACAGTCTCCCTCTCTCATTCCTTCAACGACCGTCAAGCGTGCACGTGTGGAGAGAGATATCTTTGACGACGATTATTGATGGCGACGGTCGCAGGCATGGGCAAGCCGCCCCTGCCCAACATGATGGGCGGCTACAACACTCATTTGGATTTTTTCGGCAAGGAATTGGCGCAAGCGGTCGAAGAACGAGGCTATTGGTCGGAGCACGCTCCCAAATCGGCCCTTTTGCCCGGGTCGCCCGTGGAATTTTACCTCCCGGCCAGTCCCTATTACACCGTGCTGCCTAGAAGTTACTTCAAGGTGACGGTCAACCTCGTGAAAGCCAACGGCGAGAATTTGACCGCCGGTTTGGATCTGGGACCCGTCAACAATTGGTTTCATTCCCTCTGGTCCCAAGTAGACATGGCCTTGAACGGGGAATGGATGACCATGAGCACCAAAACCTACCCCTACAAAGCCTACCTCAGCACCCTCCTCAACTATACTCCAGCCGCCAAGAAATCCTACCTGACCTCGGGACTGTACTACAAAGACATGGCCGGCTCCATGGATGTGTTCGCCATCGCCGGGGCCAACACAGGGTTGACTGTGCGGGCGAAATACACGGCGGAAAGCAAAGTGGTGGAACTGACCGGGATGTTTTGCATTGACGCGGCCTTCTCCAACAAACTGCTCCTCAACGGGGTGCCCCTGGAATTCCGCCTCACCCCCGCCAGCAACGCCTTCGCCCTCATGGGGGACAGTGCGGAGGCGGAAGTGACCGGGGCTAAAATCGTGCTGAAGCGGGTCACTTTCTTCCGCCGTGTCAGTGTTTGCAACAAGGACTTCATGAAGAGCATCGAAGTGAAACTCGTGTCCCAGCCCGTCCTCTACCCTTACAACAGCGAGGAAGAACGGATGTTCACCATTTCCCAGGGCGACACCACCTTTGAGAAAACGGATTTCCTAGGCGGTCGCATCCCCCGACGCATGCGCATTGCCTTGGTGGAGAGTGGGAGCAGTTTGGGAGCACTGAAAAAGAACCCGTACAATTTCCAAAGGTTTGGGATGACTCGCGCGACGGTCACGGTTGACGGCACGCCCACCCCCTTCTCCCGCGTCGAATTTGCGGACGGGAAAACCCTGGACGGTTACAATACCCTGTTCCTGGCCCAAGGCGCCATGAACGCCAACCATGGGATTGACATTACCCGGACCGATTGGGACAAGGGCTACGCCATCTTGTGTTTTGACTTCACTCCGGACGGCAGTGGCAACGCGGCGCACATGAACATACAACAGTACGGGACGGTGGGCATCCGCCTTCAGTTTGCAGCAGGGGTCGCCCAGACCTTATCGGTGTACGTGAACTGCGAGTTTGACGCCGCGTACGAAATCAGCAGCAGCCGAGAAGTGAAAAAGTTGTAAGATGACCACCTACACGTCGCAATTGACGGTCTTGGCCCGCCACGATTGGTGGCTCCGCGCCTCGTTTCGGGGTGTGTTTCCCATGGACCTACGGCCCCGCCGCGTGACCCGCCCCGCCTCGTTCATTCTCAATACAGACAACGCCGACGGACCAGGCACCCATTGGTTGGCCCTTTATTTTCCGCGCCAAGGCCTGAATGAATTCTTCGACAGTTATGGCTTTCCCGCCTCTTATTACGGGTTGCAAGAGTACGTGAGGCAGGGGAACGCCCAGCATAGGGAAAACAGTGTGATGTTGCAAGGGAACAAGTCCAACGTGTGCGGCAGTTATTGTCTGTACTACCTCCTGCGCCGAGCCCACGGTCGATCCCTGGCGGAGGTCCTGCAGAACCTCCAGCAGTGGAAGACCAAGTCCACCAGGGACCGGGCCCTCCAAGCCTGGCAACGCCAGTACCAGCGCCGGAGTGTGGCGCGGTGGCAGCGGCAAGACAGTTCCCTTCACGATCAATGTGTTATCAGTTTGAGACAAAGTGAAAAATAAAATAAAACCAGGAAACCCACCTCTCTGTCTTGTTATTCTTGGGAAGGGGTGAGGCGTGATGGATGTCCGTTTCCAAACGCCCTGCAATATCTTGATCACGGGTCAGAGTCAATCGGGCAAAACGGTGTTCACCGAAAGACTTCTGCACCACGCGAAATCCCTTTTCACCCAGCAGCCCCTCACGATCGTGTACTGCTATGGCAGCGCTTGGCAACCCCGGTTCACTGCCCTGCAGAAACAATTGGGGGTGAAATTTGTGGAGGGGCTTCCCGACGACCCGTACGCCCCCTTTCGCGGCAAACCGGGTCTCTTGATCCTGGACGATTTGATGAAAGAAGGCTCCAAGGACGAGCGGGTGGTGGACCTGTTCACCAAAGGCTCGCACCACCGCAACATTACGGTGCTGTACCTGACCCAGAACATTTTCCCCCCAGGCAAGTACGCGCGCACCATTTCCATCAACGCGCACTACCTGGTGGCTTTTAAAAACGCTCGGGATTCATTGCAAGTCCGGAAATTGGCCGAGCAGGCCTTTCCGGGGCAAGTACCGGCGGTGATGCGGGCCTACCAGGACGCGACCCAACGCCCCTTTGGCTACCTCCTCTTCGACCTCCACCCCCGGACCCCGTCCCAAATCCGGTTGCGCACGAACATTTTCTCCGAGGAGGGACAACAGCATCACGCCTACGTGCTGGAGGAGGATCAAAAGGGGGTGGGCAATGCGCTGGACCTGTTGAAACTCCTCTCCCAAACCCCCAAGGGGGTGATCCCTGGTTTGTCCTACCCCAAGCTCTACACCAAACTACAAAAGCATCTCGTAGGAAAGCCGCTGCCACTAAGAGAACAACGAGGGGGTATTAAGAAAAAGAAGAAGACGGTAAAAAGAATCCAAGAGCTTCAGGGGGCCGTGTGGAAGAGACCCAACAAATCCCCCTTCCATCCTCCTTTTCTAGGCCAGAGACAACGTGCTTTACGAGCCCAGAAGTCCCTGGAGAAATCGAATTGGGTTAGCTTTATAGCCTAAGTCCCGCAGGGAAACCGTTCAGTTGTGGTGATGGCATCCCCCTTGCTTCAACGTCACGCGCTGTTCATCCGACAATTTGCCAAAGCGGATCTCGGTCAGAAAAAGAAACTCATCCGGGCCGCGAGTCACACTCAAATCAACGCCGTCAGTGAAGTGGTGCACAACGCCTTGCGTGGAACTTTTCCCATCGGCAACCGTGCGAAGAAAATTTTTGCTCCCATCAAGGTGAAACTTCGAAAAATAGCCAACAAAGCCCTGCCGCCGGCCGTGAGGAAAAGGATTCTGCTCTCCTCCTCGACAGCGGTGCAGAAAGCCAAGCTTAAAAAGGCCGTGGGCCAGCGAGGAGGCTTCATTTTCACGACCGCCGCTCTCATTGCCGCCGCCGTTTTTGCTGCCAAAGCGGCCGCCGCCGGAGCTATCAGTGGAGGCGTGGCTTACGGAGCCAAGAAAGCTCTGGATCAAGCCGGAGGTTATATTAACCCAAACTACTCTAACCCCTACCCTTCCCCGCAAGAGTACGCCCGAGAACTGAGTCAGGCTCATCTCTGGTCCTGAATGGTCCAACCCATCCGCAACTGGCCGGCGCCCGAGGGTACAGACCCGGCCCGGTGGCAGTTGTTTTTAGCTCGCCTGCGAAAAAGGCAACGCCAAACCCTACCGGGAAAAAAAGTCAGCAGGACCGTGAGGGCGGCGAAGAAAATCCAAAGAAAGTATAAGACGCGACCGCCCAAGAAGAAATCCCAGACAGGGAAAAAGAAGCGGACCCCACACCACCCTCCAGCAGCAGCCCCAGTAGGAATTTCCGTGACGCGATGGGAAGTGAAGCGACACAAACGAAAAAAGCCATGAAAGAGGCCGAGGGGAAGAACCCTATGCGCATGGTCTTGGTGCCGGAAGAGTCCATGCGGTGGTTGGAACAACAGCTTCGTGTGGACACGACCAAAGGGGTTAAAGTGCTCAGTCAGTACCAAACGGCCATGGCGCAGGTCCTAGAAAACCCAGAGAAACCGGCCAGCGCCGACCAGTTTCAAGATTTACTCCAAAAATACGTCCGGCGTCGTGAAACCCTTGAGCCTAGTCCCTTCACGGCCGTGGCGGCCAAAGTGTTAACCCAGAGCCAAAGGGGCGCTTTGCGAAAAGTTCCCCCCTCCAGCAAACCTTTAGCGTCGGTGCTAGTCAATCTGTTGAAGTTGAAAGGAGCCCCGAAAATTACCTGGAATGCGCAAGGGGAAGTGAAACTCTACGGGCAAACCCTACCGGGCAGTCAAATTTCCGATCTGATTAAAGAAGCGGTGCATCCTTCTTCCACCCGCACGTCGCCCGGCTACCGTGATTTCATGCAATTTCTAGCGGAAGAAAAAATTCCTAAAGATCTCGTCCGCCATCCCCGGGATCTCATCTCCAAGAAGAAAGAGTACACGCCCCGGCCTAAACGCACCGCCACCGCCTACCAAGAGGATCTCCCGCCCCAGCCCTACAAAGATCTCCCGCCGCCCCGCCGAGAGGAAACACCGTTCTCCAGGACCCCCTACAAAGCCTTTTCCCGCGGGGGTCCCCGTGGGGGTCCCCGTGGGGGTAGCCGCCGCCTCTCGTTTGGCCCAGGTTCCGCCCAAAAACCGCCTTTAAATTGGCGTCCTTTTTAAATCCCCCTTCATTAACGCCATGGCACGAACCCTAATGAGACCCGCGGGGATGGGACAAGCCCCCTGGCAACGCCGTGTCGCCACCGCAGGGAAGACGATGGCCCGGAAGAGGTTGCCACGCCATACCGTGGTGGGTAAAAAACCCAGCAGGACCGCCCGGGCGGTAGCGCAAATACAGAAAAAGTATAAGGCGCAAAAGAAAAAGAAAACCCAGACAGGAGGGCTGCAAACCGTGCGCAAGATCACGAACCGAAAATCGAAAGACGGCCGTACCGAAACAACGATCCGAACGACGACCACTTCGGGCAAGCGCCAAGGCAAGAGTATCAGCCGGTGGAACGTCAAACACCTGAAGAAAAAGACTTAAAGAAAAAAAGACTTTTATAATTCTCACTCATTACGCGTTGCTCTTCAAGCGGTGAACGTCATGGGTCTAGATATTACTTTCTATGGAGCTGAGAAAGGCGGCGGCGGTGGCGATGTCATTGTGGGCGAGTGCCACATGTGCTATTCTACATTTGGGAACTGGATGGAAGAATACCTGAGCGAAGGCGAAAGGAAGCAGTATGTGGTGAGCGACTGCGAAGGAACCTATTATGGATTCTATGTGATGTTGGTCTATCATATTTGTATTTGGGAAGGATTCCTGCGCAAGCATCCAAGACTCCAGCCTTACAAGATGGAGTTCCTCTAAATAAAAGACTGAGACTTTAGTATCACAGCTCAAAGGAACTGAACCATTTATTGCAATAAAAATATTTCCTCTAGAGTCTCTTTGTTTTTCTTTAGTAACCGTAAGGGTAGCTCTGGTAGCCGTGGAGAACCCTCTTGTCGTAGGTCACCTTGAAGGTCTTGGTCTCTGGGCGGGTGTGCAACGTCCGGTCTTGGGTGTTGCGGTGGATGGCGTGCGGCGTCACCACCGTCCGTGTGGGTTCCCCTTGCCCTTGCACCATGGCTACCATGGTCTCGAGGTTGACGATCGCCCGATTTCTCACATTGAGGCGTAGTCCTTTAACTTTGCAGACGGTACGGCCTTGACTCGTTTCATACCCGTAACTCTTGGGCCCGGTACAGGTAAAACGGACAATCTGTTCGCCTTCTTTCAATTCGTTGGTCATGTCGCCTAGAAATTGACCGACCGGGGGCGCCACTTGGCCTGCTTTCTGCGTGAAGTAAATGCTGTCCGTATCGTGGTAGACGATACGGTCCTTCAAGAGATCGAGGTAAGAATACAATTTCAGGCGTGCGTGGGCTGTCGTGTAGGCGGCAAACACAACGTTGGTGTGGGGGTTGGAGTCGATGTACTGCGGCTTCGCGGTGTAGTGGACTTGCACCATGTCTTCGTGCACGAACAGAATGTCT
Organism: Actinernus sp. WN-2022; assembly: GCA_030867875.1. Classification (NCBI taxonomy): domain Eukaryota; kingdom Metazoa; phylum Cnidaria; class Anthozoa; order Actiniaria; family Actinernidae; genus Actinernus; species Actinernus sp. WN-2022. The sequence goes on along the minus strand of JAOWCC010000019.1, from coordinate 16,438,044 downwards.
TGGATTTCCTTCTCTTCGCTCATCATGAGCTCAAAGTAGCGGTCCAAGTCGGTGACGTACTCCGTCTGCCGAGGGTTCTGTTTCTGGCCGAACTTGCCCCACAAGGTGTTTAGGATCCATTTCGCCAGGGCCCGCATCCCCGCGTTGAACGCGATCTTGGCCCACTCCAGCAAGATCCCCGTGTTCAGCAGATAGCTCTCTATAAAAGCCGCTTTCTCGGCGTCGGTGTGACACCCGGGCGGCCAGCCGCTCGCCTCTTGCTTCATCTTAAGAAAGGTGTTCACGTAGTCGGTGAACAACCCCTTGGTGTCGGTGGCGGGATCGTATTGTTCCGACTCTGAATAATGCCACACACGGTAGACTTCCAGGACCCGGTAGCCGTGGCGCAGGGCCGCATGGAGTTCGTGGCTTACCCAGGTCCCTGTCAAAGCCCTGGCCTCGTCCTCGTGCGTACAGGGTTCCTGGTTCTTTTCTTCGGCGCAGGTCCGGCAGAGGGCAAACAGAAGTTTTTCTCCCACATGGGTTGGGAGGACGGGGAAAAATAACCGGCGTGGCGGTAGAATCTTGAGGTGGATTAACCCCTCGTAGGGTAGGGTGGGGTCTAGATTCTCGGTGAGGATTTCTGGATGGCCCAGCGGAAACCGTTTCGTCTTTTGTACCCAGGGGTACAGGGAGCACACATCCAGTGCCTCCATCCATTCTCCCTCCTGGGCTTCCCAGTAGGTCCTAATCCCATTGGTACGCCCCCCAAAGAAGGCCTTCTTGGGGTCGAGGGGAAGCTGGGCTTGAGGGATGGGTGCGAGGGCAGCGATGGTAGGGTCCAAGGCCATGGCCACTCTGATGTCGCACTCTCTGGTCTGGACCACGCGGTACCCTTGCTGTTCCAAGTACGCGACTTTGTCCCGGGTGCGGTCAGCCAACGTGCTCATGGTACAATGAAGTAGGGGATGAACTCTGTTTTGGTGGTTACAACGATCACAGCCATGCCAGAAACAACCGTTTATTTCGTAGGCCGTGTGGGTGGCGGCGTGGTACCCATCCAGTTTGTAAGGCCCCACGCGCTTCTCTCCTTCGTTGCCCGCGTGCTGGATCTGAATCCCGTCCCGCCGCTCCACGTGGGCCAACCATTGGAGGGCCAGCGCCGACTGCACATCCTTGGGGCGGTAACCGAGCCGTGGCAAGACCGCAATGGTGTTAGGGCGTAGAAATTTCTTTCGAAAAACCAGGTTGCACATAGAGGCGAGCGTTACGGTCCTGGTAAAGGGATCTATCTCCGCCGCTTTCATCATGATAGCCCGGAACGCTAAACAGGCCCGTTGTAAGATGGCCACATCCCGGTGACAGTAGAGGGCCAGTTCTTTCTGGAAATCAAACACCGTCCCCTTGCCCCGTTCGGTCGCGTGCCAGGCCACTAGTTCTTGTTTGCCTTGAGGACTCAGTGAATCTGGGTCGTAATAATGAAGGTCTGGTAGCGGTCCCACGTACTGCTGGTGTTCTGGTTTGTTAAAAAAGATGGGAAAATCCAGCTTGTTGAGGTTTTCTGCTTGGAAACCGAACGTGACGGGGAATTGTTTGAGGGCTAGCGGGATGAAGAGCAGAGAGTCCTTGAGGACGAGCTTGTAGTCGGGGATGGTCACCACCATAGCCTTACCGCCGCGGAAGAGCACTTTAGGCTTGACGGCATTCTTGAACAAGTACTCCAGGATAGGGTAGGAGTCGTACCCCATGGCGTTGTGGGCCAGGCACACGTAATTTTCATGGTCCCCCGAGAAGAGCCAATCGCAGAATTGGGTGAGGGCCGTGGGGCCTTTGAACTCTATTTTCCGTGGACCGCATTGAGTGCAGGTGGGTAAATCTGACGTCACACAGAGCTCACACACTTTGGAGACTCCCGCAAAGTTGACCCTGTGCTGAGCCTCCAGGGGCATGGCTTCGAAGTCGAAGAAGAGGTACCGGAACTTGTCCTCATTCCCCTCGTCTTCCGCAGCGGCTCTCTCCGTCCCCTCTTCTTCCGCCAGGAGTGCCGTGTAGGCCTCTTCTTCTTCTTCTTCTTCTTCTCCTTCTTCTGTTTCTACCCTGGGGGCTTTCTGGTCAGCCACTTGCATGTAGCACAGATGGTCCGGGGGGACAATAGTGTTGCAGCTTCGGCATTGGTATTCCCCACACACGTGGACCCCTGGTTGTTGACGGGTCCGGCACAGATGGTCCACGGTCACCCCACACTGGACACAACGGGTGTACCGCTCGCAAGAGCTCCATTCTCTTGTGCACAGAGACCCTCGACCCGACCGGCGGGGTTGGCGACGGCGGTGGTTCTCATAACATCCTTCACTCTTAAACCACCGATGGCAATGGTCACACTTTTTCCAATCCCATTTCTCTCCAGGGGGGAGGGGGGAACAATCCTTGACGCCGCAACAAACACAGGTCGTGTCACAGACGTGTTGTATAGGATTATTGTAGGTCTTCTTACAGAGGGGGCAAAAGTACTTGGCGTTCAACAACCCACACATGTTGGTGATGACGTCATAGTGGTGGTCCTCTGTTTGGTACAGGTAAAGGCGGTGTTGTGCCTCGGGGAGGTGGCCTGAGTAGATAAGGCTGTTCATGTGGGCACGGGAGACCAGATTTACTTCTACACCTTGAGGCCTAAAAAACTCCTGGAATTGCTTAAGCTCTGGTAGCCCACACGGTTGAATAGGCACCCCCGCCTGACGATGGAGTTCCACAGCTAGATTCCTTTGCACGGGCCTCCCCAGTCTTATGTATTGGTACTGTGGATGTTGTTGTGCCTTGGCTAGGGATGTGACCAATCCTCTGGCCATACACATTTCGTCTACATTTCGTATCCTCAAAATACTTCTTTTAATTTTCTTGAATTTCTCCAAGTCGGTAGTAGAACAGCGGGCCGAACGACCCCTTCCCGCCCTCGGTATTTCCACGTGAAACACGTGGACATGGAAGTTGCCCTGAAGGATGAACTCTTGGTTGGATTGTGTGAGCTCTCCAATTCTGGCCATGACCAGGGCGGGGGTGAGGGTAGACCTCATCAGGTAAGGAAAGGAAAGGGGGTAGTCCAAGCGTGGAGCGTCTAGGGTAAGCCTAACCCGATCTTCTGGGTTTGCGGTCCCAAGAGTGGTGTCCAGGACCCTCTCTATAACGGCGGTCACGTCTTGAAGAGCCTGTACAGGAAAGAAAAAATCATAAATAAATAAATTTAAAATATTTTTTTTTTTTAAAAAATAAAAAAAAAAAATTAAAAATATAAATAAAATGTTTTTTATTTTTATTTTTATATAAATGAATAAAAAATTGAGGCTCACTGTAGTAAGGGAGGCGAGAAAGAAAGAAAAACAATTATTAAAAAAAAATAGGAAAAAAAAATCCACGCGCGGGGGTTTGAACCCGCTCCTTTCCTTTGAGATTCCAAACAGGAGAATTAGAGCCATGCGCCACCGCGCGCGCGGTCATGACAGCCCCTCAAAATTAGTGTAGTCTTACTTTCGACTTACCTCAGCCAGAGTCGCGCGGGCCCGTGTCTTGATTTTCAGTTCGTAGTCCTTGCACGTTGTTTTGAATTTTTTACAGGCTCTCGATCTTGTTTGAACCAGTTCAAATTTTTCTTCGTCGTCGTCCTCGTCGTCCTCACTTTCTTCACTTTCTGGGGCGCTTGTTTTTGTCTTTTTAGCCGCCCCGCCACCCCGTTGTTCTGCCATGCGTTTCCGAGTTGTGGAGGGAAACAGTTCGTTTAACCAGGCGTCTGCATCCCAGAGGGGTTCGGTCTCCTCGGAAAAAACTTCGGCAAGATCTTGGTTACTAATTTCTGGTAGCTCGGCGGGGAGGGGCCACGTTGTGATTAGTTTCTCGACGTCCTCTTCGGTTATTCCGCCCAACTCTAGCGACTCCCCCTCGGGGATGGTAAATGCCTCTTGAGAGGAGGACGGGGTGTCCGGGGGAAACTCCGTGGCTTCGAGGAACGCGTACGTAGCGTCTTCGCTGTGCCAAGGGTTCACGTCTTCGTACGTTGGCCACTCGTTTTCTTCTACGGCTATTTCCTCTACGGGAACCGAAGCGGCAGGCGGGAGAATTTCCTCCGACTCCACGGGGGAGAGGGGCTGTGTGGTCTGTAATGATGAGGCATAGGGATTGTCCACTTTTTCTTCTTCTATGGTAAGGGTGACTTCCCTGCCTTCCTCATCTAGGTAGTTTAAGGTGGACATCGTGGTGAAACTAATCCAAACCAAAAGCCGTCACTCACTTTTATATTTTTTACACTTCTCTCTGATTGGGGCACTTTTCTCGGTCTGGGATTGGTTCCCCTAGAATGAACACCCCTCATGATTGGTGGATTTCGATCCGTTTTTGGTTCTAGCTCGACTCTCTTTATTATTTTTTGTAAAAGAATTCCCCCAAACACCCCCACCCCACCGCTTATTCTTCCGAATTTTTGTGGGCCCTCCCCCGGGAGACCTCACTCTACAGGCCTCTTCAAACCGTTCTCTCTTTTGCGCCAAGGAAACTAGCGAAAAAGCCTTCCCAAAACCGTCCCTCCGAACCAACGTCCACAAAGTGGACCCGAAATAAGAAAAGGGCGCGCAAATATAAGCCTCGGCTTGTGATTGGAGGGTTTAGGCTCCTTTTAGGTTCGCGCCAACACTCCACTGGTTTCCCGAGGGACGCGTTGGGGTTTCAGACGGTTTAGGAGCCCTTGCTCGGAAAGTGTGAAAGGGAAAACAAAAAAAAAAGGGGGGAAAACTAAGAGGGCCGTGAGAAAAGGGTCTGTAGAAAATTTTAGAAAATTTCCCCGATGTTTTCAGGATGAATTTGAGCTTCTTGGACTTCCCCCAAAAATTCTGGTAAACAACCTTGACCCGAAGTAAGAAAAGGGCACGTAAACAAACTACGTCACACCTTGTGATTGGTCCGTCAAACATCCGGTAACGTTCAACTGGTTTCCCAAAGGTCATACAGGTTTCGGGTCTACAAGAACACCTTTCCCGGGTCGAAGGAAGGGGAAAAAAACGGGGAAAACTAAGAGGGGGTTGAGAAGAAGACCTCCAGAAAAAAAATAGCCAATTTCCACGCTGTTTTAGGGTTGACTTTGAGCTTCTTAGGGGCTCAGAAAAAAAGTTTGGCAAAAAACGTCAAAACCGGATCGAACGTCCACCAATCCTAGAGCCCGTGGCGTAAAACGGGCCAATCAAAACCCGAGAAAGTGCCCCAATCAGGAACCAGTATAGGATCTATAAAGGATAGGGTTGAATGAAGTTCGGTGCCTTTGCCCCTGACGCCTCGAGAAGGTAAGTGTACACGGAATTCGCTCTTGAAATTCAACACGCTTGGTTACTAATCTTTTTTTTCCTTTGGTTTCCTTTTTATTTCTACAGCTTACAGAACACACAAAAAGAGACGGAGGATGGCTTACCGAGGGCCTCGTAGGGATAGAGAGGTACGGTCCTGCGGACTTGTTTTTTATCTTGGAACACAACCACTAACTTTTTGTTTTTGTTTTTATAGAATGTACACGGTGTGGATGTAATAAACATGGAACCTGTAAGTTCTTCTCCGTCCCGTCCCCCTAAAAGACAGTGTGTAGCGTTCGGACTCTGCTTAACAGGACCGTTCATTTTTATTGGCAAAAAAATCCCCCGACGCACAATAATTTGATTAATTTTTTATAGGTTTTCTTGGAGGTCCTCTCGGGACCTGCCCGCTCTCGGTAAGAGCGCCTCTTCAGAAACGAATTCCTCTAAAGCATTATTCATACCGTACCTCTTTTTAATTTTTAATTTTTATTTTTTTCTCAGTCCCGTGTTCACATTCATTTTTATACGCATGCTATGGTGTTGAGGATCACAGGCCTCCCCACAGAGATCCTCGCAAAAATTGGGGAATACGTTTGCAACCAACAGAGAATAGACCGGAGGAAGGCCGCCCATCAGAAGGAACTTAACCCTAGTTTATTCCTCTTAAAACATTTGACCGCAGTTGTCCGGGGAAACTACTCATGGGGAAACTCCCGCCAAACCATGGAGTTTGTACGAAATTTTAGCACGTTCACCGGCCCCCGCGCGGCCATGTACGTGGAACCCCTGACCGAATACACTTTTAATTGGTGCGTCTATTGCCACTCGAATATGACTGTCGCTCGTATCCACTGTAAGGAGGGACTCGTTTACTTCCGTTGCCCCCACCACCTAGTCTATTTGGATCTGGGAGACTGGGATGGTTGGGGACGCTTTCAGTGGCGTAAATTGTATTTTCACATTGATTCATAGTTTTCTATTTTTTATTTTTATAGTGTATATGGTGTGGTGGTGGTGGTGGACTCAACCATGTACCTTTACCCCCCATGCCCTGTTGCAGAAGTGTATACTGCAAACCCTGTTTCATTTTGGCAATCGCGGATGCCTTAAAGACTAATGAACATCCTCGTTGTGGAGTCTGCTTTCAAAAAATGTGGCACCGTTTTTTTATTAGCTCGGGGAGCATAATTATTTTTAGACATGGCTCGACCTTAGCCAGTTTTCATTTGCCGTTATCTTCCTCGTTCCGAGAATATTATTCTTATATTTATCCACTGAAAGCTTGGAAGTAGGGGAGTCTTATTGCCATGGAGAAAAATGTATTATCCTCGCCAATCTTTTTATTTTTTATTTTTATAGTGTATTATCTGTGGAGACCTCCCCAACAACCAGCTACCGCCCCTCCCGTGCTGCGGGGAACAAGTGTGCACTCCCTGTTTTATAAGATTCGTAGCAAGGTCTCTCAAGTACGATAGGATACCTTTGTGTTATTGCTGTTTAAGTCGGATCGAGCATTCTTTTTTTCTTAGGGCAGGCTCCATTATTTTATTCAATCACATGGACACGTTAGGGGTTGTGACGTTACCCTTGCCAAAACATCACGCAACCCGTTACAATATGATTTGACATTTGACATTTTTCTCCATGGCAATTTCCCTTTTCCTATTTTTATACATTTTTAAAACAATTTGCTTATAATTAAAATTTTCAAATATATTTCAACTATAATAGGGCAATGGCCCAACTCATTGTAATTTTTTAGCTATAAAATAGGGCGATGGCCCAACTCACTGTATTTTTTAATTATAAAATAGGGCGATGGCCCCAACAATTCATGTCAAATAGGGCAATGGCCCAAACAAAATACCATGTAATTTCACTCTCTCTCTCCCTACGGGGCCCCGAAATAGGGCCCCTTGTAAATAGTGTATATATTTTTTATTATTATTATTATTGTAACATTATTATATTATGAAAGATTTGGAAACAAAGTTGTTTTTACCAAACACATGCCTTTTTTATTGTCTCCAATAGTGGTTGAATCACATAAAACCATAAGGTATTATTACATAGTGGTTGCTTCCTATAAGACCACAAGGGTAAAAATCCCGGGGGTCCGGTTTGTCCCCAAAATCTAGGTCTTCTCGGCTCCATGGGTCCCGGGCTATCACTAGGAGGGGGGAGGGCGGGGACCCACGGTCATTGTACCCACAGGGGATTCGTAGGGAATCAGGGGTGTCAGTGTAGTCTCTGGGGGACCCCCAGGGGCGCCCCAGGGGCGTCCCCGGTGGGGTCCCCAGTGGGGTCCCCGGTGGGGTCCCCGGTGGGGGGCCCAGTGGGGGTCCCTGTGGCCTCTCCGCGGGGGACTCCTGAGCCCGTAGTGGATCTATAAATCCCAACCAATCCTGAGCCCGTAGTGGATCTATAAATCCCGACCAATCCTGATCCTGTATTGGATCTATAAATCCCAACCAATCCCAGCCCCGTAGTGGATCTATAAATCCCGGCCAATCCCGGACCCGTAGTGGATCTATAATCCCGACCAATCAGGAGCCTGTAGTGGATCTATAAATCCCAACCAATCCTGAGCCCGTATTGGATCTATAACAGCGGCAGCCAATCCACAGCCTGCCTAAGATCTATAACCGAGGAGGCGGGGCCTGTGACGTCACACAACCTGTGACGTCACAGATTTGCTCTCGACCAATCAGGAGAGGGTATATGATCTATATAGGGCCCCCTTACTACTCCGGAGTATGGAAACTAGCTAATGTATCCCCTCTCCCGAAAGAATCTCCTTTGACCACATGCAATCAGTTAAAGCCAATTTCCCTAACTAACATCATTATGTGCCTCCTTGAAAGAGCTGTCTATAAAACCGAACTATCAAATGTCGCGCGTGAAGCTATCAATCTAGAAAAGTTGTCACAATTCTACTATGGCTTTAATTAAATGCCAGCATACCTGGCTTAAATGGCTAGACAGCGACATTAAATTTTCTTTTGATTTTAGTAAGGCTTTTGATTGCGTGCCATATTCTGCGAACAATTCAACAGCTACATTGTATCTGTCAATCCTTATATAGTTAACTGGATAATATTTTTTTTTATCAAATAGGCAACAAAGAGTCGTAGATGACATAACAACGGAGTACCTTAGTATTAATCGCGGTGTTCCCCAAGGAACGGTACTCGATCCTATCATTTTCTCTATCATGATAAATGATATCAAACCTGTTCATTCTTCAAAGCAAATTGTTAAGTATGCTGATGATATAACGCTTAGTATAAAGAGTAACTTAGATAGAGAGACTTCCACTATTGAAGTCCAGAATATTATAGACTGGGAGAATAACAATCGCATACATTAAACTTAAACTTTACAAAAACTTGGGAAATAGTTGTTCATGGCAATGTATTTCATCCTCTGCCTGACCCATTACCAATGATTACTCGTAAGACCTGGCTAAAACTTCTTGGCATCACATTTCAAGATAATCCTTGTTGTAATTGGGACATTCATTTTGAAGAATTGATAAGCAGGACAAGCAGTAGAATGCACATTATGCGCGTCCGTAAATACTATGGCTTGCCAGTCAAGCAACTAGATATGCTCTAGATATCCTTATTTTTGTTTGGTATTGAAATCTGGGATTGCGCTTATCATAATAAGTATCTTAACCAAATTGACAGATTGCTTCATCGTGCTTTTAAATTTGGTCATGTTTTGGAGTGCATATTTATTATTGACATAATTAATAGTGGAGACCGCAAGATTTGGGAAATTATTTAATTCCCACGACTAAAATCATGCATTATATGAATTGCTTCCTAAAAAGCGAGGAAGACAATTACGCAAGCGCGGTTATGAATACACACTGTCTAGAATAAGAACTGAAAGCTTTAAATGTTGCTTTATCAATAGATGTATTTTTAACATGATCTAGTTTACCTATAATTTTTAGTTGTTACCTTACATTTTAGTGGTTATCTTAGTTTAGAAGTTTATCTTATGCATTATATTTAACAAATAAAGAAGCCTTAGCCATGTTTTATACTATCATAAAACAAGATGGGCATTTGAGAACATGAGAGAAATGTTAAAGCACAAGCCGAAGGCGCGTGCTTTCAACATTTCTCGAGTGTTCTCAAATCACCAGAGTGTTTTATGATAGTATAAAACATGGATTTAAGGCTTCTTTATCTGTACTTATATCAGTTATAGATTTACACGCGCGATGAAAGGAAATCGCCAGTTGAAAACAATAAAACACGGCAAACCATGTTATATGTAAGGGGTAGAGACTGCTTGTGAGTGCTTTATCGACAACTACAGGCACGCGCTGACTGTACGATGAACGAAAATTAATGAATACTGCATGAGGTCGAAGGCCGAATGCAGTATGAAGACATTTTGAGTTCATCGTACAGTCAGCAAGTGACTGAATTTTTTTGATAAAGCACAAACATAAAGTCTCTTACCCTTTTAATATTCAAACTGAGTGCACCGTCAGCAGTGAATTTTAATTGTAATACCATAGAGGTCAATAACAATTTCATAAAGAAATCGAATATTTCGCATGAATTAAGTCATTTTACGGTAAATATCTCCACAAAGAAGTAGGGTCATTTCAATAGACAATGAATAAAAACAGGACTTTTAATATCCAACTAAGTAGATAACTTTGCAAAGAATATTTTACTTTGGCGTTCGGTCAGTTTAGTTGACGCCTTGCGAGTATGATTTGTACATTGTACATTTAAAAACGTTTTTCTTGGAGCCATGTATTCAAATATCAAGTATTTAGCCGGCTTAACTACTAGATAGTCTACTTTCTTTAATAGTTTCTTTCATTCGAAAATAACTAACCTGCAGATTCCAGTGAATTGAAATCTTGAAACCGGCCTCCGTGTCCTCGGCTTTTCCAAATAAAAAAATCCTAGGTTTTAGAACCATCCACTGAATTCTCGCTTAACGTTCTCTTCTTATTGACAGAGTAAGGTCTCAGAAATAAAATCCATTTCTTCAGTAAGACTGCTAGAGTGTAGTAGAAACTTTTATTCACTCGGACACATGTTGACTTGTTGAGTTGTACTTCCAGCACTCGCAAATCAGCCATTTCCAACGAGCGATTATGCATTGTTCGCCTCAAAATATATATTTTCTGTCACACAGGAAACAGCGTCCAATCCTGCCGTTACCTTTCTAGTAATAGTCTACATTTTCACTGCTAAATAGGCGATTGTAATCCGATTGTAAGCCGTCCAAACGCGTAACTAAGGACTAAGCGAATGCTCACTCAGTCACTGTATCAGGTCTCCCTTTCCCTAGGTAAGAGAGGGTCTGGGTCGAGTGCTGTGGTCACCAATAATGCACGCTCATTAGCCAATCACATGCTTGGATTTTGTACAATGCACGAAATTTGAACATTAAACTCTGATAAAACATGGCTTTTTAGCCAATCAGAGCGCGCGTACTATCGTATGTATATTAAAAAATAAAATAATGCACGCTCCAGGTCTTGAAAAAAATGCGGATGCACGAGCGAAACGCGAGTGCATTTAGCAGCTTTTAAAGACCTCGAAAGTTCATTATCTTTTTATAGGAGAACCACCTTCTATTTATTTTATTTATTCAATTCAATTACACAATATTTACAAAATATATCAGCGTAATTAGGAAGGTTTATACAGAACATGAAAATGTTACTTATAAAAATAAACCACCTGTACATGTATTAAAATTATACCATACAGACACTCTATCTATCTATCTTCCTATACTCGTCTCCATCTCTAAGATGATTCTTACGAGTTGTTTGGTCATTGGCAAAGAATAACAATAATAGATAAATAAATAAACAATAATAATGAAAAAGAAAAGTAATTAGAGCTGCATCAGTTAATTTTACAGGAAGTGATGATCAAGCTTTGTTTTGAAGGAGGAGATAGATTTAGCCTGGACTAAACTAACTAAAGTTGATGGTAAGCTATTCCATTCTCTTATGGTCTTAGGGAAGAAAGAAAACTGATGATAGTTTGTCTGTGATGGAGGGACTTTGTAGGAGAATTGATATAGACGTCGACTTGTTCTCCCCATTGGTGTTAAGAGCGGATGTCAGGGAAAATCAGACAAATTTAAAATTTCGCGGCAAGGGTCGAAAATACGATTTCTTTCATATTTCAAAGTCAGGCAGGCTAAGGTATAACCAAAAGCACTGCATGTACACTTTTTTAGGGAAAATATCCTTTTATTTCCAAGAAAAATGCAATTATGTAAATTCAGTCGAAATGACCGTTTGAGACGCCAAATTCTGACACGAATTTGACGGTCTATTGTGCCAAAATAAACAGTCCTATAGTCTAAAAACACTCAAATCACGTTCTATGATATCTAAATATGCATTGATGAGTCTTTCAAAATTATTGCATAATTCTTTACATGAAAAATAATTGTATTCATAAGGCATACATTTCACTTCGATAAAAGTATCTCATCAATAACATTAATTTTTACCATGTGCTAAACCTTTGAACGGATCAAGCTTCAGGTTATTGAATTTTCGAAAGATGATCTCTCGCGATCGATTACTGTAAAGATTTCTTTGGGCAAATAAGTGAGCGTGACGCCAGAGCTATTCCGAGTTGACTAAAAAACGTACTTATGTGACCTTTAGGTCAACTTTCGATTTACGGGTCCAGTTCATGATGTCTAGTTCTCGGCGCTTCTTAACACATTAGAGACTCGTAAAATACTCTACAAAACGCATTTTGAAATATTCTAACCTTATTTGTTGTAGAAATCAGATCCGGAGACTTTGTTTGTGTAAATCGGTCGTTCTCTTCAGTTGTCTATTTATAACTTTCAAGCTGTCACGTCAACGGGCGAACATCAATCTTGGTTTGACTTTGGATGTATTTTAACATAACAGCAACCCCAATTCACAGGTTAATTAAAACATTTGCTAAATGTTTTCTTTTCGCATTTCACTCTCATTTTGGTATGAAAACTGCTACAATACGACCAACGTGTTGACGGTTCTTCCAGGTTGCAAAATTAGACAATAACTGTTTATGCTAATTATTGACGTGGATCAAGGAGGTGCTTGCGTACAAATAAAATGAAAATATACACAGGAAGCATGCAGATAATTGAGATGAATCAGTTCCTGATATTACTTAGAAATGGAAGCCTGTTGTTCCTTTAAGTCTCTTGTTGGTGGAATGTGTGGTTTCGACAGTAAAGACCGAAAGCGCAAAACGGCAAAGGATATCTCGAAACATAAGTCTGCCTTTGGCTTTGCGGGGCCTGAAGATGAGATTGATCTCATTTTATGTCGAGCAGCGTTGTTTACTAAAACCGAACGCTTGAATACAATGACGATATGTCCACACCATCGCGCCAAACTTGGTTTGGGATGGACCAGAGGATCCAGCACAAGGTGCAGAGTTCCTCAAAGTATTTCTAATCATGGCAAAGGCAAAGGAGGTTGGCCAAAGGGCGAAAGAGGACTTGGAAAGAAAGAGACAGAGATGGTCTTACGTAATACTGGTTTGTTCGTCCAGGTTGGGTCAGGTACTGAGTTATTCACGGTGCCGCAATGCATTATAAATGTATACCTGGAGCGATTCGATCCATACGTTTCTTTGCCGTTTAGGTATATGTAGAAAGTGTAGGGAGATACTGAAAGAGATGGAAGAGAAAAAGGCAGATCCCTCGAGTGACCAGTTGGGAAGCACATCAATGGTAAGATATTCATCCAGAAAGTAAATCATAATGCTTCAAGTGAATAGTATGTAATGAAGTTTCTCGGTGATAATGGGATTCAAAGACTGACGGAATGTTTTTGATAAAATGAACGGTATACAGAGTATTATATAAGGACTTTTGTTGACCCCCTTCCCTGCTCCTTTATACCTGATAAAATCTCATCATTCTAAAAGGCCCGCGGAGGGATTTGAATTCTGTCCCAGAGGGAAACGGGGTTAATGATTGAGACAATGGAATTTCTATTGATGTTTCAGCTTTCTCATTGAATTGCTAATTAGGATGAACGTTTTATATAAAGAATATTAATGAACATGAAATTTTATATAAAGTTTCATCCTAATTAAGAATTCACTGATAACGACCCAAAGATAGCAAAAAGTACACGGAACATAAGGTACCTAGATAATAAATTTTGCACTAAATTTACTAATATCAGCAGACTACCGAGATACACAGATAATATTTTTAAAATGAAGTTATCCAACTTGTTTACCGAGCCACTGTTTAGTTCCAATTATTAAACCAAACTCAAAGCCGTAAAATAATAAAAACGTGCATTAAACTTACATATTTTGTGCCGGAGTCAAAAATTTAGAGTCTGCCGTCATGTCAGTCACATCGCTTTCCAAGTCTTGAACTTTATCGAGGTAAACCACGACATCAAATCTTTCAAGTGCAGGTACTTCTTGCATTTTTAAACTTGATAAAACACTGCTGTTCGTGTTTTAAACAGTACTTATTTTAGCATAACCAGCCGCCGTCTCGTGATTGGCAAACTCGCCTTATGATTGGCTAGCCAGTCGCCGCCAATCGATCGGTAGTCAACCGTGCGCGCTGCAGATAAAAATCACTTAGAAAAATGCTTTTTACGAGTTATTTTCACAGTTTTCTCGATCTCTTAGTTGATAGCCGGTGGCTTAGTTATGCTAAAACAATTAGACTTGTCGCTCTTGGTTTCTATCGACTTTAAACTACCTCCGATAGAAACCTCGAGCTTGCAGTCTAATTGTTAAATATATCCTCGGGTGCGGCATGCATTGCCTGTGGGGTTCGAACCCCACCGGCCGCACCTTGGGCAGGGACGTTTATAAGCCGTTGGCCTTGTCTCCTTCTACTTCTAATCAGTATTTGAAGGGGACGTGAAAGAACCTGCTGTGCTACTCGAAAAAGAGAAGGGGATTGTCACCCGATACAGCAGGCCTGGCCTTTGCACTAACCACACACTCAACATTGTAAGCTGCGTGGCAGCCATTGGCGCCGTAATAGCGGTGCGAAAATTCACTGACGGGATATGTCAGTAAGATGTGAAGCGCCATGAGACTGTGGTATATGGCGCTATATAAATATGGCCTATTATTATTATTATTATTTTAGCCTGAGGAAATCAGACGCCTCTCTCCTGAAAGGCGTCTTATTTCCTCAGGCTAGTGGCATTTTGCCTGACGTATCGATATTACGAATTGGCCACACAAAGCAATCTTAGACAAACTAAAAGAGCTAAAAGTGTTAACTCGGTTGACTTCTTAGGAGGATGACGAGGTAACCTTTAACCCAAAGTACACAAGTCCACTATTACAAATACCACAAAGTGCACCTCCATCTGCTGAAACTCCCTTAAGCGTCTATCAGCCATCGGAAGTTTCTATAACTCCATCTGGAGAGGACGATAAAGCTATGAGAACCCCAAGGGAAAAGCTTAATTCATTTTTAGCTTCTAGAGACATTAGTCCTATCCGGAATACAATGATTTTACCTTGGAATGAAGCTGCAGAAAGAACAAAACGGTACCACACACACAAAGCAAGGCAGGTTACAAGTCTTTGCAGCTTTGAAGGAGATTGCACCCCAGAGTTCGGAGATGCTGTTCAGTGCTTTGAAATCATCTAGGGAAGACGAAAGAGACATCGATTCTACATTGATGGGAGCTCTTGCAGAGTGTTAAGACAATGCAAGTCACTGGAGCACGCGTAGACATATATTGTCGATCATGGCAGATAAGGTTAGCTTTAAAATACTGCAAAGGTGGATCTCTAATCTGTCCAGGTATAGATATAACATTGCACGGCACCATACGTTACTACATTGCAGAGGTTCTCTTGTTCCTATCACTAAAGTCACAAGAATGTGTGTCTCGCCGCAAAAACTTGACCACTTCTTAACATTTATAACCAGTGCACATGTAATGCAAGATTTGCCATTTGGGGAAAAAACTTTAAAGTTGTCCTCAAACACCGAGCTAAAGATTCCAAATGTAGTAAGAACCTTGATTCCCGAGCAAATTCTGCAACAGTACTTGAGTTACTGTAATGAGACAGACTTCGTTCCCATGAGCCGCAGTACCCTGTGCAGGATTCTTAAGATTTGTTCTGCGTCCGTACGTAAGTCTTTGCAAGGGCTCGACTACGTCTCAGCAGAGGGAGCTAAGGCTTTTGACGACATGATAGGGCCTTTCCTGGGCAAAAGACCAGAGCGAGAAACTAAGACTTGCAAAACGATTTCAAGGTAGGCAACACACTGGCAATCCTTATTGGTAAAGCTCATGTAAAGGAAGTGTAGCGTGGCGTCCCGCATTTATATCTGATTGGCTACTCCGGAAGTAAATATCCTTTGCTATTTACCTCGCGCGAGATTTTGTCCATTTGACAGAAAATAAAATAACTCTTTGGTTCTGGCTATTCAGTTGTGTGGTATATACTAAAACAATTATTCACCTCAGCGTCGGTAAATATCTTCTCGGTAAATATCCACCACTATTCACCTCCACTTCAGTGAATATTTGCATTTGCACCCTAAAATTCACGGTGAAAATAAGTAGAATTAATCTGGTCGTTGCAGGTGCATGTATCACCAAGCTCAAGAGTTCCAGACCATTGTAGGGCTTATGCTCTTAGTTGTCAACGCGATACCGATTACGTTACGACATGTAATCATGAGCACGACCTCAGATGTGATAGATGCAACCTGTTTCCCACTGTAGTCAGTGAAGTGGAATCAGCTTTGGAAAATGATGACATTTCCAGTGACGAGAAAGACAACATGAAATATGTTGTTTCTCAGGCTAAGAAAAGCATCGAGGCATGGAAGTCTCACTTGCTCCGATCGATCAACCAAGATGCGGCAAGGCTAGATGTCCTCAAGAATTTGGACGCACATTCCATACTCCTAGTCTTGGACTGGGCCATGAAATTCCTCCCAAGAACATACCGTGAGAGTCAAGCCGATTGGTTTGGAAAGCGAGGGATTTCGTGGCATATAGCCGTTGCTATGAGAAAGTCAGATGGTGAAACACAGATGCTGACGTTTGTGCATATCTTCCAAAGCTGTAATCAGGACAGTTCTACAGTATTGGCTATCGTTGACGATGTCTTGAAACAGCTCAAAACTACAATGCCCGAAGTAAATTGTGTACACTTCAGACAGGATAATGCCGGATGCTATCACAGCGCAGCTACATTACTTGCAGTTCAGCAACTGGTAGCTGACAAGTACGACATCACAATCAAATTGGCCTTCTCAGATCCACAAGGTGGCAAAGGATCTTGTGACCGGAAAGCAGCCTCAATAAAGAACCACATAAGGATACATCTAAATTCTGGTCACGACGTCGAGACTGCCGATCAAATGAAGGATGCTATAGAGTCCTGTGGTGGTATACCTGGAGTAAGGGTAATGCTTATAATGCGGTCCACTAGATATTCCCAGGTCCGTGTCTGTAAAGTGGGAAGGCGTTAGCTTCGTCAATAATATTGAATATGGCACCGAGGGGATGAGAGTCTGGAGAGCATATGGAGTTGGCCCTGGTAAATTCCTGTCATGGAGTCACTTTGGTATGCCGTCAGAAAGCTATTCTGTAGCGGTGCTAAACACAGTTAAAGATGACACTCATCCAAAGGCTACGTTTACTGCTATTACAACCAGGAGAAAATCATCTCAAACGCGGAATACAGAAGAGCTAAGGGAATTGGGCGTGGCGGAAGCTTCAGAGGTTTCTGATGAACTGAGCGACGACACAGAGTGCCATGAAAAACTATTTTCTTGTCCTGAAGAGGGATGTGTCAAATCCTTTCAAAGGTTTTTTTTCTCTTCAGCATCACCTTGACGTTGGAAGTCACGAATACGCTCTAGAGCGTGAAACGCTTCTGGATAAGGCAATGATGACTTACGCCACAAAGTTGGAACATGGTGATGCCACTTTAGATAATCCTGTAGAAGAAACTGGTATACCTCAGACTTTGGGTTACTCTCCACCCTTACCTATGGGCTGGGCGTTGAAATCATCCAGTACGCGAAGAAATCGACTTACCGTAAACCAAAAACGGTATCTCACTGAAGTTTTTCAAATGGGTGAGCAGACTGGTCACAAAGCTGACCCCGGTAATGTATCTAGGTCAATGAGAAAGGCAAGGAACACAGATGGTTCTTATACATTTGATGCATCGGACTATCTAACTCCGCAGCAAGTTGCAAGCTTTTTCTCACGCTTGGCTGCAAAGAGAGTTCTTGAGACCGACAATGAAGAAGTTGAGGAAATAGCGGAGGAAATAGACAGGATAAATGAAAAGAGCATCCAAGAATTAAGTAACGAAGTCATGTACGAAATTTCCATCCATCATCCAATCATGTTTGGTACGCATAACATCTGCGACATTGCTGCTAGCTCAAAGCTCTCAAAGTTCTCTGTACAGATGCTACAGGATATCTGCAGCTTTTATCAACTTGACATTTCTACAATAAAGATGAAAAGAAAGAAACCTTACATAGATCTCTTGATCAGTTTAGTTAAAAGCTGTAGCTGAAAAAAGCCAGTTTAAAGGAACACTCCAAACACAGATCTACTCTAATATCGACACATGAATGATGCAAAGGCAAAAGAAGCGTGAACTGATTTCCAATAACAACTAGTCATGGTGATGGTGTCATCAGGTTTGCCTTCCGAATTATTTTTGAGTTTGAGAAGAAATCGAATGTACATGGTGTTCTGGGTGGTAATTTGTCTGATTAGGTTAATGAGACCCCTGTGGTTTGTACTGGTTTGTGACGTCACCGCCATTCTTGCCAGGAACGTGACGAGCCGTAACGTCACAAATCAGCACATATTACATTGCAAAAGTAAGAGACCGGTAATTAATTAGCGAGGGCTGGTGCATTTGAAGAGGGGGCCATGTTTGTTCATGTAGCAACAAGGGAAGAGGGGGGGGGGGGGGGGGGGGGGGGTTCAGGGTTTTTTTTTTTTTACTTTGCCATTTCAGGAGAACCTACATTTTCGAAAGATCCCCCCCCCCCCCCCCAACCCAAATAGTTCATAGTTTGTATATCGAGCAATGTTTCAGTAATTTGCTAAATAACTGCTACGGGTAAACGATAGACGGAAACAGATATTGAGCAATTTTTATCTCCCCCTCCCTAAAATGACGTAAATCCTCTAATTAATATGCAAATAATGTAAACTCGGCGCTCCGACAAAACGTCAACACGTTGGTCGTTGGCAGTTTTCATACCAAAATGAGAGTGAAATGCAAATGAAAAACATTTAGCAAGTGTTTTAACCTGTGAATTGGGTTGCTGTGATGTTGAAATACATCGAAAGTCTGACAAAGATTAGTGGTGTTCGCCCGTTGACGTGACAGCTAATGAAAGTTATAAATAGACAACCGAAGAGAACGACAAAATAATCACAGAAACAAAGTCTCCGAATCTGATTTCTACAACAAATAAGGTTACAACTTTTCAAAATACGTTTTGTAGAGTATTTTACGAGTCTCTAATGTGTTAAGAAGCGCCGAGAACTAGACATCATGAACTGGACCCGTAAATCTCTGAATGCAGAGAGCAAATATGTTTAAATAATAAAAAAAAAAATCGAAAGTTGACCTAAAGGTCACATAAGTACGTTTTTTAGTCAACTCGGAATAGTTCTGGCGTCACGCTCACTTATTTGCCCAAGGAAATATTTACAGTAATCGAGAGATCATATTTCGAACATTCAATAACCTGAAGCTTGATCCGTTCAAAGGTTTAGCACATGGTAAAAATTAATGTTATTGATGAGATACTTTTATCGAAGTGAAATGTATGCCTTATGAATACAATTATTTTTCATGTAAAGAATTATGCAATAATTTTGAAAGACTCATCAATGCATATTTAGATATCATAGAACGTGATTTGAGTGTTTTTAAGACTATAGGACTGTTTATTTTGGCACAATAGACCGTCAAATTCGTGTCAGAATTTGGCGTCTCAAACGGTCATTTCGACTGAATTTACATAATTGCATTTTTCTTGGAAATAAAAATATATTTTCCCTAAAAAAGTGTACAGTGGTTTTGGTTATACCTTAGCCTATCTGACTTTAAAATATGAAAGAAATCGTATTTTCGACCCTTGCCGCGATATGTTCGATTTTTCCTGACATGCACTCTTAAATACTTCTGTTTGTCCACCTCAACTACATCATTACGAATCTTATATAGCATAGACAGTCTATTCTTTTTTCTTCTTAGTTCTAAGGTTTCCCATTCGAGTTCTTGTAGCATTTCAGATACACTTGATGTATTGTGGTATCTGTTTAGGGTGTAGCGCGCTGCTCTTCTTTGGACCATCTCAATTTTCTTGATGTTTACTTGGGTATATGGGTCCCAGACTGTGGATGAGTATTCAACTGTTGGACGAACCAGACTCTTAAATGCGACAGATTTCAGGAATGGCGAATTTACTTTAAGATTTCTCTTCAGAAAGCCCAATGTTTGATTTCCCTTGTTTGCAATATTAGAGATGTGAGTGTTCCAACGAAGATCTGATGTGAATGTCACTTCAAGGTACTTTGCTGAATCTACTGCCTTAAGAATCTTTCCATGCAGTATGTAATTATAGATGAACGGGTTTTGTTTGCGAGTGATCCGTAGAACATGGCATTTATCTGTATTGAGCCACTTATTTTCCCACATTTCAAGCTTATACAGGTCACTTTGGAGAGTATTTGCATCATCCTGTGATTGTAAAGATAGGTACATCATTGTATCGTCTGCAAAAAGTCTGACTGTTGAATCTAAGCCTTCAGGCAGGTCATTTATGTATAGCAAGAACAAACATGGGCCCAAGACTGACCCATGTGGGACTCCGGAAAGCACTTTTACTTTGTTTGAATGTTCTCCCATTAGAACAACCTGCTGTGAGCGGTTTGTGAGGAACACTTGGATCCAGTGCTTTGTCTTTCCTCTGATACCATAGTGATCGAGTTATGGATAAGCCGTTGGTGTCCAACCTTGTCAAAGGCCTTAGAAAAGTCCATAATCATGGCATCAGTTTGGCCACCCCCCTGTGTACTGCTTACTAGATCTTGCACCAGTTCAAGCAGTTGGGTTTCACATGGCCTTTTTTCTCTGAATCCACATTGCATATGGTATAAGATGTTGTTTTTATATGCATGCATGCTTCATAATACCACTAACACTGAAGTATGTGCTCCATTAATTTGCAGGCTATACATGTTAGTGATATTGGTCTGTAGTTTTCAGGATCTGACCTTTTCCCTTTCTTGAACACTGGGGTGATAAATGCAGTTTTCCAGTCATGTGGAACCTCTCCAGATTGATATGATCTCTTAAAAATTTCAATTAGCATTGGTGCTATTTCATTAGATAGTTCCTTTAGGACCCTGGGTCTGATCTGGTCAGGTCCAGATGCTTTGTGGATCTTTAATTGCTGCAATAGTTTCAAGACCCCTGCTTCTGATATTTCAATCTCAGGCATACTTGGGTGAGGGGAGGTAGGAGGCAACAAGTCCGGTGTCACACAGGTCTCTGATGTAAAGACTGATTGGAACTGTTTGTTCAATATATTAGCTAATTGTTCTGGAGCAGTCTGATACCTCTGACCCTTTATATTTGAGTGAAGTAATCCCCACTTTATCTGTACGGCAGTGCTTTATGGAAGTCCAGAACCTCTTCATGCCTGATTGCGTGTTACTATCATCTTTCATGGGTGTTATGATAGATTCAACATAATTCCAATATACTCGTCTCATCTCACTTTGAATCTCTTTCTTCAGAGGAGGGTGATCACGCGTCGCAAAGGATCATGGTTGAAATTGACTTTTCAAGTCAGTCGTCACATGCAGTCGATGTGTGCGGAGCTCTAGCATTTGGTGTCTTTTTGAGTTTCTCACGTTCATTTTTCTTAGCCAGAGTATCCAGTCCTCCTTAAACTCACTCCTGTAACCGAAGGTGAGATAAACTTTCATCTTGGCTTAATTCCACTGCGTTTATATTGCTTCAAATAACGACTTCATTCGCCGAGTTTTCGGGAAGTTTTTTAGTGCTCTTTCACGAGTCCCCTTTTGCGTAGGTGCGAGAATTTAGCCAAAAATGACAACCTTTAGTTTCTCGTTTGCCTCCCATATCCTTTGGAATGTTGATTACAGTGAAAGAGCTACGTTTTTGCCGAGAAACCATGGTGGTACCGCGAGGTACACACAAACAAAAGCTACCTTGAGACTGCTAAATTTTCGGCGATTTTCTTTCTAATTTAACCTATTATTGACCAGTTTACTTTGATCGCTACTTGTCGTATAACGAAGAGG
Organism: Actinernus sp. WN-2022; assembly: GCA_030867875.1. Lineage (NCBI taxonomy): Eukaryota > Metazoa > Cnidaria > Anthozoa > Actiniaria > Actinernidae > Actinernus > Actinernus sp. WN-2022. Next base: position 16,416,387 of record JAOWCC010000019.1, on the reverse strand, counting down.
GCTATTGCCAATGTTTTTCTTTCTTCGTGTCTTTAGTAGTTGTGACAGTTCCTTTCGAGTTTCACTATTTTTCCTGAAAATCGACTGAACATGTCCGTTGTTGACACGCCTACTATCGGCCAAGCAATACCTATTATCGGCCACTCGATGTTTGTTCGCTTTTATATAACCATAGAAAACCTTTAGAACGTGTTTGGATTGAGGTTAGAGTTATTCAGCGACTATTTAGGCCTGTAAAACGTACTTCATTTTGGGCAAGCGTGGCGGGATTAATGCCTTGTAAGCTCATGATCCTAAAGGGACATCCCCACAGGACAGATAATGCGGGTATCAGCGGCCATCCCGAGGGGGCGGCCCCCGGTCACCCAGGGGCATTTGTTACAGCAGCCATGACAAATACATGCTAAAACCCCTCGGGTGGGGCAGAAAATTGTGACAAAAACCCCCACCCCTGGGGCAACCTGGGCAACATATTATAAGTATTAGAAGCTAAACGTTTTAGAAGTGTTAAAAATCTTAAGTTTTATACAAATATTATCCTTTATTTCTTTGTTTTGTCTTCCGACAGTGGATGGCTTAATTTAATCTCTTAATTTGAATGATATGACTTACCTCAAGGGCAAAGAAATCGAAGAACGTCGATCGATCGAGCTGCGCTTATCAGCTTCGCTGCTAGGCCGAGGCACAAAAAGACCACCGAGTCCTGTGGCGAAAACCGCTGAACGTTGAGACAGCAGATTACGTGCAAACCCCGTGGGTATGTCCCCGGGGTCTTTTGACGAAAACGCAAAAGCGCTCTAATGCCCCGCGTGTGGGGCATGTTTTTGCTACAAATCCCCTGCAAAGCCCCTGGGTTGCCCGGGGGCCGCCCCCTCGGGATGGCCGCTGATACCCGCATAAGGTATTGGTGTCCAGGAGATTAATTATATGCGAATGCCGAGCTCTTTTTCATGTATTTATTTATTTTAGACTATGGAGCAATGCAATATGATGCACTAGAATGCAATATAATGCACAAATTAACAGTACAATTTCAAGTACCCATCTTGGAAGGAGGTTAGAGATTTCCAGAAGAATATATGTATTTGTATGTTCTGTACTAAACAAAGGTAATGTATCATGGAAAATACCATAAATCCAGAAACATTAATATTAAATTTAATAGATTACATGTATATGCAGTTTGCGTTCTTTCTATCTTTTTTTTTTTTTGGGGGGGGGGTCAATAAGGTTTTGAGCAATTTTATAGGGGGTCATCTAAGTTTTAATTTCATTCATGAGGGGGGGGGGGGCTTTTTAATTTTTATTTAAGTAGCATTTTTCCTTTACAGTCCATACTTAGTGTTTGTTTGATACAGAACTGACTTAATAAAACATCAGTGCATGTTTGTATATTTGATACAACACTAATTTATAAAACATCAGTGTGGTATCGGATATACAGATACTGTTGATTAATAAAACATCAATGGCCATATCACTGATACTCTTGTATCACTGATACAGATGCTGTTGTTTTAATAATTGTCAGTTCTGTAACCAACAAGCACTATGCTAGTGTCTGTTGGTGGGAGGTTTCAACTGGTCGTCCATGTACAGTTTCTCTATTCATGCATAGACTGTCCAATCAATGTGGGAGCTGTTTTTGTGCATACTGTGCATGACTGGTAAACCATAGAGCTGAACTCAATTTTTACATTTTCCATCAAAATTTAATGTTTTTTTTTTGTGTGGTTCCAGAAAATATCCATACCCCTCTCATAGAAGGGATTTATCTTAAAGTGCCACTACGACGAAAATTTACCATTTCGATTTGCCACTTTTTCAGTGTCTATAGGTCAATCAGTATTAGAAATATCCGAAATAGTAAAAAATATTCCCAAATGGGCATCTTAAACCACAAATTTTAGGAGAATTTACCGGTAAAATCCTGTCCGCCATTGCTGGAAGCCGTGCCCTTTGTTCAGCTTTAAACAAAGGTTTATTCACCGGAAGTGATGTCATACACTTAACACGACAACCTCGTGGCGCGAAATCGCGTGCATAAAAAAGTAGCCAATCTCGCAAAGATAAATATAACTTTCTTCTTATGTACGTGAAGACGTTTTTAGTAGAAATATGCCTCCAGGCGTTGTGTTCTGCAGGCGAGCGTTAAGTGTATGACATCATTTCCGGTGAATAAACCTTTGTTTAAAGCTGAACAAAGGGCACGGCTTCCAGTAATGGCGGACGTGTAGATTCAAAATTCGGAGCTAAAAAAATAAGACTTCCTGTCGTTGTATCGAAAAACAATTTGAACTGGTAATAATATATGAACTCTACTTTATGAATATGCAAAAACATTGATATGTCAAAATTTGATCGTAGGGACACTTTAAGACCCCCACCCCAGGATTTTCCAATACCAGGGTTTAAGTTGTAATCCCCCACCCCTCCAGAAATGCCTTGTTTGTATTACAGCGACCCCCCCTCCTCTCCGGAAATTCCATTACTTAATAACATGAACCAAAAAACTTAAACTCAAATTAACTCTTTCACTGCCATGGGCGACTTTTGTCCCCTACCCATTGGCCGACATGGGCAACTTTGTTGACTTACATTTTTTTAAATGAAGATATGAGGATGGCCATGCAGCCAGATGGTATTTTAAAAGAACTTACAATATAAATACAAAATAATTTAATACAAAATAATTTAATACAAAATAACTTTGTGGTTATTAGGCTTATGTAATTTTAAAAGAACTTGGCAGTGAAAGAGTTACCTCCCCCTCATGCTTGGCACCCGGCCATCTTAAGGTGAAGTCAAGGTAATGCAGAAACCAATATGGCTTTTTGGTTGGCTATATTGGATTACATTGCAACCACATGCATACATGCACATACTCTTTAGAAATGTATTGTTTTTGTAGTTTTTAGAACAGATAAGAAAGCTGACAAGAAAATGACTGCAAATTTTATTCTCTGGGCTCAACGATCAGTAAGGTCTATATTATTTTTATGCCATCGTGACTTGTTTGGCGAGTTAGATTTTGCATGGAAAATCCTCTGGAAATAATTATAATGTCTGGAACCATGCAATATTATATAGTTTCATTTAACATGTATAGTTTACAACATTTGCATGAAAATTAATTATTAAATAGCATCTGTCAGGGTACTCGATACAATGAAGCTGTTCCCAGATATTTATGAATAGCCTTAAGTCTCATATAAAGTGTTTTATAGCCATTCCTCGTTTGGAATGTTTCTAACAGGTACTCACATGTCGTTCTTGTTTGGCCGTATCGGTGTCACAAACATGGCCACAGAAAATGCAAAATTGCAAGAAAACGGTGAGAGGTTCAAGGGGGTACTTGTGGTTTAAATTGTTTAACATGGACTAAAGCATTGATATACGAAAAATGAAATAGGTTTCCTTAATCGTTTCCTTAGATATGGAAGGATGAAAATGGGCTAAATCTTCATTTTACGAAATCAAGAAAAATATGAAGGCTTCACTTTCACAAATAAAAAATACCAGTAATCCCTCTTACCTTGAAGTGATAATTCACATGGCTGATGTTCTGATAATATTCTGTCGATATACATCCACTTCAGCTTCTAAACTCCAATATTCTGGACGCACATAGCAATATTTTCCACTTTCATGGATATTCTCGAGGCAAAACTCAGACAAAATTTCCCTTGTTCTGATTGGCTGAAAAAGTCCCGTGACGCGTGATCACCCTCCTCTGCTCTTTCTTTAAGTCTTTTACTTTTTTAGTAATCTTGCTCAAGTCATTTCCACTTGGGCTTGAAGATCTTATTAAGGCATTTCTCTTAACTGATAGCTTATCCCTTTTACTTAATAGCTTCCTTATCTTGGGTGATATCCATGGTGGGCTTTCCTTTGACTTGCAGATTTTATGGGGGATATGCTTTTTAATTCCCTCATTCAAAGATTCTTTCAGCTTCAACCAGATATTATTTACTGTAGTATGCTAGCCGAGTTATATATTGAAGAGACCACACAGAGACGGTATAACGAACAAAACAACTTCATGTTCTGAGTGAACTAACCAACATGGCCGATCACCATGTGCTTAACTAATTTACATAAAGTCAGTGTGTCACGTGACCTGATTATGTTACATATCCTTGATATGCAACTTACTGACTACTGTCACAGTTATAAACTAGATAGTCTTTCAAGTGTTCTGGGACCTTAATAACTCGTCCTGATCTAGTACTAGTTGTTGCTAATGTACCATTGTTCAGGTATTCAATATTCGGTGTTACCTGCTCAGACTTGCAGTTGACACTTTCTTGAGTACGTTTCACCTCAACACGTTCTGGACGACTTGTCCCACTTACGACATCCTTTGTTGATTCTAGGGACTCCTGTGAGCCTTCTTTTACCTTCAGAAGATCCCTCCTGTTTCGCCGGTACTCTCGGTTTCCTACTTGGACAACATAGGACCTTGGCTTATCGGTCTCCTTTGTGACTACCGCTCTCTGCTGATAACCCTTGTCTGTTTTCATTCTTACTTGATCTCCCTGTCTCAATGGTTGGAGAGTCTTAGCACCTTTGTCATAATACTTCTTCTGTTGCAGTTTACAATCTTGTAGTCTTGACTTCACCTTCACTGGATCAATGACTTGTGGCTTTAGAAGCTCCTCAGATGTTGGCAGTAAAGTCTTAGTCCTCCTTGACATAAGTCTTTGCACTGGACTTCCTAGTATGCCATCTCGTGGTGTATTTCTGTAGGTCAACAGTGCCATATAGGCATCACTACCATCCTTCTTTGCCTTAAGCATGATGCGCTTTGCTGTCTGTACAGCCTTTTCCGCCATTCCATTAGATTGTGGATAGTTAGGCGAGCTTGTGGTGTGTTTTAATGACCATTTGTTTGCAAATATAGAAAACTCATGACTAGCAAACTGCGGCCCATTGTCCGAGATAAGTTTATCTGGTATTCCATACCTCGACATTTGGTTCTTCATCTTGTTGATGACAGCTGCTGATGTTGTACCAGGCAGACAGTCTATCTAAAAAAATCCAGAGTAGTAATCGACCATAACTAAGTAGTCGCGGTTATCAAAATGAAATAGGTCAGCTCCAACTGTTGACCATGGTCTGTTTGGAACTTCATAACTCTTTAGTCGCTCCTTACTCTGATGATATTTCAGACTATTGCAGACTGCACAACTCTCAACTAACTCATCAATGTCTCTGCTCAGACTTGGCCAAAACAACACATCTCTAGCTATTCTCTTACATGCTTCAGCTCCTAGATGGGCTTTATGTGCTGCTGCTAATGCTTCTGGCTGCATAGATGCTGGTATGATTACTTTCTCACCTTTGAATAGTATTTCATCATACACCGATATATGTTCTTTATAGTCCCAAAAGCAAATTAAGTTCTCCTCAATCTGGCTCTTGGACTCGGGCTATCCATTTGTCACTGTTCTTCTCAAGGACTGTAAGGTTGGGTCAGTTTCTGTCTGTTCCTGGAGCTCCTTCAATTTGGATTCAGACATTGGGAGTACAACTGCTACTTCCAGCTCTTTGTCTAGTAACTGATCATCTCCAGTCTCTGGAAGATAAGCTCTGCTTAAAGTATCAGCAAGGTAAAGCTCTTTGCCCTTTTTGTACTTAACATCAAGATCATATCTCATTAACTTCATCAACATCTTCTGAAGTCGCAGGGGACTTTGGTGTAGGCGGGCTTCTTAACAATTGTTTCTAGGGGTTTGTGGTCAGATTCCACATGTACTTTACGTCCATAGATATAGTCATGGAACTTGGAACACCCAAACACTATTGCTAGAAGTTCTTTTTCTATCTGTGCATACCTGGTTTGTGTTGGTGTAAGGGCTTTTGATGCATATGCTACCGGTTGGTTGTCCTGAAGTAGAACTGCTCCCATGCCAGTATTGCTACTGTCTACCGACAGTATCACCGATTTTCTGACATCATAGTACTTCAACACTGGAACTTCTGCTAGTGTTGTTTTCAGCTTCGTGAATGCAGTACGATGCTCAGGATCCCAACACCAGACTGATTCTTTCTGCAGTAGTTGTCTCAATGGTGCAGCTATTGAAGACAGATCTGCAATGAATTTAGCTAGGTATTGTATCATTCCAAGGAATCGCTGAAGAGCAGGCTTGTCTTCAGGTTCCGGCATCTCCGTAATAGCACGAACCTTCTCAGGGTCAGGCTGTAACCCTTCAGATGTCAGTTTATGACCAATGTAGGTGAGTGAGTTTACTCTTATCTTGCTCTTTGCTTTGTTTAGCTTTAGACCTACTTGTTGTGCCCTATTTAGCATGTGGATCACCCTTTCGTCATGCTGCTGGTCATCTTCTCCCCAAACTAGAATATCATCTACTATTACTGCAACACCTGCTAAACCCTCAAAGGCTTGGTTGATTGCTTTCTGAAATACCTCAGGGGCAGATGAAATTCCAAATGGTAGGCGGTTGAACTTGTACCTACCAAATGGTGTATTGAAAGTTGTTAAATAGCTGGACTGTTCATCCAGTTGAACCTGCCAAAATCCTGAACTGGCATCAAATTTACTGAACACCTTAGCTTGTGGTAGTCTTGATACTACATCTTCAATTGTAGGCATTGGATAATGGTCACGCATAATCTCTCGGTTCAAGTCCTTTGGATCTATACAGATCCTTAACTTGTTAGGCTTGACAATAGTCACCATAGAAGAAACCCAGTCTGTTGGCTGACTGACTGGTTCTATAACTCCAGCTCCCTGCATACGATCAAGCTCTTCTTTGATTCGACTACGCAGAGCAACAGGAACTCGACGTGGTGGGTGCACTACAGGTTGCACATCTGGATCTACCTGTATGTGGTGTTTACTAGGGAGAGTTCCTAACCCTGTAAACAGGTCTTCATACTGGTTTAAAATATCACTCTCTGTTAACAGTGCATCAATCCTCTTTATTATCTGTAGCTCTGTACAGATTTTCAGGCCCAGAAGTGGTGTGACTAACTTGTTTATCAGATAGAAATGTACCTTATGTACTGTTCCTTTATAGAAACAATCAACATAAACTTCTCCACAAGTATCAATTCTGTCACCAGAAAAGGAAACTAGTTTTACTTGGCTTGGGCCGGTAGATACTCTCTTTTCTGTGATCCCTAGGCTCTCAAAGACACTAAGAGGCAGGACATTGCATTTTGCTCCTGTGTCCAATTTGAACTGAACAGGTTTGCTATTCATGTCTAGCTCTATGTTCCACTCATCTTTACTACTTTGGACTTGATCAACAACATGAATTGGGACTTTTAGCACCTCTACAGACCCACTGTTCTTAAGCCTACAAACTCGCTCAAAGTGGTTTAACTTTTTGCAGAAATTACATTTCTTACCATGAGCTGGACAACCCCCTTTCTTGTGACTGCCTCCACAGTTCCCACACTTCTTGCTTTCCTCCGTTTTCGAGGGTTTGTGTTTGTCTTGTGTAGCTGGGCGACCATATGTCTTATTATGTGGCTTGCTGTTGTGACGTTTCTCTCTATCTAGGCTATGAATCTCAGCAGATTCAGACACATTTCCTAGGACTTTGTTTTGAGTTTCCGAAAGCTCACTGCTTCGGCAAATATCTATTGCTTTCTGCAGTGTAAGACGAGCCTCTCGAAGCAGTCTCCTCCTGACGTGATCAGACTTGATGCCACACACGATCCTATCTCTTATGAGGTCGTCATGAAGAGATCCAAACTCGCATTTTTTTGCTTTCACTCGTAGGTCGGTCACATAAGAATCAATGGTCTCGGTGTGCCCTTGAACCCGTGTATTGAAAACATGGCGCTCGTATGTCACGTTCTTCTGTGGCGTACAGTGCTCTTCAAACTTGTTTAATACCACCGTCGGGTCGTCTTTACTTTCGCCTTCACCGAAAGAAAACGTGTTGTAGACTTCTAGGGCTTCGGGCCCGGCTAAATTGAGCAAATAGCAAACTTTCTCTTTGTTTGACTTCTTCTGTAGGCCAGAGGCGATTATGTATATTTCAAACTGCTGCTTAAACCTCCTCCAGTTTTCAGCGATATTGCCTTCGAGCAATTTATAGCTTTGGCGGTTTGACGAATCCCTCTGCCATTTTGTCTGTTGTTCGCAGTTACTCTCACATCCACTGTTGATAAACTCGACAACGACCGTATTTCGAAGTGTTTTGCTGCAATTTCTTCACTGGTGTCGCCTTCTAAACGAACTTAAGAGCCATCGCTGCCACCATGTAGTATGCTAGCCGAGTTATATATTGAAGAGACCACACAGAGACGGTATAATGAACAAAACAACTTCATGTTCTGAGTGAACTAACCAACATGGCCGATCACCATGTGCTTAACTAATTTACATAAAGTCAGTGTGTCACGTGACCTGATTATGTTACATTTACTAATAAGTTATTTTCAATGTCTAATATCTCCCCACAAACAGCACCCAGATCCTCTGCAAAGCTATCCCATCTCGCTCTTTTATATAGTGGGATCACTCTTGGCTTCTGATTGTGTCGTATCGCTTTGAGATCCAGTGTCGTAAAGGGGCAGTCATGGTCAGACACACCTGGGATTACAGAGATATCCTCAACACTACTGGGATTGTTTGAAATTACTAGATCGAGGATATTTTGGCCTCTAGTAGGTGTCTCAACAAACTGGATTAAGCCTTTGTCATCCAATATATCCCCAAATTGATGTTGAAGAGTTGGGTAATTACAGGCCTTGACTAGGTGATTTTTCCAGTCCCAACCAGGGAAATTAAAGTCGCCGCCCAAGAGAATGTGGTGTTTGTCATTTATCATGGCCAGAGACTTTTCAAGCTCGAGCAAGGATTCTTCGTCACCTTCATGTGGCGTGTAGTAGGCACCTATCTGTAGGGTCTTACTGCCAGATATCCTAAGTTTACACCACATGATTTCACATTCTGTTTCCAGTTCATATTCCCTTGTAATTACAAGATCTTTCTTTGCTGCAATCATCACCCCTCCATGTGAGTCTGTTTCCCTGTCTCTTCTCTCCACCACACATGAGTCTGATAACAGGAGTTCTCCAGTATTATGCGCATGAGATAACCATGTTTCTGTCCCAATAAATATATCCGGTTTATAGTGGGAGATCATCTGAGCAATATGTTGGTTTTTAGCCATAATGCTCTGGCAATTTACAATTAAGACAGTTAGAGCAGATTTTCCTTTTCCATTTACTTGACATTTATATAGTTCTGCACTAGTAGGAGATGACGTATGTTTTGGTGAGCCAATAGCAGAATTTTCATTATTAGTGAAGTCACTTTGCAGGGTAGAATATTGATTTACATGACTAAGATCAGCAATAGAATCTAGCAAAGAGCTAGAAAAGTTTGGTAGGCCACAGTTATTACATTCCCATACACAAGAGGAGTCTTTATAAACGATAGTGTTTATGTCCATACAGCCTGTGTGATGCCAGATATCACAGAAATCGCACTGCACACCTCTCAGGTTTGCCTTGACAGGTTTTCCGCATATTCCACAAGGGTATCTAGGTGGTCCTGGATTTAGTTGAACATCTCCACTTAGCAGTAACATAGAGATGATTATCTTGGTCGTCAGTGTCTTGCTTCGGTTTGAATCTCGCTCATAAACAACGTTCTTCAACCCACGTGCATGAGCTAAACCGGCTCGAATTGGTTGTCTAGATGAAAAAGTAATGCTAAAAGCATCTCCACTTCCTTTACAAGGTTGATTAAGAGTATCATTTTCACTTCCTGGCATTCGCTGAGCCAAAAAGAAAGCTATAAACAGAATAGACAGCGGAGCGCGAAAATACACGTCCACCATCTTGAAAAACCGCTGAAAAACGCGGTTCTCCGGAAACAAGAGTATCACCAAGAACAATGCTCCCATTTTCAGAAAACCACCGTCAGAGCGTACACTACAATATGAATAAAACTATGATAACCAAATACATAAGAACTGGTATTAAAAACTATGAAAATGCCACCTTGTGAGTACTGACCTGAATTTGTTAGAATATAACTTATTTACATTTCCTTTTAAGGAGTTAAAATGTTCAATAGTTCTAATAGCCACTGGCAAGTCGTTCCATCGATCAACAATGCGGTTATAAAATGAATACTTGAAAACGTCTTTCTAAAACGCCCCTTGGAGAGAACAGCCTCAGAATTACGCATGGAATAGGAATATGATTTAAACCTAGTGTAAGAATGACCTTTGAGGCATTTGAAGAAAAAGCATCGATCTAGCCGAATATCTCTCCTGTACCCAAGGGGCATAAGTCTTTATAAGACGTTCTGGATAGGCCAGGTTACTCGTCTTTGCACTCGTTCGATGGATTTAATTTGGCCTTTCGCATGGGATGACCATGCACACTTGCGTTGCGTACTCAATCGGACGAACAAGGAGAGTGCTTTGGTCACAATCATGGGTACAAGTTCTGTAAACCAGGTCTAGCATCTTATTCGCTTTACTTACAATTAAGTTTACACGATCGTTCCAAGGCATATTAAGTTTTATAATATAAACTTCGATCTACGCGGAAAGAAATGCTCGAGCGTGCATTATAAGAAAACAAGCACGCTGATCAGCCAATGAAATCGCGCGTTCTTAGGATGCTCCCGTAATTTATATTATAAAAGAAAATCAAGCACGCTGAGCAGCCAATGATATCGCGCGTTCTTAGGATGCTCCCGTAATTTATATTATAAAAGAAAATCAAGCACGCAGAGCAGCCAATGAAATCGCACGTTCTTAGGATGCTCCCGTAATTTATGATATAATCACTATTATTATTGTTTATGTTTCTGTTATTATGACCTCTTTTGGTAATTACTTTTTTAAATTTTTCCAACAGCTGAAGTTGGAGAATGTGAATACCCTAACATCTCTAATCGCCCTTGGCGATTACTTCTGGTGTGGTAAGACATGCTTCTTTCTCGTGATCTTCTTCATGATCTTACTGACGACCAGTGTTTGTACACACATTGTTGCAATTATAGTAATGTTGCCTAACTCGATTAGCTCTGCCACTTTTAGGTAACACGTACTTCGTCCATTCTTTCATTGAATATCTGTAATTTTCCTTTTTTCTTGTTGTGTACAAATAACCATGTTGTCTTTATCATTTCAGACATTTCTGTAACGAATAGGCCTTTTCCGCATGGCTCAATGTTGTCCCATTTCAAATCTTTCGGGAATAATATTCTTTCTCGGAAGTGTTTCCATATCAATGTATCTCCTCATGCGTTAACCAGAAATAAAAGAAACAATACACAGGGCGATGGTCACGTGATCTGAAAAAGGTCTATAGTAGATGGTTCACCGTGTTCTATATAAATTGTATGCACGCTCGAGGTTTTGAAAAGTTGTTTTCCAAGGCCTTGAAAGGGCATTCTATTTACAGGACATAGGAAATTCGTCTATTTGTTTTGTAATAGAAAATGAGCCTTTTTCAGGATACGATCACGTGATTGTACTGGAGGGCAACAAATATCTGACTTCATTTATTTAAAGGCACTTTTTACGAGATCGGTAGTGTTATTATCAACACATCTTTGTAAACGCTATGTTCCATCTCCAATCCATTGTCGATCTTTCTAAAACTGCGTTTTTGAAGATTGCTTGCCAGCTTAATTCATTCAACTTCGTGGAGACAAAGTTGGTAACATTTGTATGCGTTATAGAGTAAGTTGAAATAAGGAGCATGAATCCAGTTTCAATGGTAAATTTGAATATGCTGAATTAACTGTCTGATACTGATATATTACTGATATATCACTTCAATAACGAATGAATCGAGCATGTGTTCCCATGGGAAAGGCTCTACTGGATGACAAACAAACTTTAAAACGCTGTTTTAGAAAGATGGACAATCTATTGGAGGTGGAAATAGCATTTACAAATATGTTTTACTAATAACACTACGATCTCGTACAATTGCCTTTAAATAAAAGTCAGATTGTTTTGCCTTCCAGAACAACCACGTGATTGTATCCTGCAAAATGTCCAATAGGACAGTTGCATGACGTCATATACTAACAGAACTCCTTGCATGGAATATTTTGTTCCTCCAATTTAGACCATTGTCTTGGTATTCTCCATAAATTATTCTAGAAGTTTTAAAATCTGAATAAGAAAAATAATCTGAAAACATGCTGGTAGTTGAAGTTACATGACGGCATAATGCAAATGTCCAATTGACTTTGGTCTTGCTGCTTTGCAGTTACCAAGGTGGCAGTTCTTGTTGTGGATAGACACTCTGGTGGCACTTCATACCGAACACTAACTCTGGCTGCTGATCATGACACCCCTCGGTCATTCGACTGCATGTGTGCTGTTTCACCTACCGAGGTATGAGGGTGTATGATACGTATTTTATGAGAAGTACAAGTGTTCTATTCCCATCTCCAAGAACTTAATAATAATTTAATCAATAATTTAATCGCTGTTTGGAAACGATCTGTATACTTAGTCTTAGTTGATTTCTTTTTAATATGATAGTTTCCCGTGGTATTCTCTCTTATTTACCACGTTTTGCATCATTGCATGTGCAAAATTGTTGTGGATTGACGAGGCGCTATGTTGAGTGAAGTTTGTTTTTGTTGGATCAAATGTTTGACAAAAATGACATTTTTCAAACTCTACACGTTCAAGGTGAATACCATGGGGAACACCATGGGGAACACCATAGAAAACACCATGGAGAACGCCATGGAGAATACCATGGAGAACACCAATCACGGGGAACACCAATCATGGGGAACACCATGGAGAACACCATGGAGAACACCATGCTAACACGTACCAATATAAGACATCTAAGATACGGTGTAAAGGCTTCACGCAGATGGTATATGTGGACGGAAAGGTGAGTGGCATTCATCGTCTGGTGATTCCTCGCCTAGCGACTCGTGATTTTCAAGTTTTTCTGCGTTCTTCCAACATATCCCGAGTGCATGCATATAACAGAGAACAATGACACGGAGAACGTGTTATTGCCTTAAAATATAATGACAACATGCAACTACAAGATTTAAAGGAGATAACACATGCGCTCTGTTTCCATGTCTTTATCCTCTTATATAAACATGCTTTTTAACCAATCATAGAACGCGTACCATTTGGGGTATTTTATAATCCTTTTTTTAATTTAAACATATATGTTCGCTACATGTGTCCTAAGAGTAGCAGGAGCACTCATCTAAGAAGACTTATGTAGGATATACATACTGTACGATACATGACCGTTTAAGTAGGGAAAGGAAAAAGAAAGAAGATTGAAATAATAACAACAATACAATACTACAATTTAGGATAAATTATAGATAAATTATTTTAGGATAAATTATGAAAAAAATACTAGATTGATGCACTGAATCTACCACTCTCAATAATAAATTTTTAAACCTCCAAAAAGAACAACGAATTGTTATGAAAACTACCAGAGTCAATTGAGCCATGTAACAGGATTTTAACCTTTTGCGAGTCAGTAGCATCAAGCCAAGTATTGCCTAGAATGCGAGCAGCTGAGGTAAAGACAGGATTTTAACCTTTTGCGAGTCAGTAGCATCAAGCCAAGTATTGCCTAGAAAGCGAGCAGCTGAGGTAAAGACTAACGATCGTTGAGCAGCACATCTGGGACAGTGCAGAAAAGAATGCTTAACAAGTGTCACGGCAAAACTTTATTTGTCACGGCAAAACTTTATTTGTGTCACCGCAAAACTTTATTTGTGTCACCGCAAAACTTTATTTGTCACCGCAAAACTTTATTTTACCCACGGCAAAACTTTCTTTCTCTCGCGGCGGAAGTTACAACGCCACGGAGGAAGTGGGAATTTCCAAGTCTCGTTCTCAGTATTGTCTCGGGCACCTCAGCTCCTCCCTGGTCAGATCCAAGATGGCGGAACAAAGTGTATACCTTGAGCTGGAAGAGGAAGATGAGGGCGACTTAATTAAATACTATATCCATAGAGGTTTTCAGTATCAAGAGATCTGTATGTTTCTAGATAAGCGTCACGACTTCCAGATTAGTATTAGTACTTTAAAGAGACGAATTAAGAGCTATGGTCTACGAAGACAGGATCCAGATTACGACATTGATGTTGTGAGAGCAGCCATAAGAGACCTTGTCGACGGTCCTGGATGCCTAAAAGGATATCGTTCGATATGGCACTCTCTACAACTCAAAGGGATGAGGATCCCTCGTATTGTTGTCCAATTACTCCTTCGCAAAATCGACCCGAAAGGAACAAGTCTGAGAAAAGCACATCGGCTCAAGAGGAGAACTTATCAGAATCCTGGACCAAATTACGCTTGGCATTGCGATGGGTATGATAAATTAAAACCTTTCGGGTTTTCTATTCACGGATGCATAGATGGGTTGAGTAGAAATATTTTGTGGTTATATGTCACTCGTTCAAACAACCAGCCCAACAACGTGGCGACTTACTATCTAGCCTGATTTTCAGGCGGTACGAGGTCGTCCGCTCACTTCCTTCCCCTCCCCGTCTGATGGACTTCATAGACTTTCATGTTCCTGACGTCAAAATTTGAACCAATCAGAGCGAACTTTACACTTTTGGCAAAGTCTGGAATTTAAGGAATGTGCTCGCATATTTTTCTAAATGGAGTTGGGGAAGGACTTGAGCAGTGTATCGACCGAAGTTGTAAATTTTTCTGGATTTCGAAGCTAAATTCAGAGCAGAAGAAAGCATTGGAATCGTTCATTCATCGAAACGAAGTGTTTGTGAATCTACGTACGGGCTTTGGTAAATCACTAATCTTCCTCCGCTTACAAATCTCATGCATTCGATCTGAAACATTCTAGGTTTTTGGCTTTTAGAAGACCAAATATTTCATAGAATATTATGATTTTTCTGCAGGAGTGAACACACATACTAAGTATGTTATGGAAAAAGTTTCATGACACTTGGGGGAATATTTTTGTTTTCAGATTATGAACACACTCCGTAAGCTCATGTACGGCAATGGCATCTAAACTTTTCACAAAAAGTCCGGTTAAACAATCTCTGCTCGATACCAAAAAAACTAAACTAGGACAACTTTAGGGTCTCGTGTGACTAATCGGCATACATATCAAGCTTCAAAACGTTTTAAAAATTAAAGTAAAAGAGTAAAAGTTCTAAGATCACAGTCATAAACTTTACGGCATCACTCACAGGAATCGAGGCTGATATTTCGTATATGCATTCTCATACACTGTCCTGCAAATACCGCACGCAAACTTCAGTTTAAAAAGTTCCTACTCTCCAAAGAACCACAGCAGCTCAAACAGGATACCATTCTGAGAAATCGACAGAAGTTTGAAGCTGTAGAATGTTTATTCAGCTGATAGATACAACTAGTAAAAGCCGCCACTGTTCTACACTTCACGCTTCAATTCTTACGCGTTTTCGTATTAGCTTATTGTAAAAACAAAGGTTGATGATGTCAGGAACATGAAAGTCTAATTATGAAGTCCATTAGACGGGGAGGGGGAGGAAGTGAGCGGACGACCTCGTACCGTCTGAAAATCAGGCTACTTACTATCTAGATGTTGTGGATGAATTTGGTGGTTGTCCAATAGATCTTGTTACAGACCTCGGTACGGAGGTCACCGACCATTTTGATTGTACATCAAGCAGTGTCATTTGAGCGCCAACATGGCCGCCGGGCCAGTTTTGAGGCTCTATATATTTTACATTATAGTAGCCAGTTTTTATTAAAATATTCAGCTCAGACAGGAGTATTATACTTCTAAGGGAACCGTGAACTCGTACTTCAATTAGTCGATTAACTGCCGATGTTTGGCCTACAAAGAGTTATCAGCTACATTACATCGACTTTCATGTGTACTTCAAACGAATCGTACTCGCATCTAATTATAGTACATGTAGTTATGATATTGAATCATGTTTGCCGCGTAGCACTAGACGTAAGTGTAAAGAATGTGATATAAAGTGGTAAGCTGTAGTGCTAAGTGTGCACGCCCTACGAGGGAAAGAGAAAAAATATCTGACCCAAGTGGGACTCGGACCCAACAACCTCCACTTTCAGGCAGGTTACATGTCTGGCGCTCTACCAACTGAGCTATCAAGTCAGATGAGAGCAATCGTGGGTATTGGTGCGTTATATGGGGTCATGTTGTCCTAACCCCATCGTCCCAAGGGGTTAATATTGAAAATCTGATTAATCTATTCTCGCCCAAAGACAACCTCACCCGGCAGCCTTCATCATCTATACCTGTTATTGCAAGCTCAGATCGATCTTCTCACCCTCCTAATAGGCCTTACGACAAAGAGCTAACAGACATATAAGTCACTCGAGAGACGCAGGGAACTTAATAACTATAAATTATGTTAATAGTTTTTCATTTAATTATTATCTATAGACCACCGTACTCAGAAGCCCATCCTGTAACTACAAGTGTATTCTTTGGTGAATTTGCGGAATTTCTGGAATCTGCAGTCCTCTGTACTGACCAGCTCTTGATTACTGGGGACTTCAATATCCATGTGGACATTGTCGATGATGCTGATGCAACTAGACTACGCGAGCTGTTCGACAGCACTGGCTTAGAGCAACACGTCAATGTCCCAACTCATAGCAGTGGACACACTCTAGACCTCATAATAACAAGACATTCCGAACAAATTATTAATTCCTCCCCGTGGGCAGACTATCTATTCTCAGATCACATGCCTGTCCACTGTACACTTCAAGTTGACAAGCCCTCCCTTAATAAATCTCAGATATCCTATAGAAAAGTAAAATCCGTCAAGATTGACGTTTTACGAGATGAACTATCGAACTCAGACCTCTGTAAGAACATGCTCTCATTTGAGCTTAATGACCTTGTTAACTGTTACAACGACACACTATTGTCGACATTGGATCGACATGCACCTTTAAACACTAAAACAGTCACAAAAAGACCAACTGTTCCCTGGTTTAACGAGGAGGTCAAGGCTGCGAAGAGAGAACGTAGAAGAGCTGAACGGAAATGGAGACGGACAAAATTAAATAGTAACTTTTTAATCTACAAAGTCAAAAAAAATCAAGCTACTTTTGTAATGAAGTGCGCGCGCAGAAACTACTACACTAATTTTATACAAGAGAACAGCAATGATCATCGTAAGCTGTTTAGGTCTGCAAAAACCCTCTTTCATCGGGAAACTGATCTAACTTTTCACGATTATTGTGACAGTACAGTACTCGCCAATGACATAGGTCACTTCTTCGTCCAGAAAGTTGAACGAATCCGTGCCAACCTTGATGCTGCCGCTGGTGATGACTCGATCAGCGATCAATATACCGCGACTTCTATTCGCTTTGATTTGTTTAATACACTTAGTGATGACGATGTTCGTCACTTAATCTCTAAGTCTAGCAAGAAGACCAGCTCCTTAGATCCCATGCCCACTCCTCTCGTGGTTGAGTGCCTGGATGTTCTTCTTCCAGTACTCACTAGGATGACAAACTTGTCTTTACACTCTGGATGCTTCCCTGACAACTGGAAACAGGCTGAAGTCCACCCAAGACTGAAAAAACCTAGAGCAGAGGTTATTTTTAATAACCTCCGTCCTATTAGTAACCTTTCGTTTGTTTCTAAGCTCACTGAACGAGCAGTTTTCAGTCAACCTCGTGATCACCTGACTTTGCATAAACTCTATCCCAAAGCTCAGTCCGCTTACCGCGAATTTCATAGCACTGAAACTGCACTTCTTCGTGTAAAAAACGATATCTTAATGAACATGAATCAACAACACGTGACTCTTCTAGTACTACTTGACCTAAGCGCCGCCTTCGACACTGTCGATCACCCCATATTACTGGACCGTCTGTATTCTGATTTTGGCATCTCAGGACAAGTACTTTCCTGGTTTAAGTCTTATTTACATAATAGACACCAATACATATCTATACAAGAGGGGACATCCAGGAAGTTTAAAATGAAGTACGGTGTCCCACAGGTTCCTGCCTTGGCCCCCTCCTGTTTGTCAAAGCATTTCAACAATAGTATCGTATTACCATTGTTATACAACACGTCCATATTTATATACTGTATATATTCAATTATGATAGATTTAGATATACTATATACATTACTTAGTTAGGATTAGTATATACGTAAGCCTATAGGCATTTGTAATGCGCATGTGAGCATCTGCCAAAGGAACACGCGCAATATAAATACTAAATTTATTATTAATTTAAATTTATTACGGAGAATGGTGTCACGGCAGCCATTCATTCTTTTTTCAGGGACGACCCCAATTGCCATAGATATGTACCATCACCAAGAAATCAAAGAATCGAAGCTTGGTGGGGCTGCTTTAGAAAGACGTGTTCCACGTAGTGGATAAACTTTTTAAAGACTTAATCGAGCAGAGGAAGCTGGAGTGCCTCTGGTTTTGCTTCTCAATATTACTTCAAAACAATTTGAATGAAGTGAAGGAACAATGGAACACTCATTACATTCGGGGCTCGAGGCATGAAACCAGATTCACTTTACTACATACCCGAGCTACATGGTGCAATTAATAGTAACATTTTGCCAGTACCAGCAGATTAGATGGAATATGCACGTTCTCAGATTGTGGAATGCAATGATGCTAATGATTACCAGGAATATTTCAGTTACCTGATGCAGGAATGTAATTTGTCACATCCTGAAAATTGGCGAGATGCATTGCAGTTGTATGGCTAACTCTTACATTATGCTACACTGTAAGAACAGACTATATTGCAACCCCGCTGTCGCAGTGCACTCTGGGATGGATATCTCAGTTTTCCATTGTTGTTGTTGGGCGGCCATCTTGGACTTAACAATGGAAACTGAGATATCCATCCCAGAGTGCACTGCGACGGCAGGGTTGTGACATAGTCTATGGTACCCGACTTTTTGCATGTATGAATCGAATTTGCAATAGCCGGTTTCTTAGTGTCACTACTTATGGTGAAGTATTTGTAATTATAAATCTGTGAAACAATAATTAGGTACTAGACTATTACACACCATCAGAAACTAATTTGTTTTTGTTGTTTGCTTCTGACAACTAAATAATGACCTCATTCATAATGGCTGGCACCTAATTTGCATAAATTGGAAGATTAATGTATACACTACATGAAAGATCATACCTAAATTAGTAATTGACCACAGTTTTAAAGCAATGTTTCAAATTACATTTTAAATGTAGAAAAAAACATGAAAGCAAGGCTGGAAAGGCCTAATGTTTTTTCTCATACAAATCTATAATTTCAAATCACTAACTTTACAGCCTTTTATGCTACAACATTCAAATTCTACAGGATCACCAATGTTGGTATGCTCTTTCGCATGGGAAAAATGTTGTTTTCCATACATTGTATATGTGGCTAAACTGTTAAAATACAATTAAGAATATGCCCTTATGATTATATGGTGTATTAGATTTTGTTTCACAGGTTTCAATAATGCATTATCACTGTAATGTATGGTTTCCATGTTACATAAGCCATTGCAAACAGTTTGTGATCTGTTGTTTTGAACTGATTGCCTACTGTTTTTTATTCACAAACAATAGCTCACAAACTGTTTGGGATTGGCTTATGTACATGTTGTCTATGGAAACCAGCCATAATATGTTCTCACTGATGAGCATGCAGTGCTATTTTGTTATGATAATACATGTATGCATGATTGTGGCCTTGTACCCAACTCACTTTCCCTTTATTTTACAAGTGATTACAACCTAGAGTTGGTGAGGGAGGAGGGTTTCTGGGTGTAAAACAACTGATGGAAATTGTGCATAAAATTTGATCCTTAAAAATTATGCAAAAATTAGCTAAGTGAAGCCATTATGATTTTGATACCTAATTAAGAGATACAAAAATATGGCAAACAAAACTGAAAAGTAACATGGCAAAAGTAAACATAATAAACATAGAATGGACTGATACCACGAGACGATGGCCTAGGCCGGTCACATGGCCACAGGGAACCCAAACCCAATTATAATTTGTGAGCATCTTTAAAGGCGGTGTCACGGTGAGGGACATGCCTTTATGTTCCAGGCTGGAACAAGCATTTTTTCAGTGATTTTCATATAAACTGACGACCCTAGTATGCATGTGGGATGGTTGAAATCAAAGTAAATGTGCAAAAATGACTAACAAACTGTGTGTAAATCTAGTCTTCAAAGAAAATATTGCATATCCTTTCAATCAAGCATTAAGGGAGGGGACTTTACTGTTTGAAGCCAATTAACAGCCACCAATCGAACATTGATCCCAGACATGGGCAGAACCATTACACAGTATATTTAACCTAACCTACTGTAAAGTGCATTTTAGTCTTATTACTCGGGCCAGGCCTTCGGCCGAGGCACGAGTCAGAAATCGCAAGTTTTTTTCCCAATTTGTTTTTTGTGTCGCTGTTTGGCGACAGTAACCAATCAGATTACACAGGAGCCCATTGTTCGATTCCCAACACGTGACAGGATCAACCAATCAGATCCGACACCCACCAGATCTCAGCAAAGCCAGCAACGTAGCGAAGGTTTGGGTTCATTCTGAACTATTATTTTGCTGAAACCAAAGGTTTCTTCGAATGAAATATCAAGATATTCAGTTATTCTAGGGCTGACAGGACTTTTAGGGGCTTTCGATGGAAAATTCTCACATTTACGAAAGGGATGTGGCGATCCAAATATCGCACAGTAAGCTACTAGCTAGTCTAGCCGGCCGGAGGAGTGATGGTTTTGGTGCAATAATCCACGGAAACTGAAAGAAAATGCTTGTACTGCTGCATCTAAGTGCCATACCATTGCAGTGTTGCGTTGTTGATATTGTTGAAATGCTCTTCATTACCATCACACACTGTGAGGAGGTCAAATGAGGGATTGATTGTTTGCAATGTTGGCTGTAATTGTTTACTGCGAAGTCCTCTCCTGAAAATGAAATACTCTTGAGATTATACAACTGGGAAGTCTTGGCTAAACCAGTCAACCAATGCCGAACTTTACTAAGGCCCTGTCCACACTAATGCGTTTTGAAAACCTCCGTTTTTGCTTCCCCGAAAACGGATAAAAAGCTCTGCGTCCACACTAGCGTTTTCGCATCGTTTTCGACCGTCCAAACTAGGGGCTGAAAAACGATGATCCAACATTCGTTTTCGTCACCAGGCTCTGCTCGGACGTTTTTTCTGTTCATTACGCATGCTCCAATAGCGCCAGCGATACTATCGGCTCTTTTTGAAGCGCGAAAACACTATAAACAAGACGCGTTCGCTCGAGGTTTATCAAAATATGGGGAAAATAAAACAAAGATACTTACACCATATTCTCTCTCTTCTCGTCACTCATTGGTTGGCAAATAGGAAATTCCCGAGAAGAAAAAAACTGGAGCCGCTTATCGAACATGTGCAAACTCAGCCCTCGCAAACTGTGCCGTGTGAGCAGAGGGATTTTCACAAAGTTGGCGCCAAAATTCCCACTTCCGCCATGGCGTTGTAACTTCCGCCGCGAGAGAAAGAAAGTTTTGCCGTGAGTAATAAAGTTTTGCCGTGAGTAAAATAAAGTTTTGCCCTGACAAATAAAGATTTGCCGTGAGAAAGAAAGTTTTGCCGTGAGAAAGAAAGTTTTGCCGTGAGAAAGAAAGTTTTGCCGTGAGAAAGAAAGTTTTGTCGTGATGAATAAAGTTTTGCCGTGACACTTGTGGACCATCGTACTTAACTGCTACAGAGCTTGTACCACAATCGCATGCACATAGGAGACTCTTTGCAATTAATTGTGTGTAAATAGTTATTAAGGATATTAGTACCTGATCGTAGCCTACTATGAAGACTAGAAGCATATATTGAGTATGATACATTATAGAGCCTATTATATTTGTGATCACCAAAATATTTCTTAAGACAACGGCCGAGTAAATTCTGGTAGAGTATCCAGGTTTCTCAGGTTTAAGTCTGACTTATTCCATTTCTTAATAGTAGATGGAAAAAAGGATTTGCCAAACCTCTCTGTTCGTGAGGGTACAAGGCAAAAAAGAACACTAGATCTCAAGGGGTAGATAATATCATACTTGATTTCTGGATTTGCGAGCACTGAATTAAAACTAGCATCGCGCGCATTGTAATGCAACCGTAAGATGCATTTTCACCACTATAGGCGATTTGCATCATTTAACTAAAACTACCAGAATCCTTTTCATTTCTTTTTGTTCAGATTCTTAAACCTCTGTGAGAATACAAAGGCAACGGTCTAAGTTAGGGTAGCATATAATCCAAGTAAATGATTATGGTAGTCGTAGTATGTGAAGTCATGAAACTTGTTTATTAACCCAAACGCCTTCAAGCCATGACATTTTGCATACAAGACTTCCATTGGACGCCTTTTTCCGATAGAATATCCTTTATAAACTTGGTAAATTGTCAGTTCTTTCATAACTCAACTCCTCCATATGATACAATAGGGAGCTTTAGATTCGAGAACGAGTACGACTTTTAGACACAAAATATGTCAGTCGCAAGAAAGTAGAGATCTTCCATTTCTGCCAAACAATGCTGCAGACACGAGAACAAGCTACTTAGAGTATTTGTTTGTTCGTATATCTTATTAAAGTGTTCGTCGATTGTGAAAATTTGTACTCATTGTCGTACTCGTACTCGAATCTAAAGCTCACTAATAAACCGTGTGAAACGCGCGCTCTCATTGGTCGATAGCCATGTGTTTTCCAGTGCAGATGCACAGATGACGTCACGTTCATACAATAAACGGTGTGAAACGCGCGCTCTCATTGGTCGATAGCCATGTGTTTTCCAGTGCAGATGCACAGATGACGTCACGTTCATACAATAAACGGTGTGAAACGCGCGCTCTCATTGGTCGATAGCCATGTGTTTTCCAGTGCAGATGCACAGATGACGTCACGTTCATACAATAAACGGTGTGAAACGCGCGCTCTCATTGGTCGATAGCCATGTGTTTTCCAGTGCAGATGCACAGATGACGTCACGTTCATACAATAAACGGTGTGAAACGCGCGCTCTCATTGGTCGATAGGCATGTGTTTCCAGTGCAGATGCACAGATGACTTCACTTGTTGCACGAAATCATTTTATAGCCTGTCTTTTTTCGCCAGGTATTGTATACAACAATTCTATTGTACTTTTTCGTGGGTCTGTCCTCCTATAGATGCACAGATGACGTCAAAACGTCATGCCACTCGACTGCGCTTCGTGGAGAACTTCTTTGTTCTCTTCGTTGTGACGTCATCTGTGCATCTATAGGAGGACAGACGCAAAGCAGATGGTTGTTTAAAAATCTCTCATGGGCGCGCGCTGCTTCCAGCATTAAACATACGTATGCAGGCGTTTAGAGTTTTACGTTATTCTGCCTTGTGGTGATCGTGACAGGTTTGGGCTGGTGATAAGATTTGGCACCCTGTACGTTCTTAACGCCAAGAGCTGTAGGCTGGAAAGGGTAAGTTTTCAAACTATTTCAAACTATTTCAAACACGAATTGGAGTGTTTTATCATATCAGACCAAACAAATGTCTACAAACCCAAAGTGAGAACAAATTATGGGATTCATATATTTCGGTCCTCCGCACCCAAACTCTGGGAAGCTATACCAACAGAATTTAAAGACCTTCCATACCATGCTTTCAAACAAAAATACGAAAAGTTCCTTTTGGATGACCAAATCTAATTGTAAACAAATAAAACACCTTACATCTTTTCATAAGCATTTAGCTATACCATTATATACTTGTTTACTTACAATATCTGTATATACTAGTTACTCATCTTATTGATTATTATCTAGTAGTCATAAGGTCACTGTTAATTAAGTTTAGTTTCAATAGCTCCGGTTCTTTCCTTTTATCCTTCTCCCTTTCTTTCCTTCTTTCACGTAATAAATGTCTCAATCGTCCTTACTAGTAACATAGGCGGTGACCAACTCGAAAGCATTTCTGCTACTTTGGTCTCTGCACACCTATGTTATATGTATTTTTTAATATTTGTACTATATATATATAGAGTAAACAAGAAAAAGAGCGAGCTAGAAAACGTACTAAAACAGGTCCCAGAGCGCTAAGATTGAAATATGATACTTAAGGACACTTGATAACACAAGACAAGTTCTTCAAAGTTCAATATTTTATTGTTTTCATTTTTTTCTAGTACACGATATCTGATACGGGAAAACTGTATTAGATACAGAACTTGGGCTGCCTGTGGTGAGATGACAAGGAAAATGTCTGGAGAAAACGGTGGCTCTAGCGCGCGCTATCACGCAATCGATCTTGCGTGAGCAATCACGTAATCTACGTAGGATTTGTAAGAGCCACAAATCGTGAGCTTGGGCTGCCTGTGGCTGAATGTACTTGAGATAGCAGCTAGACAGAGGCAGTCACAAATCTGGCACTCTGCCTGATCTTAGAGTGAAACATCGATGAACATAAGAAGCTTAATATAAAAGAAAAAAGGCAGCCAATAATGTGTGAAGACATTGTGAAAATAACCTATGGGAGAATGTCAGGGAGGCCAGAAAAAAACTACCATAAACCCTTTGGGATAAAAAGACAGGAAATCTGGGTGGAGCCAAGACATAACTCCAGTCCCTCCACAGGACATGAAAATAATTATTTATTGTAAGTCGAATCTATGAGAAATATGAACAACTACCCAGTACAATGTGATGGTGACTACCTTATTTAACTTATATGATATAAATGACTATCATGCCAATATTGAAAGTAAGGGCGACAACCCCTGATTGACTCGCTCATAGTGGTAATAATAAGATATAAATGACTATCATGCCAATATTGAAAGTAAGGGCGACAACCCCTGATTGACTCGCCCATAGTGGTAATAATATGATATAAATGACTATAATGCCAATATTGAAAGTAGGGCTACAACCCCTGATTGACGACTCGCCCATAGTGGTAATAATATGATATAAATGACTTTAATGCCAATATTGAAAGTAAGGGCGACAACCCCTGATTGACTCGCTCATATAGTGGTAATAATATGATATAAATGACTATAATGCCAATATTGAAAGTAAGGGCGACAACCCCTGATTGACTCGCCCATAGTGGTAATAATATGATATAAATGACTATAATGCCAATACTGAAAGTAAGGGCGACAACCCCTGATTGACTCGCTCATAGTGGTAATAATAAGATATAAATGACTATAATGCCAATATTGAAAGTAAGGGCGACAACCCCTGATTGACTCGCCCATAGTGGTAATAATATGATATAAATGACTATAATGCCAATATTGAAAGTAAGGGCGACAATCCCTGATTGACTCGCCCATAGTGGTAATAATATGATATAAATGACTATAATGCCAATATTGAAAGTAGGGCTACAACCCCTGATTGACGACTCGCCCATAGTGGTAATAATATGATATAAATGACTTTAATGCCAATATTGAAAGTAAGGGCGACAACCCCTGATTGACTCGCTCATATAGTGGTAATAATATGATATAAATGACTATAATGCCAATACTGAAAGTAAGGGCGACAACCCCTGATTGACTCGCTCATAGTGGTAATAATAAGATATAAATTTACTATAATGCCAACTTTGAAAGTAAGGGCGACAACCCCTGATTGACTCCAGTTGCCAACCGGCGACAACCCCTGATTGACTCGCCGTACCGGTTATAATATGATATAAATTGCGAGATTGCCTACAGTGAAAGTAAGTGCAATTCAACAACCCCTGAGTGACTCGCCCGCCACTGGTAACAATGTGATGTAAAGTTCTATATTGCCAACACCGGTAAGAGCGACAATCCCTGATTGACTCGCCCGTGTAAACGACAATGTGAGATATCATGATGAATCGAAACAATGAGATATGAACATTGAACGTTGATTACAACCAAAATAAAATTCTCAATTGAAACTGCAAGAAAATGCGATATCTCTGCCTTGTTTCAGCTGTAATACGAAACACATGAGGTTTCAGTTGTCTCACTGGGGTGAAACATAGAGCCTGACTCGTATCAAATAGTTTGGAAAAACCGTGAACTAGTTTGAAAGATGTTCTACGAAATATGAAAATGTTTAGGTACCTGGCTGTGTCTTGTTGCGGCCGACTCTATATACGATATAAAAGCTAAGGGGTTTAGATATAATTTTGGCTTTCAAAATAATATTTCAAAATCAAACAAGTGTTGTTCGAATTGACCTTACTTTCTTAATAAGTTTCCTTTTTATTGTAGCAAAATCGGTTAAATAAATCCTGCATGAGATTTTTTTTTTGAAAATCACAATAATGGCAGAATGTACTTTAGTTTCTTTAATATTTTCAATTAGAGGGTTTAGTCACCTAATCGGACGCTTGAAAACTCTCAATACTCCGTATTTATTACAGACAATTTTGCCTCTTATATTCGTTATATTAAGAAATTACTAAAACAAACTGCTCTCTGAAACAGATCTCTGAAGCAAAAATATGTTGCTTACTTCAAACTTTAAAAACAAAACCTTTTGTTTGCTTTAGTAGCATGATCTAACTTAAATTAAACAAAAAGCGGCCGAGATTCTTGTCAGGTGAAGTAATAACCGTGTCCGAAAAAATGAAAAATCCGAGCGTATATATCATCGGCCAAAAGACACTAGTTTAATAACTAAGGAAGCCGTCTATAACAGTTCCTCGGTAAAGCACGCGGCTGAGACATTTATTTAGCGAAATTTCTTCCACCTATATCCACTTTGTTCACTGGAAACTACCGAAGTAGCAATATTTGATCCTATCAGTTAGCTACTTACCCAAAATGACGTAGTTTTGCTCGAATTCTAGCGCGGAAATTTAAATTTGCTCAGACCGGTGTGCGCACGATATGATCGATTTCAGCATATACCGTTGACTTCAGCCTCTAGTTCTACAATTCAGTACGTTTCAAAAGCGAATCCTACTCTATGTTCAGATGAGAAAGAAATCATGTTGCTTTTATAACAGTGGCGTCGGCGGAAACTCTCGGATATAAGACATACACAACAACACATTTTTCGAGAAAATATTATACAATTATTTGGATGTTCAAAAATTAATATCTTGATCACGGTCTACCCAACCGATTTCGTTACTTTAAATAGGAAAATGTTCAGCAAACTAAGGAGAAGAACATTGATTTAAGTTTTTATATAATTTTGATTTGCCTAAAATCCCCTATATTCTCCTTCTAGTTGGTCATTCCGTTGCGCAGCAGCATTTTACTTGACGAGGGACCACAACTGATAAAATGTTATACAAAACCAAATCCTTTACAATTTCATGGCTTTAGGATTAGTATTTTGTTCTAATTTTATGAAGATTTTCAAATTTCAAATTCCACTTCTGTCTTCTTCGTGGCCGTTCAAAGGGTCGTCACGTAACGCTAGCGTCACTGAAGTGAAGGAAAACATTTCAACATGGCCTATACAAAATGGTAAAATTTCGAAACAAAATCTTTAACTCATAAAAAAACCTTAACAACCGCGTGCTCTCCTGAATATTAAACTACTGTATTTATTTTGATTATTTTTTCCACTTGACGAGATTGGCGGCAGCGTTTTGTTTTGGTCGAATTTATGCTGTTGAAGCTAATAAAAAATGGTTAATTATTTTGCTTTTGAAGCGTTCCGAACACGTGACCAAATCCCCTATGATTTGGCATCGCAATTCTTTTCTAAAAAAACTTTCTTAAGGCAAAGGTGTTCTAAGCGTCCATAAGCGAACTGGTACTTTATTAAGTTTGTTTAATTTAAGCCCCAAGAGAAGATCAAACAATGAAAAAATTCTGCGCTATGATATCTTTAACTTTCCTTTATTTCTAATGTTTGTAAACTTCAAACCCACTGGCGCTTAGAAAGATTGTTAGGCATTTAGGCACTAAACGAACCGATTGTTTGTGCATTGTACTCGTACCGATCCCTATGGTATTGCTTTCCCAGGTAACAACAAAGACACATATGGGGACATATATATTCTGGAGTGTCATCTTTTTTTGATCGGGTGTATATACAGTATATATATATAGATATATATATTAAAGATTTGTGAATAATGGCACCGCAAAAGAGCAGTAAAAGGAGAAAAAGTTGCGATAAGAGAAACGACATGCGAAATGTAACATCGAAAGGTCGGATCAGCTAAATGCTAGGGATGAAGTGTGCTGAGCCTGACCGTTATTGCTTCCGGTGCAAGACCCACAATGAATGAGTCATACTGACATAGATAAAGGCTTAGTGTGGGTAAAATCATTGGAAACTTGTATGGAATAAAATTGAACTTGAACTTGAACTTGAACTTGAACTTGAACTTATGGTAGCAAAATAATCCTAATCGAAGAGAGTAATTTACTCGATTTGATCTCCCATGGGCTTCATTGTAATACCGCGCTATAATAACCTAGATTAAGTTGATATGTGATTATAAAAGTGAAAATTCAGGGACCAGCGTTTAAGAAAGAATGTTGAATTAAATTAAACAAGAGCCCATCTGGGCTTTCACTCGGGCCACATGAGATTGAAGATGAAATACACTTTCATTTGAAATCCTTTTAGTAATAACCGAAGGGAAGAATTATTAGCTGAATTTAGCAGTCTTTATAGGAGTGGCCGGTAGCGCGGTGACATTCATTCTCTGCTCCCCTAGTATATATATATATATATATATTTTTCGTGTATGTAAATTAAAGAAGTTGACGCACGCTTACAATTTAGTCTGCTGTTCTGCAGGTTCAGAGTACTAATAGATGAGTGTCTCAAATGTATGTTTATATTTGTCCCATATTATAAGTTGTATCCTGTCCACCTATGATGGAGCTATCACTATATTTCTCTACTGTTCATTCTACCCTGCGGCTCTTTATCGCAACTCGCGTCCATACTGGTATTTATTAACTGAAATGCCTGTTGGTTATCTACCCTTCTTCACAAAACTGGTCTGCTCATTATATTACAGAACTATAAAGGGAACTGTTGGAAGCCTTTAATTTCTCGAACCAAAACCTCGGCCGTGAGAGGATTCTTGTTTAAGTTGATATTGCTTCGCTCATCATAAATTATTCTGTTCTCCGGGGTATTTCTGACAGCCAAAAACACGCTCAAAATTATTTTAGTGTTGGCCTACAGATCACGGTGTTTGCGCTGGTATGTATTATGACCGAGAGTAAAGTGAAATGTGGCATAAAACCTACGAAACGTACCTCAAACAAGCTAGAATACCGTCCGATGGCAAAATCTATCAGTGCCACGAGGTCAACAAATCGACAAAGAAATGCAGATATAAACACGCAATGATTTCAACCTCACCATACCTTAATTCATGACCTGACAAGACACTGATCAGTTTCACTTTCCCTCTCAGCTTTGCTCTTGAGTTGAAGTTGAGTTCTGCTTTGTTAAATACTCCTTATTCAGTTGTATGGTATTGTGCAGTATATTTGAGTATACCAATCCACAGCTGAGATTCAAATAACAAAGCTGTGGCGAAAGAGAAGCTTAAACGAGAAATATTTTGTCCTCCAAGAAAAACACAACATCTTGCCATTTCTATCGAAGAAGCCTTGGTTTCAGCAGCAAAGCAACACGCTAAATTCCAATTCGATATGTGTGGATTAGCTGGATCCTGGCTTTGAGTACTTCAGGTCCGGCGTCGTGTCGTATATAAAATCACTGACCATCTGGGTAAAAGACGCGATCCTTCGGCTCCGACAAGAGCGCCAGTTGAAATATCCTGAGCCTGTTGGAAGGCTTTCGCACGGTGAAGTTTAATAAAACTTTAAACTGCTTACGTTTGAGAGATGGGACTCCAAATTTGAGAGAATTTGCTCGCCGGTCGACCATTTTGATTTACTGTATTAAATTATGTACAGAAATTAACCTGGAGAGTGTTACGTGACCAGCACAGTGCGATCTGATTGGTGCTGAACTTGAAATTTAATACATGGGTCAAAAGTCACATTTTGTTGCACCCAACAAACATAATAATAACAAGAGCCCATCTGGGCTTTCAGTCGGGCCACATGAGATTGAAGATGAAATACACTTTCATTTGAAATCCTCTTAGTAACAAGTCGTGCTTTAATTCGCCAGTGAGAACGTCATAAAAACGTCTGGTCTATTAATTGCTTTTATCACATGACTATGATAACGCACGATTTGAACAACAGAATACTGGCAATTCAAGTGTATAAATGCAATACAATGACATATTCAGACTTTGAATTTGATTGAAAATAGATCAAAAACTCGGGAAAATGTCCGGCTAAAACTGTATGAATAAATGTGAAATGAAACATAAATTTCATAGTAAGAAATTTGTTTTAATTCCTAATGAGAAAGCTCTTCTATGTCCGCTTCTCAAATTCACAGACTGTTTTACGAAAACATCTGCGCTTATCGACACAAGAGTTCAGTTGACCTTTCAAATAATTTATTCTGAGGTACGCATACTCTAAATCACAGAGATGTTAAATAAAGCGATAATTAGAAGAAAAAGGACATTAACAGCCAAACTGAGAGGAAATTTATTCAAATCAAAAGAGTTTACTTACAGTACTTACGTAACTGAATCTTTCGTTTTGGACCTTTTGGTAGTGTTGTTGACAACATCCCACCTTGGTGCACATATGCACTGAATCTGAATGAAAGTCGAAGCCTACCTCGAACTTAACTTTCAGCTAACCTGTTTCCTTTCATTCCACAATGAATAATAATCTCATAAAGTAAGCCCATAGCTTTCAATAAATTTGCCAGTGTCTGAATGAAACAGCTAGATCTTTTCCAATTTCTCTCACGAGTCACGGCAGAAGACAGTCTCAAACTACAAAACTTGAATTTTGATCCTCTTCACAGTAACGTAATTTAACGTCTCAGATATTATATATATATTCCCTACTTCAGCTAGCGCTGTGCATTTCAAGTACTTTTTCCTCTCTCTTTGCTGGAAGTTCATGCTTCTTGTTCGTGTAGTTTCCCCACTGAGCCGTTACCAGAAAACGAGCACAGCATTTCAGTTGGCATACACTGAACTAAGATTTGTAAAAATCATAGCGGATCATGTAAATATTCCGCTTGGCTCAATGAGAGTTTCTGCCGTCAAAGTTCATTTTTGTTTCAGTTTTCCCCATATTAGCAGACATGTATAATGTCTCGAGCTCTCAATCCAGTAGAAAGACTCTGGTTATTCTGTCGTAAAACATGCGTTAGCTGTACAATTTAGGTTGTATTGCATAATTGCCCACGATGGAATAGATTTCTGACAATGACTCATTGAAATTGATATCTCCTTGTCTCGCCTAGTCTGAGTGCTTTGAACTTTCTTATCTGAGCGCGCCTGACGGAATCTAACCTTTGATTATAATTCGATACCCGTTGATATCCAAACGTGTTTGGATATTGTATTTTGCTTACGTTTCTAAATGTACATTGGATCTGTCCAGACAGCGCTGATCGAATGTATTACGTTGTTCATGTATTTTTATGGTCAACAAGAGCGCCAGTTGAAATATCCTGAGCCTGTTTGAAGGCTTTCTCCCTCGCGGGTCGACCATTTTGATTTACTGTATTAAATTATGTAAACAAAGTAAACTGGCGAGTGTTACGTGACCAGCACAGAGCGATCTGATTGGTGGTGAACTTGACCTTTAACGCATGCGCAGAAATTTTGCGACACCCAACAAAAAAAAAAAAAAAACGACTTGCATTTTAAGACTCGGTGCTGCCACACAGTAACAAGAGCCCATCTGGGCTTTCACTCGGGCCACATGAGATTGAAGATGAAATACACTTTCATTTGAAATCCTCTTAGTAATATTAACCAAAGAGAAGAATTATGAGCTGAATTTAGCAGTCTTTAGGAGTGGCCGGTAGCGCGGTGACTTTCCCCAAGCATATATGTAATTTAATATTTTTGTTTTTCTCGTATGCTGACCTTTTAATTTAAATACTACTTCTTCATGTAACACACGTTTACAATTTAGTCTGCTGTTCTGTTATACTGCAGGTTCCGAGTACTAATAGATGATTGTCTCAAATGTATGTTTATATTTGTACCATATTATAAGTTGTATCCTGTCCATCCTGTAATGGAGCTAGCTATGTCAATTTGTGTGCCTCTATGTAACTTTATCTGCTGTTCTTGCTATAGCGATACTTACTATTTGTAAACACGACGTCATTTATATATTTGCATATATAATGTGGTTGGCAAAAAAAAACGTGTGTTTGTATGGGAACTAGCGATTTGGGACTCGCAAAATACGGCTAAAGTCTCAATTCTGCTTCCAAATCCAAACATGGTTATCAAGCTCAATGAAGGATTCTTCAGTTTTCCCCATATTAACAGACATGTAACAGTATCTTAATCCAGTAGAGACTCTCTAGCTAGGTTAATATTCTGTCGTCAAACATGCCTTAGCTGTGTAGTTGATCTGACCCAAACTGTCAACAGTTTTACCATTGACAGATTGCCTAACGTTACGGCCGGGAATAGATTTCTGACAATGACTCATCGATCGATACTCCTTGTTACGTAATGACAATAATTCACTCTGTGATTAAGATTCTTGTAAACAGGTACTTTTGCTATTACTGGAAGCTTCGCACTCTACATTTCTGGACAAATTACCTGCAGCAATCTTATAGTCAGCATAATGACCAAACACTGAAACATTCCCTTGGATCCACAATAAAAGACCAAAGTAGATCTTTAATTTAAGCTTACGTTTACCTTGAGTGAGTCGAGAGTTGAACATATGCATATTTGCTTGGCTCATCAGAAATTAATATGTGCTGAGGCCTGAGGGTGTATTCTGGCTTCGTGTATATATCGCCAATCAGAGGACCAAGATAATGAGCTGGGGTCTTCGCCGAGTGTTATGACGTGAGAAATTTTCGCAAGTTCCAAATTTAAAACAAGAGCGCCAGTTGAAATATCCTGAGCCTGTTGGAAGGCTTTCGCACGAGTGAAGTTAAATGAAACATTAAAGTGCTTACATTTGAGAGATCGGACTCCAAATTAGAGAGAAATGTGTTCGCGGTCGACCATTTTTATTTACTGTATTAAATTATGTAAATAAATTAACCTGGCGAGTGTTACGTGACCAGCACAGTGCGACCTGATTGGTGGTGAACTTAAAATTTAATACATGGGTCAAAAGTCAATAACCGCTTGCATGCTGCCACAGGCAGCCCGAGTAAATAGCTAAAGGTGCTATGGTGGTATACGTAGAGCGGCTCGGAAGCAAAAATGACAACAATGTGGGTAGGCCCGTTCGACAAACAAACTGTTGTTTTACTAGATACTTATCACCCCGTAGTGTACACATCGTACGAAATCAAAACTGTTGCCTGACAGTCAACGGATCAGATCACTAGCCCAATGCGGGTCCCTAATGCACTGGAAAACAATAGTATGATCACTAGCCCAATGCGAGTCCCTAATGCACTGGAAAACAATAGTGACTGATAAAGTAAATAACAAACATGATACCGTGCACTAGCCCAATGCGAGTTATGCAACTTGTAAAGCACTGGAAAACAGTAGTGACAACGGTAAAATATAAACTGTCTCACTAGCCCAGGGAGAGTGCCTTCTGCCTAGCTTGAGAACTCAAGCGGCCAAGGGGTTGAACACTGTAACCGCCCTGGAAAACAAAAGTGATGGATGACAGTATACGAGGCGGCCATGCCGCGACGATTTCATAATTCAATGTGACACTGTTTGGTAAGATATACCACAAAGGGTGCAGAAAACTGATAAACATTACGGGTAACACACCTGATTACCAACTATCTGAGCCAAGTTCGCGCAATAATTTTAAACACTTCAGAGCCGCAGAGCTTGTATTGACCTAAAGAATTTAGGTGGACCTTTACATAAAGATTTTTGGTGAAACATGATGTTATATATAATCAAAGGAAACACAGTATACGTGTTGGAATAAACAAAATAAACAAGGTGATGGAGCTCATTTATTATGACGGATCTGATTGACTCCATTTTCACTAGCAGAAATCAGGCGGCCAAGAAGTCGTACCCTGTAAACGACCCGGGAAACAATAGTAATTGATCGTATAAATGAGCGGATATACCGCAATGCGTGGAATGATCAGATACGTAAGTTTAAGGTTTAAATTGAGTTTTCGGTTAGCTTGAAAAATTGTGTTATATACTGGCGAACATGAACGCGTGAAGTCATGCACCATCAGCTCATTTGTTTAGCTTGTATTTACAATCTGAAGGATGATCAACTCGGCTAAACATTTATTTAAAAAGAGAGAAACATTAGCAGTATTGGGATAATCGGCGTGAATTATTGCTTTATTTTATTTCGATTTAATTGTCCGCGTTTTATTAGTCCAGTCCAGCCTCTGTTCACCAAATGCAAATGCCTACATTTGCATAAAATCCCAAACCAGAGACCAGAATAGTATTAGTATGACAACAAAATATGTTTGTATGGTGTGTTTCCCACACTTATAATATATTTGAAAATTGAAAAACAAATATTTCAGGGGAAGAAAATTTCACGTTTTATCCATTGAACAACGAGATTGTGATCTGCACTGATGAACAGTGTCAAAATAGAAGAATGGAGCTGGCGTTTATTTTTCGATTAAAAATTATAATACTGAAATCGGAGTGCAACAAGGAGTCAAGCCTCGTAGGGGACCTCGAGTCCTATTGCTTTACTCCCGTGGCTTCCGCCCAAATGTTGAAAAAAAAATTAAAGACACTTACGTCTTACTATGACGAAAATTTTGGATTTTCGTTTCGCTGTTTCTTATCATATCTCGAAAATATAGATATTCAATTATACTTCTGGTCCAAAAAATTGATCACAATATATTAATGCAACATAAATATAATGTACTGGATGCAAGGACCAATACGATATTAACATAAATATAGACCTCGTTTAAAGACGTAAAATTTACGTCGCCATTACTCGAACTAAAATAATGGAGTAGATGACGTAAAAACGTGGCTACTCTAGTCTAGTGTGCAGAAGGAAAGGATTTTTTTTTACATAGAAACGTATAAAGCGCTTGTACACAAAGTTTGAACCTGATAAAATGCCTTCTAGTAGATGACGTCACGAAAACACCGCCAAACAAAGGATCACTCGTTTCTAGGCTGAGTAATGGCGGCCAGTGTCAGCTCGAACTTATGGCTAAAATAATTGGACTTTTCTTTCGAATTTCGACTTAAGATTTTCCATGATTGTTATTTAGTAGTATATCTTCCATAATCTGTAAAAAAAAAGTTTTTTTAATTTCCGTCATAGTAGCACTTTAAGGCATCGCTTCCTCGGAATCTCCAGCTTTAAGTATTAAAAAAAGAACTAACTTAAATCGCCAATGGACTGCCGTTTCACACGAGTATCAAGACCTATTTGTTTATCTGGAATTACTGACTACTTATATAATTTAGCTATGCGATCATAGGAAACATCTAAATATGTAGATAATACTTTCCGAAGATTACATTAAATCCCACTTGAAGGCAGAATTATTATAACCTCAGCGATACGGATTTAAGGATCTGTAATTTTAATTGAGACGACAATTTCAGTTTGGATAAATATAGAATCCTTGAGAAACAGAATCTTAATGATAAGCATAATATACTAATTTTCCTTAACGTCAAATCACTAACTACGGGAATTGTGCCTGATAGCTTAGATAAAACTGACCCAATCTGAAACCGTCAAGCTAGGCCTAGGAGAGGTAGGAGAGTGATAACTATACATACATTTATAGTTCGCGTTCAAGACTTAGCAAAAACACCATCACATGATGAATTCGTCGAGAGAAGAGAGAACTCTCGAGTACAACGCGCGCATCGCTTGGTTCATCGTTCTTGTTGTCGAGTCTGTGGTGATCCTCGTCGGTAACTCAATAGCTATCCGCATCTTCTTGAAGAAGACGTTCCTGGTTAACAAGTCAAGCTATCTTCTCGTAAGTCTGACAGTTGATGACCTCTTTACACTGCATCGGTGATGTTTTTGGGCAAAGACTACACAAACCATCTGTATTGGATTGGTGTGGCTCAAATTCTATGTGCATTGCTGTCCTCATCAGCTTCGATATCGTCTCTAACAGCTATTGCAGTGGAAAGAGCATATGCTACATTTTGGCCATTTAGGCACAGAGTAGTTGAGAAGAAATATTATTTCCAGAGTATAACATTGTTATGGTGTTTTTCAGTTGTTCAGTGTAGTATTGTCTTTACTCAATATCTCTACAGGAGAGTATCAGGAGTGGTTTTACCCATACCAAACATCATCGCCGTTTTCTTTAATGTTCTCATGTTGTTTATTTTAACATCATCGTACATAGCCCTGTTTATTAAACTGACATTCTTCAGATCATTTCCTTCACACAGAACAGTTCAGTGTAACAAGAGGCTAGCGATTACTTTATCCATTACAACAGCTATTTCCATCATTTCGTGGATTCCAATAGGAGCGCTACTTGTTTACACGAACATCATTTGTGCCGATTGCTTTTATCAAATCTCCCAGCACGTCACCATTACTGCATATTTCTTCTCATCTACAAACTCATTCGTTAATTTGATCGTTTACACGTTTAGAATGCGGGCATTTAAGGAAGAATGCAAGAAAGTATTTTGTAAACGCAGAGATTTACGTTCATCACTGAGTCACTACCTTGGAGGTAAGGTACAGCCTATGTAAGTCACATTTAACAATTATTCTCTGTTAGCGAGGTGATTACAGGTCAAAACTATAATAAATTTGTGTATCAATTTTCAAATTTGATCAACAACGTTCAACGACTAACATCGATTAATCAAATGCTTAATCGGTTAGTGTGAAACTAAATGCAACTTAAGTTTGCTAGACCAGAAGCCTTTGCGAGACTAAGGACAGCTTGAATTGAGAGCGACAAAGGTTCAGTTCTTTGAGAAATTAATATATCCCGAATAACAACAAACTGTGGTAGAATCATTGTAAAATAGCTTGGTAATGAATCGCTTAATATTCAGCCCTGTCTTGCTACAGTGAAGGCATTGCGGCCTTATGCACATTAACCAACAATATGCATCATAGCGGAGGTCCCACGCGGGACGAACATGAGCGGATCACCATACATATAGCGAGCGATCGAAACAATTGCTATATTTTCGTCCGTCCGACCATCCGCCACCCTCTATCACATTTTCTCCGAACGAAATCGATTTGTGTTGCGATAGCTCAGCCACTGAAACAACGCGCTCTCTCAACTTAAAGGGATTCCTGAGTACAAAACACATATGGGCTCAACATGATATTTAGGGATCAATTTACGTATCTGGGTAAACGTGCACGTATTATGTCAAAACGTATACGATAACTCATCGTACTCGATCTCCGCAAATCGTACTCGATCTCAAATATATCGTACTCGATCGTTTGTGCACGGAGTCCGACTTCGATCGGATCGTACACGTCCGGAGTTCGACTATGGGAATCGATCCCGCTAATATCGTGCTCGATTTCTTGAAATCGTACTCGTTTCTCGATTTAGTATTAGTTTAGTATTAGATAATTAGCATTAATATTAGATAATAAGCATTAGAGTTAGATAATAAACATTAGAGTTAATAGATAATAAGTCTGTATTAGAGTTAAATAATGAGTATTAAATGTATAGCATTAGTGTTAGAATATAAGTATTAGGATTAGATAATTAGTATTACTAATAGATAATTAGTATTGACAACAGATAATTAGTATTATATAATTAGTATTAGAAAATTAATATTAGCATTAGTATTAGATAATTAGTATTAGATAATTAAGTAGTAGACTAGTGTGAGATAATGGGAATTAGTAATATTAGGTAATTTGTAGTAGTATTACATTGATTAACCAATTTATCTTATGCCGTTTAACCCGGAAATATTCTTTTTTTACTTTTTAAAAGTTTACTGCAGAACTTGTAGGAGCAGACGTCGAAAGTTATTTTATCAAAACATTTCTAGTTTCACTGATTGTTTTCATTTACCAATGGCGATGTTGTCTTTTGTTAGGAAATTTGGAGGGACCACAGACGAAATGATAAACATCCGGATCTCCTAGCGTGTAGGGATCTGATCAGCAATATATGATATATATAAATAGACAATAAAGCAAAGGCTGATTCAACGGTAGATAATTTTTCTTCCAATATTCAATTATATTAGTCAATCAATATTATATGTTCAAATATTCACATCGTAAATGTCAATTCATAAGTATATTTCCAAATTGTAAACTTATTATTGAGTTAGAATAAAAATGATGATGAATCAGGCTAATACACAGTTTGAATAGCGCTTCATTACATCGAAGTGAAGGCGAACTTATTTTCGTATATTTGTTATATATCGTGGAATCTACAAAATAACCGGAAACCTAGGCCTCTGAAGGTTGGATTCACCTGTAATAACAAAACAAAATACTGATAATGTATTCATTTTCCGATCACTGCTTCAGCCTACGAAATGAATAAAGAAGCGCGTGACCTCAGACAAGCACAGAGTTCAGTGTTTGATTAAATTGGCGAGTGAAAGGACAAGCGCAGCAGTTTTAAAAGAAATAGGTTTTGCACCGGCCCATTCTTTAAATTCCATCTTTTTTCGTTGCCTTAAATGATATCTAATAAATGTGATCGGAGAATACTAACACGTCGGTCTTATTCGTCCCATCATGAGGTTGAGCATGATACCGAAAATTATTAAGACAGAGGTCTCTGTTCTGGCTGCCGAAACTGATAGCACAGACCGAGGTCTTGATAATTTTCGCTATCATACGAAAACCGAATTCAATAATTGTTTTATTATACATTTTAGCAAACACAAAGCTAGCGAAAACGAAGCTAAATGAAACGCCGTAAATTGGGTTGCTTACGATTGAATTTCAAGATGTCCCTGTCATAGAGAAAGAGGAAGTACCTCGATCTGCTCGCAGGGAATTGGGTCAATACAGCTGAATCTGCTATAATTTCGTAGACGCAACTGTAATATTAGACTTGCTCCAAGCCGAACTCGCTGAGTCACTGAGTAAACGATCGCTGGGTCAAAAAGCGAGCGCGAGAATCGAGGCGAGAGGCGAGTACGGTCGACTGACTTGACATGCACGTCATGTACAATGCCTGAAGAATTGACGCCTCCAGTTGAAAAATCAACCGGTAAATTTGTCGCGCTGCAAGTGGGAAAAGTCCTTCGTGCGAGTGGCTAAGAAGGACTTTGAGAAAGTCTACTGTAATATCTCCTATTTTGCCGCGATCTCTGGAACAACTGGCCTCGCTCTGGTACCATTGTTACCTGACTTCTTACCGCGCGGGGTTGAGATCTGAATCTGAGGTGAACATGATGAACATATCAGTTATTCTAAGTTCAGGCCTACTCTGGGATCTAAACTCGCAGCGAGTTAAGGCGAGGTTGTGCGAGTTAAGGCGAGTTAAGGCGATTTAAGGAAAAATACTTAAATTTGTATGTGGCGAGTTAAGGCGAGTTAAGGCGATTTAAGGCAGTATAAGGAAAAATACTTAAATTTGTATGTGGCGAGTTAGGGTGGGTTAAGGGTGTTTAGGGAAACTCCTTACAAGATTTAGTGTATGTGGTGAGCTAAGGTGAGTTAAGGCAGGTTTAGGAAATTCACCACTGCCATAATAATATAAAAATTGCAATTATAATTAATATATACATGAAATACAGATCCAATTAAATAATTATTAAACTTATATGGTAAGTCAGTATAGTCGTTATAAATAAATACAGCAGCAATTTAAAAAAGCTGTCTGGTTAATTCTGCATTCCCCAACACAATCTATTGTTTTACACCATTGCCATATTTCAGGTCTCCAAATCATAAATAAATGTACAATTCATTTGTGTTAGGGAATACAGAAATGATATATGACCTAGCCAACAATTTTCTGTAACATCTACAACAACATCTGCAAACATATACATCTGTATTCATCCCATGTATATATCTACATATTTATGAATATATATATTAACTATTATATGAATTATAAAATTAAGAGTAAGTCAGAAAAATATCCTTATCATTTATCTGTCAGACAATTGAGTGGTTAATATTGAAATAGTCAGTTGATATTTATTATTGATTAATAGACATACACCTATCCTACTTGCGCACACTGCATACCTGCACATACATTCTAATGACATATACTAGTAAATATATATGTGCATACATAATACACAATATATAACACATACTCAGTGAATACATAACTGTGTTCATCATTCAATCCATGCAGCCATCCATAATCATCCAATTCCACCAATCAAGCCATACATATATACAACATTAACATACACACATGCATAAACTTAACACATTTATATTCAAAATGATGGCTCAGTTAAACTATCAGTGACTCAACTCACTCACATGCTAATAATAAAGAAGCACACCTTTAGCTTTAAAGGAAATGACAAATCAATAGCTCAACAATTATTTTAATTAAAACAGCTTTGACATATTTGCATGACAGTTTGGTTTCAACAAGCATAGGTAATTGTTGTAGAATCATGAAACAGATTACGTAATTTCAAAGCAAAATAACAAATAAAATAACAGCTGCTTGTGATTCACATTTTTTTAACCAATTAACTTCAACTAACTCATTCACAATCATTAATTCCATGTATAAAATTATAAAAAAATTCTTAACATTTGTGGACCATACAAAAACATAGTTTTGCATGTTCTGGTGTTGCCCAGAGGCCAGATTAAGTGTCCCCTCTTCCCTCTACTATTTTATGCAGATTAGCTAGGTTATATTGTTACGTGTATATTGACTAACCTTTCTTCCGAAACGTTTATATGAGAACAAACAATTTTATCGCTTCCTACTTCGATAGCAGCCATCTTGGATCCGGGCAATCAATAATCAATCAAACTCCAATCAATATAAAATCGATAATTAGATCAGCTTCGTATTCAAGATGGCGGGTGAACGTGAAGCGCGTGTCACGTACATGCTTGGTTTTGGTTTTGGTTTTGGTTTTATACGAAAAGGAACAGAAAATTTGCATCATTTCTGGTAAGTAAGCAATTTAAAGAAACATTATTTTGATTAGCATCAACTAGTTTACTCGGGGATTTTAGCAAACAATGGATTTGGCTCGACGATATATGATATGTTTATAAAAACTTAAACATTTAAACCGAAAAGTTATTGCTGATCTTTGGTCAGTAGCAATAAGCTTAAACTTGAACTTATTTCCTGAGTGACGTGACCACAATTGAACAGTGCGAAAATAAATGTTGATTTATTATAACCAACGTTTTATTTATTTATTTTTATTATTGTCCTTGCAAATAATCATCCAATCAGATGTGTGTATTAGGGCCACGTGCAAGCCCAATATAGTTCCCCCAAGCTGTTTATATTATTGTGTTTATTGATTGGATGATAATATTTGTTCGTTATGCATTAGTCAATAATATAAATACCTCCTCACCCCAGGCGGTATATACTTCATGGTAGTGTTTTGTTCCATATAGTCTCCCTGCATAATACTGTAAAACAGTAGAGAAAATAATTATGCAGGGAGCTAGACTATATGGAACGAAACACTACCATGAAGTATATACCCCCCAGGCCTTGGATTAGTGGGGCATAGCAAAGACATTGCCGGTTGCAAGGTACAAGTTTCTACTTTAGGACCAATGTAACACCCTGGGGTGTTGAGTATCATCTATGTTTTATCATCTAGCTCTGCCCCTCAGTACTGGGGCTCAACATTGTATGATAGTATGTGTTCAAGGCATTTTACAGCAAAAGTAGGGATTTTCTTCATATAAACACCCTGGTGGGCAAGGGCTAAACATATTTTGCCAGGTTCAAAATGTAAGTCCCACTATTCTGTAGCCTGGGGAAGGTGGGGATTTACATTGACTGGTGCATAATTTTTTTATTTTTTTTATAAATATTAGGCTCAACCTTCTGTCCCGCCATCTCTATACTTAAACATTTTGCCATACTGGACTCAGATAAATCCAATAGTTCGACATCATAAAACAATTAGGTGTTACTACATTTGTGACAAAGTGTACATTGACTTCAGCCACAGACTACAGTACTAGTGTATTTTTGACACGTGTGAACACAAATCACATGTATCAACATATTTGTAGACATGAATTTCAGTGAATGGGGCTCAAATTGTAAGACATGTTTAGTGACTATCATTTTTAGCTTTGCCAATGAAGGCAATTTAAGGAAAACTTGGGGGGTGGGGGACTTTGCGAGTTAGGGCGGGTTAAGGCTATTTAGGGTGGGTTAAGGCGATTTAAGGAGAATGTCCATTTTCTGGCTTTGTGAGTTAGGGTGGGTTAAGGCGGGTTAAGGCGATTTAGGGTGGGTTAAGGTGATTTAAGGAAAATTTCCATTTCTGGCTTTGCGAGTTAGGGCGGGTTAAGGCGAGTTAAGGCGGGTTAAGGCGATTTAAGGAAATTTCCATTTTTTGGCTTTGCGAGTTAGGGCGAGTTAAGGCGAGTTAAGGCGAGTTAAGGCGAGTTAAGGCGAGATTAGATCCCAGAGTAGGCCTAAGTTCAGCACGATAGTTTATATATTTTATATAAAAACTATATTAGCTTTGTCACAACACGTATTCTGTCAAATTACCGTGAACAGAGTAGAGGAATTATATTGAAACTGAAGGGGCATTCTGGTTGGTTAAATTACATTTTCCAATCCACAGTTCCATGGTGCAATATCAAATCTATTATGAGAGAAAAGATCGAAATATAATGAGTTTTGGCAGGGCTCCTGGTTTTGGTCTGTCAAATCTCACTTGTGCATGGGAAAAATACCAGGTTGATACGGTAACGACCTAATTGTGATATCAGTTATAGTTTAAAAACTCTCGTTCGGAAAGTAGGTGTTTTAAGAGCAAGAACAAACGCCTACATTTTAAAAGTGGTTACCTCGAGATCCTTTAAGTGTTGTGTACTTGTCACTCACTAACTGAACCGCCGTTTTGCACGAACATTTAAGATCCCCTGTACGGAGAATAATTAAAGTCCTGCCCTGTGATAGGTATATATTCTCATTAACTACTCATTAATCTGCACATCGAATTGTAGGTCAACTACGTGTTCTTCGTTTTAACGAAGACGGGAACTAACCCTATTCAAAATATATGCAAATGTGTAGTTTGTGATCGATCTCCTAGTACAGTAGAATGTCCAACATGGAATCGTCGAGGAAGGATAGCACTCTCGATTACGAGGAGCGCATCGCTTGGTTCATCGTTCTTGTTGTCGAGTCTGTGGTGATCCTCGTCGGTAACTCAATAGCTATCAGCATCTTCTTGAAGAAGAAGTTCCTCGTTAACAAGTCAACCTATCTTCTCATAAGTCTGACAGTTGCTGACCTCTTTACTGGCGTCACCACCGCAGTATCTGCAGCGGTGTTAATACTGTATAATGGCAGTGGTTACAGAAACGGAGGCTATGGGATAAGCATAGGCCAAGGCGTGTGTTCGTTTCTTTCCGGCCCAGCTTCAATAACGTCACTAACAGCTATTGCAGTGGAAAGAGTCTATGCTACATTTTGGCCGTATAGGCACCGCACGACAAATAAAAAGTATTATTTCTTTAGCATTGGGTTATCGTGGTGTTTCGCTGTTTTTCAATGTGTTCTTGGATCCATTCGATATACTCCGTCGATCAAAGCAAAATCCATTTCTGACATTTTGCTTCTCTCTAGCAATGTTCTCTTGTTGGGCAGTTTAACATCATCATACCTGGCCATATTTATTAACTTGATGTTCTTCAAATCTTTCCCTGCACACAGGACAGTCCAGTGTAACAGGAGACTAGCAATTACTCTATATCCATTACGACAGCAATTTGCAGCTTATTATGGATACCAACAGGAGCAATAATGGTTTATGTGAACATGTTTTGCGGCCACCACGAATGCTACTTTCAAATCTGAAAGCACATTCTGATATCTGCAGACGTTGTGTCATCTCTAAACTCGTTCGCTAATTTGCTGGTTTACACGTTTAGGATGAGGGCATTTAAGAAGGAATACAATAAAATATTTTGTATACGCCGAAATGTTGGGATATTTAGCAGCTCTCGTGTTGGTCCTGCGTAGAAACAGGTTTCTCTCGCTAACTCAGTCAAGCCTACCCTGGATCAGAGGTTGGAAATCCGCTTCTCCTAGCTCACAATATCGACAACGTAGCTCGCAATATATCAGTTTTCAATCAATCAGTGACCTATTAATTAACGAGCTAAAATATGTAATTTGTAAAACTAAGATACTAATACTAGCTAATACTAATACTTATATTAAATAATGCTAGTATTTAACAATAACTGGAATTAAAATAATTAATACCAATAAATAGAGCTGATGATGCTAAATCAAAGCCTAAAACCTAAAATCGTAAATATCTCTTACGTTTCTATTAGTTTGCACAGTCAAGATGTTTTATCAGATCATATTTGGAAGCGATTTCTGCATGTGAAGGCTGAAATAGTGGAAGTTTGGTGGCATTTACGTGGGAGGGCGTTCCACAGCATTGATACTTTGTAGGCTATTGAGCATTTCATAATGTTCGAATTGAATCGATGAGTGACTAATTGGTTAACTCCCCTAAGGT
The DNA here is from genome assembly GCA_030867875.1 of Actinernus sp. WN-2022. Lineage (NCBI taxonomy): Eukaryota > Metazoa > Cnidaria > Anthozoa > Actiniaria > Actinernidae > Actinernus > Actinernus sp. WN-2022. The sequence continues at coordinate 16,371,715 of JAOWCC010000019.1, read as the reverse complement.
TGTATTTTGATTTGCGCTTATTTATATGTGTTATCGTACGTGATGGGGTAATATTATAATACAGTTTATACATTAACTTCAGAATAGAGATTTTGTAGCCTAAATGTAGTGGTCCCATCCGGTCTTTGTTAGGACCTCATCAGTGGGCGTATCTCTTAGGACTAGATGGCAAATGAAGAACAAGAGGCCCTGATTGGCCTTAACTCGGGCCACCTATAAATAGGTTAATACATGGAGTTCTAGTAATATTTTTTGTCCTAAATGGTTTGTGCTAGGGGACCGGATAATTGATTCACTTCTGATGCTTGTGATGATTTATATATAATGGCATGGACCTTTTGCAGGAATGCAATAATGTGGCTGTACTAGATGGCAAACAAATATTTAAAGGCACTTGTACGAGATTGGTAGTATTATTAGCAAAACCTGTTTGTAAATGCTATTTTCCACCTTCTTCCAATTCTCAACCTCCAAAGGTGGTCACGGTCACTTACAGGAGCTTCTAATTACAAAGTTTTACTAAAAATTAAAACCAGGTTGCATAAGGGTGGTCGCTGAAGGGACTGGTCAGAAATTATCAGGGGAAGGAGTTGTGAAAGGGGAGGATTGTATTTGTTTTAATCCCCAAAACTGGAGGGTCATAAATAATGGGCAACTGAAAAAGGATTGGTTATAAAGGAGAAAGGGTCAAAATATTTCATACTAATTGTCCAGGGAGGGTTTTACAATTTTAGACTTTTTTTATCTCCACCCCACCCCCTCCCCCTTTGCACCTCCACTGCTAATTTTTGACCAGTCCCTAATGTTTAATAAAATATTGTGTGCATTGATTTCATGCATGTAGACCACTTGGAAAATAAAATTAACTTATTTAAAGAGGGTAACACCAACTAGTACACACATAGAAATGCGTAGCCTCCCCCACAGTCATTTTTAGGGCTAGGTATGAGCCCCTAAAAACAACTGCGGGGGAGGCTAAAAAATGCGTGGCCCTCCTTGTAATTAAAAATTCGAAACAAATGTAGAACATGATTTAGATTAATATCAATTAAAATATGTCACTAATTAAGCTAAATATTGTCTGTTCATGACTGTAATAATTATATCAGTATACAAGTGAATGCATATAAATTATATATCACTTCAATTCGTTATCTGAAAACATAAAAACATAAATACTTCTTTGTCTTCTTTCTTCAGTATTGCAAGTTGACTTTTTCAACATATTTTTCAGGGCAACAGTGTTCGCTTGGTAAATAAATCTCCACACCCAATTCTATTTATGATTGTTCTAATCAGTTCCAGTATCTGTGTATAGCTCTACCAATTCCAAACCTGCCCATCCCCCAAGGGTGGGGGGCATAAGTGGAGCATTTGACTGAGTTTTTGTCCCAGGGGTGAGACATTTTGGAGCAAACAAAAGTTGGCAGGGTAAGGAATTCATTTGTAGAAAGAGTCAAAATAGCGAATTTGATAAGAGATTTGCACCCGTACCAATTAAAGCCCCACCGTGGAGCACTTGACTCCACAGTGGGGCATTTGATGCCCTACAAATATCCGGGGGAGGAGGGGGTGCGGGGGGGAGGGGCAGGTTTGGAATTGATAGAGCCATAACTTTTATTAATTGTACTCTCCAGTATGGCTTTACACAACAAATCCTGCTCTTCTTTTGACAGTTTCACATTCAATTCAATTTTAATTCGGTATTCTCGGTTTGTAAGTCATATCCAGTTCTGTTTGTGGGTATAATTCGTAGTAAATTCGAATGCTTCTCTGTATCTTCCGAGTTCTGTTATTGTTTTGACGATCGATTTTAACTTTTTCCTTCTTGGTCTCTATAAAGTTACATACAGTTCAACTTACGGACGATTTCATTTCCAGTTCGAATTACAGTCACCATTACACTTAATAAAATTTTAAAAGTAGGGAACAAGTAAGATTTGTGTGCGCATATATAAACACATAATTTCAACCTCGCCAGTTCTGATTTCCGTTCGCCTTCAAAGCCAAGGGTCAATCACTGTTCACTTCCAGCTTTTGCGACTCTTGAATTGAAGTCTTAGTAAAGTTCGGCATTGGTTGACTGGTTTAGTCAAGACTTCCCAGTTGTATAATCTCAAGAGTATTTCATTTTCAGGAGAGGACTTCGCAGTAAACAATTACAGCCAACATTGCAAACAATCAATCCCTCATTTGACCTCCTCACAGTGTGTAATGGTAATGAAGAGCATTTCAACAATATCAACAACGCAACACTGCAATCGTATGGCACTTAGATGCAGCAGTACAGGCATTTTCTTTCATTTTCCGTGGATTATTGGACCGGCCGGCTAGACTAGCTTACTGTGCGATATTTGGATCGCCACATCCCTTTCGTAAATGTGAGAATTTTCCATCGAAAGCCCCTAAAAGTCCTGTCAGCCCTATAATAACTGAATATCTTGATATTTCATTCGAAGAAACCTTTGGTTTCAGCAAAATAATGGTTCAGAATGAACCCAAACCTTCGCTACGTTGCTGGCTTTGTCGAGCTTCCACAACCAAGAACTGGCGGGTGTCGGATCTGATTGTTTGATCCTGTCACGTGTTGGGAATCGAACAATTGGCTCCTGTGTAATCTGATTGGTTACTGGCGCCAAACAGCGACACAAAAAAATAAATTAAAAAAAATAACAAGAGGCCCTGAGTGGCCTTAACTCGGGCTGATCAATGATTAGATAACTCCTGCAAATTCGTGACAACTTGCACAAGTCCATTTCCAAGTCCCGCTTCTCATAATTGTTTGTCGGTCAATTCTAAAACCATTGATTCTTCCTCGTTTCTGTCTCGAGAACGTGGATTTAAAATGGCCTCTTTAAATATCGCGAGTTTAACTAAACATATAGATGAACTAAGAGTCTTAATGGCCGACCAAATGATCGATATTCTAGCTATTAATGAGACGAGATTGAATGATTCTATTCAAAATAACGAAATTCACATTAATGGCTATGATATTATCCGTAGAGATAGAGACATAAGGGGTCGTAATGGTGGCGGTGTTGCGTTCTATGTCAGATCGAATATTAATCACCTAACTCGGACGGATCTACACCTGCCTGAATTAGAAAACTTATGTATTGAAGTTCACAAACCTAGATCGAAAGCATTTCTGGTCTCAACGTGGTATAGGCCTCCCAGCTCCAAAATTGAAATATTTAATCATTTTGAACAATTTGTACAACAACTTGATTTGGAGGACAAAGAATTCTATATTATGGGAGACCTTAACTGCGATCTGACTTCGAACACTAACGACGCTAACACAAATTCGCTTATTAATATATCGACAATTTATAACTTGAAACAAACAATAACGGAACCTACCCGCATTACTGCTTCGACCAAAACTTTGATTGATTTAATTTTAACAAATCGACCTGACAGATTGGTCTGCTCTGGAGTATCCCATATCAGTATAACTGACCATAGTCTAGTTTATGCATACCGAAAAATTGCTATTAACTCACTTTCTAAAGGACCGCATACCGTATTCTATAGGAAATTTAAGAATTTTGACCCTGACCAATTCCGTAGGGACATCTCATCTCAGCCTTGGCAAGATATTTTAAACATATCAAACCCCGATGAAATGTGGTTAAAATGGAAAGGACTCTTTCTTGAGGTGGCAGATAAACACGCTCCACCGAGAGCAAAAAGAGTTCGTGCTTCCAAATCACCTTGCATTGGATAACTTCAGATTTGAAAAAATCCATGCACCATAGGGATCGTTTAAAATATAAAGCCATCATAACAAACAATCTACGTGATTGGTCGGAGTTCAAATCAGCTAGAAACTTTGTAAACAGTGAAATTAAGAAAGCAAAAGCTTCTTATTATCAAGAAGCTTTTCACAAATATTCTAGTAATTCCCGAAAGACTTGGCAAACGATCAACGAATTAAACTCACGCAAATCGAACAAGGTTACAATCAACCAACTTGACTATAATGGTGGCACAGTTTATGAATCACATGAGATTGCAGAAGCTTTTAATGAGCATTTTTCAACTATCGCTCAAAATATAAGCGAAGAGCTACAACCCGGCAACATGCCATTTGAATCTTTCTTACCGAATGTCTCTTCTGTAACCAGTGCCTTCCATTTAAAAGAAACCGATGGAGACCATATCTATAAACTGATTTCTAAATTGAATAAATCTAAAGCTACGGGACTTCAGTCAAGCAAATCGCTGGGAGTTAATATCGACGAAAATTTGAAATGGAATAATCATATCGATGTTATATCCAAAAAAATTGCTTCCGGCATTGGAGCTATTAAACGAATAAAACCATATGTACCATACGGTATTCTTCTAACTATTTACACCGCCCTAGTCCAACCACACTTTGACTACTGTAGCCAAGTGTGGGGAAATTGTAACAAAGGACTAAGTGAAAAACTACAAAAACTTCAGAATCGTGCTGCACGTGTCTTGTTAAACGCTCCATTCGACTCCAATGCAGAACATTTATTTAAAACACTGGAATGGAAAAATTTAAAAAATCAACGTTTATCTTCTTTAGCCACAATGGTCTTCAAATCTCTGAATCAGCTAGCTCCCGAATATCTCTGTTCGAAGTTCATTCCTAGGACTGAACTTACAAATTATGCCCTAAGGGATATATCTTATAAACTCGCTGTCCCACACCCCCGCACCAACTATTGCAAACGCAGCTTTAGCTACCGCGGTGCGGTCTTATGGAACAGCTTGCCTTTCGAATTACGTGCACAGAAATCCCTAAATGCATTTAAATCCAAGCTAAGTTGTCACGATTTTGCAGGATTTCACTGTTAGTTAAAATAACAACACGGCGCTCATGGAAAGCAGGCTTCTTTATTTATTCTTCTTTGTATTTTAGCATTTTTAACAATTGTAATTAAACATTTCTACATATTAGTAGATCACATATTTTAATTAACTTGTAAGATAGATTAGTATAGCATTAATAGCATATTTTAATATTTGTATATGACCTGATCGAGCACACCGTGTATAAATAAAGTTGACTTGACTTGACTTGACTATCTATAGCATGTACTGCATGGAGTGCTAGCAAAATTTTGTGTCAACATGGTTTGTGCTAGAGTAGCCAGAGAATTGGTTCTCTACTGATGCTCTTGTCTGTCAAATGTCAATGAGCAAGTGCCCCACGTATTCCGTGAGGGGGGTTAGGGTATGCCTGGGGGGGGGGGGGGAGGGTTGGAAATGATAGAGCCATAATACACACACAACACACACATACATACATACATGCTGTGCATGTACATTTCAGCCACAATTTCCCTCAATTCTGTAGTTTAATATTACTTTCTTTTCAATATTATTGTTCCTTGAGGGTCGTTAGAATTACAAAAAAACTTGGTATGGGTGTTGTTGATTGAAGTGCAATGGTTATTTGAGTAGTCTGCACGATATTGAGTCACTGAAATTTGATGCATTGTAATTATATCAGGTGCAGTACAACTATGAGAAATCAAGCAATTTAGAACAACAAATTCCACATAATGTTGCTATTCATTGTAAATAGTTACATGTAGGTAATGTCATTCTACATGTGAAATAAAGTCATCTATTTGTAATTCTCAATTATTAACAAACCAGTGGAGATGGCTGACATTCAGGCTAAATTCTCAATACAATATTTTCGATTGAGGTTGTAAACTACAGACCACCATTTTCTAGTATTAGTGAGCTGCCACTGTGCTTGAAACTTATAATGGCAGGCCACAAATAAACATGCAATGTCCACACTTTTTATATCATTGGGGTCGGCAGGAAGATTAATTTTCATTCCCAAATAATTCGTAAAAGTACTTGTACTCCTGATCATGACCGAGTGCAAGTGACGATGCTGACGCCAAGAACTGAGGAACAACAATTACATTTATTTTCTCATAAGATGATGGAAATGTTTACGAGTAATAAGGCATAATAAGAAATACAATGATGAGAAGGTACATGTAGGTCCTTAAGGTAACCTTAGGGTTATCTTAAGCCAGGACCAGCTCAGATGGAAAACACTGAAACAAGATCTAGCTTGCATGGCTAATATATAATGGTACCAAGAAAGGGGAAGGGAAAGAAAGAGTGCCACTTGCATGTAAGTATACTCTCAGTTCTGGACCAAATTTAGTTATGTTATAAACTTGCAATAATGATAAATACACTACTCGATACATAATATCATTATGTCAGTTCTAAAAAAAAAAACATTAAATACACTGTAGAATGCCTAAACCAAGAGATAATAATCAAATACAAAGGGCTACAGGCCAGATGTAAATAGACCCGGGAAATAGAACAACAATAACACGCCACAGATAAATATGCGATTTCCACATCAGAGTCATTTATCGTTCGTTTGAAAAAATCTTCATTTCGGATTACTTACTCAGTTTATACTCACTCACTGCATGCTGGATTTTCGTTCCCGAATTTATAAACATTTAAATACATGTGCATGGGGGGCGAAACGACTGTAATTCTTTTAAAAGGCCCCTGTCAGTCAGAGAACTGAGAAATCGGGTCATTTCTACTACACTTTCGAGAGGTTAATAACAATAAATAACAACACAACGACAGTCAATTGGTATAAAGGTTATCATGTTCAGATTAGCGGCTACTTACATTTACAAGCTGTTGTCTTTATATACAGTCAGTGTTGATCGCAGCGGAGCAGAGCAGACTCCGAACAGCTGATATTAAAGGTTTTGCTAACTCAAAATTCCCACTCGCCGCCATCTTGAAAAACCTGGAAAGTTGTCCACTGTTCACGTGACCAGCACAGTGCAATCTGATTGGTACGGTGGTGAAAAGAACTTCCAAAGTAGGCACAATCTGATTGGTTGACGGCGCCAACCAGCGACACAAAAAATAATAATAATAATAATAATAAACGGCTTGCATTTTCTGACTCGTGCCTCGGCCGAAGGCCTGGCCCGAGTAATAATAATAACAAGAGGCCCTGATTGGCCTTAACTCGGGCCACCTATAAATAGGTTAATACATGGAGTTCTAGTAATATTTTTGTGTCCTACATGGTTTGTGCTAGGGGACCGGATAATTGATATTGTGTGCATTTATTTCATGCATGTAGACCACTTGGAAAATAAAATTAACTTTATTTAAAGAGGATAACACCAACTAGTACACACATAGAAATGCGTAGCCTCCCCCACAGTCAATTTTAGGGGCTAGGTATGAGCCCCTAAAAACAACTGCGGGGGAGGCTAAGAAATGCGTGGCCCTCCTTGTAATTAAAAATTCGAAACAAATGTAGAACATGATTTAGATTAATATCAATTAAAATATGTCACTAATTAAGCTAAATATTGTCTCAGTGTTCATGACTGTAATAATAATATCAGTATACAAGTGAATGCATATAAATTATATATCACTTCAATTCGTTATCTGAAAACATAAAAACATAAATACTTCTGAAATATATACTATAAAAGTAGATTGGATGGATTGGGTTAGGCTTGGAGGATCAGTAATATGACCCCAAGAGAGAAATGCACAGGAAATCCCATTGTCCCAATTTCAAAACCTAAATTATTCTATTTTTAGTATTATACAATTTTCTGATGATAGTCATTCCATTTTTCGAGTCAGCTCTAATTCAATTTTCTTTTTTCTTCTTTTGACAGTCCTACATTTGTCTTCTTTCTTCAGTATTTCAAGTTGACTTTTTCAACATATTTTTCATTTCAGCCACAATTTCTTTCAATTATGTAGTTTAATATTACTTTCTTTTCAATAATAGTTCCTTGAGGATCTTTAGAATTATAAAAAGTTGGTATGGGTGTTGTTGATTGGAATGCAATGGTTAACATTTGAGTAGTAATTCCAAATAATGTTTCTCGGCTATTCCTTGTGAATATTTAGAATGTGTCATTCTACATGTGAAATAAAGTCATCTATCTAGATCTGTCTAGATGTTTGAGTAATTCTCAATAACGAACCAGAGGAGACGATTGGGGTTGTAAACTACAGCTAGACCACCATTTTCAAACATTAGTGAGCACTGCACTAGTGTTAATTTTCTACATCTTGAAGGAGACTGAAACTTATAATGGCAGGCCACTAACAAACATGCAATTTCCACTCCTTCTTTTCTATCATTGGGGTCACAGCAAGTTTAATTTTTATTCCCGAATAATTCTTACAGTGCGACTACTGAAAGTGGGGCCACTTAGACAATGAGAACCAATCACATTGTAGAACGAAAACAAAGCATATTCAGATTTCTGCCAAGTCAAGTAGCATTGTTCTTTGCTATCTGTTGATTGGCTAAAGTTACCGAAGTTGTAATGCTTTGTTTTCGTTCTGCAATATGATTGGTTCTCGTTGTCCTGCTTTCAGTAGTCGCACTGTAAAAGTACTGGTACTCCTGACCAAGTGAAAGTGCCGATGCTGAACTGGACTGGTCAGATCCAAGAACTGAGGAATTGGGCCATTTGCTACTACATGTATATTTGATGCCATTACTAACAACAACAATATTATTTTCTCATAAGATGATGGAAATGTAGAGTAATAAGGCATAATAAGAAATACAATTATGAGGTGGGTCCTTAGGGTTATCTTAAAGTGCATACATGTATAAGCCCAAATTAGTACTAATGATGTGATGTCACCACCAACACTTATTATACAAAAGCATGCTGGTAGAGACAAATTACCTATTTTTAAATTATAACTTATCAAAGCGATTTTACCCAAAAAAAATAATAATTAGAAAATAGCTTAATTCACAAGCACAAAGAAATTCAGCAAATGTTGGTGATGAACCACTGCACCACCCCAGCTCCCCATTGTAAAAACTATACACTTTAGAATTTAGGAATAAGAGAAGAGAATAGTTGAAACTTGTGCAAATAAATGTTAATAACAAAGAAACCTCTGCCACCGAAACGATTACAGCGCCACGGTATCTCGATTTCCATTGGCCGAGAAAAACGAGACGGTACACATTGTAGGTTCATTGTAGATTTCAGATTATCCATTCCCTATTGTTAATGGAAAGAGAAGGCGAAGTGAAGAAAGTAAAATAAATTCCTTCTTCGAGGGTATATAAAATCAAAGCTTTCTTTAGGATAAATAAGGAATATTTATTGAACGGTAATTTCAAGGTCTTCTGTGCAGTTCAGCAAAATAAAAGGAAGACAAAGCCGGAGTTTGAAGCCCGTTCGTATCAATCGTCGGCAAACAAAAAACTGCGTGACGCGAAGGGAGGACAAAGTGTCGAGGAGCAAGCGTCGCTTCGCTCCTCGGTGGAAAAGCTTCGTGCCTAAGCTTTGAGAAGTGAGAACCTCTGGTACCCAGGGTAGAGTTCACGCCATATCCTGCTAGATTTTCGGTCCCGAATTTATAAAAACATGTGCATATAATATTTTAAAAGGACCCTGTCAGATCGAGAACTGAGAAATCGCGAGAAATCGGGTCATTTCTACTATACTTTCCGAGAGGTTAATAACAATGAATAACATTAACAATACTACCACAGTCAATTGGTATAAAAGTTATCATGTTCAGTTTAGCTACTTACATTTACAAACTGTTGTCTCACTCTTAGTCCTATTAGTATTAGTGTTGATCAGATCTTAGCCATCTATGTCACGAGTGGATCCTTGAGTGGATCTGGATATGTGATGAATTCCCGTCCAAAGCCCGTGAAACACCTCTCAGCTTTAGAAAAGACAAAAATCTTGGTATTGCACTTGAAGGAACCTTTGGTTTACACAAAAAAACAGCTGATATTAAAGGTTTTGCTAAGTCAAAACTCCCACTCATCGCCATCTTGAAAAACCTGAAAATGTTGTTCACATATCACATGGCTGGTGCAACGTACGTGTCACGTGACCAGTCGAAATCTGATTAATCGACAGCGCCAACCAGCGACACAAAAAATAATAAACGGCTTGCATTTTCTGACTCGTGCCTCGGCCGAAGGCCTGGCCCGAGTAATAATAAACGGCTTGCATTTTCTGACTCGTGCCTCGGCCGAAGGCCTGGCCCGAGTAATTAAAGGTGGAGGAAGAGCTAGTGTCACGGCGACTTAGTCTATAGAAGACAGATAATGTTTTCCTCTTGTGGTTAGAAGATCGCCGCTCTCTTTGCTCTGCTGATCGAGTGGTAATTTAGTTACTGTGATGTTTTTGGGATATATAATCTCGGTCGGTCGGTAAGGAAACCCGCTTAATAACTTCTGGATGACTGTAGTGTCCTCCTGGGCACTTTTGGGAAATATAAATAAGTGTTGCAAAAGCAAACACTACAGAGCAGGGAAATGGGCAGCCGGCCGCCATCCCGGGGGGGGGGGGGGGTACTCCCTATAATGGATTATACGGGGAGGCTCCGCCCGAAAGGGGTACATTTTCAGGCTGGAGGTATATAAAAGGGTAGGGATTTCACGAGTTGAAGTATAGAACATAGGGCCTCTAAGGGCAACTCGTGGATGGTCAGTGAGCTATTTTGGTATAGACTAAAAATCGCGTGACCGATGACGTCTTTGTTACGTCATCACCACTAAGTGAATCGTGGGAAAATAATACCATACCTGTCCAAGTTTGAACTGTCTGGCATTAGAAATGAGGGAGATATCTGCATGTACTTAATGTCACGTGACCGATGACGTCATCACCTCTAAGTGACTGATAGGGACCCATAACCATGTCTGTCCAGGTTTGAGCTAGCCTGATTTTCAGACTGTCGAGGTCGTCCGCTCACTTCCTCCCACCTCCCAGGCTGATGGACTTCGGCATAAACAGTGTTCTGGTCATTGTTTCATTTTGACCAATCAGAGCGAAGGTTTTATTTTTAGAGAACTGAGGTATGCGTGGAATGTCTAGTGCAGCCTGCATGAAGGTGAAGCCAAATGGCGGACGATACGAACGGACTTGATATGGCTTTGGAGAAAGCGTGCGAAACTTTCGACATTTCTGAATTATTTCCCGAACAGAGAACCTTTGCTACCACAGCTGCATCTATAAGGCGACGACCAGGTCGAGAATCGAGAGAGGAAAAATTATGTAGCCTTCTACAACTTCTACAGATCGCCAGAATCACGGCTCTTTCATGCACTGCAGAATATGTTCTACAGCTTCAAACTTATAGAAACAGAACGTGGAGAAACATGTTGTCCTCAGGCGTGTACCGGGAAAATCTGATAGGAAGCGCTATCGATATCGCGATCGATGTTTATGAATCTACTAGCTACGGGCTTTGGAAAATCATTAATCTTCCTCGACCGCTTTGTATGCCGTATTAAAATGTAATGTCTCCTAGAATGTTGGCATTTAGAAGACCAAATATTTCATGAAATGTACTGATTTGTTTACAGCAGTGAACACACATACTGAGTATGTCATGGTAATAATAGTTTCTCGACATTTGGACAATTATTTATGTTTGCAGAATTTTTAACACACTTTATTTTGACAATTTTGCTGACCTAAAAGCTGAAATATCTTAGCTTTTTCGCCTTAAGAAGATGGAATGGCATGAAATTTTTACAGGATTGAACTCATATAGTGAATATGTCATGGTAAAAGTTGGATTACATTTGCCTAAATATTTATGTTATCAGAATTTTGAACAGTCTTGATTTTGACAAATTGTAAAGTACAACAAATCACTGTTGTGACCATGCGCTTGAAATACTGTACGAAAAATCCTATTTAAAACGTTCCTGCTGCCCAAAAAACCATAGCAGCTCAAACAGGATATGGTGAGAAATCGACATAAGTTTGAAGCTGTAAAACAAGAATTCTGCAGTGCAGGAAAGTGCGTGATTCTAGCGAGCTGTACTAGAAGGCTATACATAAGTTCTCCTTTCTCGATTCTCTACCTGGTCGTCGCCTATAGATGTAGCTGTGAACCTTCGCTCTGATTGGTCGAAATTAAATGACGTCAGGAACACGGTTTATGCCGAAGTCCATCAGATGATTCATCCAAGTATTTTAAGGGCTACTCAAGTGAAAAGTTTAGTAAAAGGTATATGGAAAGGGCTAGGGTTGCCTTTTTTGTCAAAAATGGTATATAAAAGGGTAAGGGTTTAGACCTCGGGACGGAGCCTCCCCGTATCAAACTTCGTTGAGTACCCCCCACCCCCCCCCCCCCCCCCCTTCTCTTCACGCCACAGTAAATTGTATGAGAAAACTGATATCGCCCAAGTCTCGATTAGGGCGTTATCGTTTTTTCGAGTGCAATTTGTATAGGTAATCATATGGTTTTGAGTGCAATTCGGAATTAATTTGAACGAGTGTGATTTTCAAAGAGTATCAAAATTGCATGAGCCCGTCGGGTGCCTTGTGCCAACAGCTCACTTGATAAGACTCTATAAGGCGTTACGTATTACCGCATTTAGAATATATATAATATTGTAGTCCCATTTTGTTAGGCATTGGTAAAGTTCTTAGCAACAAAATCGAATCTGCAAATAGCTAATGCGATCATTAAAACATAGACGCCAAGTACATTCTCTAATTTTATTCTTTAAATGCTTCAGAAGTCAAGGTCCTGTATATATATATCTGATCTTTTTAAACCTAGAGTCACTAGCTACATGTATAACTTACGAGGTAGCGGTAATAACGTAGTACAGCCATCCTAATACAGCCTTTTCCAGCATAATTCTTTTTCATACACAATATCTCACATATGGAACCAGCTACCATCCGCAGCTAAAACTACAACTTCTTTGACACAGTTTCGGCAATATCTTAATAAGTCTGACTTTATTGGATGCCAGTGTACAAACTGCCTTTAACTAGCTCCTGCACACAAACACCTATTATAAATATATTCGATCTACTTAGTTTACAGCAATTACCTTTAAATTTTGGCATCTTAAACTTAGATTTTGTACTGATTTATATCGTATGGTATTAGTGTAGCTTGACTTGCTTACTCTATTATTGTATATATGTAAATAATTTGAACTAGAGTTCTCTAAATTAATTTTCATTCATGTTTACTGGTTATTTCATGGTTTTCTATGAAATACTGGGGAATAATACAAATTTCTCGTGAAATAACGAAACAATTAGTTTCACTAATTGTTTCCATTTACCAATGGCGATGTTGTCTTTTGTTAGGAAATTTGGAGGGACCACAGACGAAATGATAAACATCCGGATCTCCTAGCGTGTAGGGATCTGATCAGCAATATATATATATATATAATAATAATAATAATAATTAATGGACTTATATTGCGCAAGTTTCATGTGTATATGATCACTTGCGCATTACATGATATGTAAATAACTTATGTATAGCTTAGCACGGCCGATCTTCTTCGGGGGAAACAATTATATTAGTCAATCAATATTATATGTTCAAATATTCACATCGTAAATGTCAATTCATAAGACATAAGTATATTTCCAAATTGTAAACTTATTATTGAGTTAGAATAAAAATGATGATGAACCAGGCTAATACACAGTTTGAATAGCGCTTCATTACATCGAAGTGAAGGCGAACTTCTTTTCGTATATTTGTTATATATCGTGGAATCTACAAAATAAACGGAAACCTAGGCCTCTGAAGGTTGGATTCACCTGTAATAACAAAACAAAATACTGATAATGTATTCCTTTTCCGATCACTGCTTCAGCCTACGAAATGAATAAAGAAGCGCGTGACCTCAGACAAGCACAGAGTTAACGTGTTTGATTAAATTGGCGAGTGAAAGGACAAGCGCAGCAGTTTTAAAAGAAATAGGTTTTGCACCGGCCCCTTCTTTAAATTCCATCTTTTTTCATTGCATTAAATGGTATCTAATAAATGTGATCGGAGAATACTAACACGTCGGTCTTATTCGTCCCATCATGAGGTTGAGCATGATACCGAAAATTATTAAGACAGAGGTCTCTGTTCTGGCTGCCGAAACTGATAGCACAGACCGAGGTCTTGATAATTTTCGCTATCATACGAAAACCGAATTCAATAATTGTTTTATTATGCATTTTAGCAAACACAAAGATAGCGAAAACGAAGCTAAATGAAACGCCGTAAATTGAGTTGCATAAGATTGAATTTCAAGATGTCCCTGTCATAGAGAAAGAGGAAAGTACCTCGATCTGCTCGCAGGGAATTGGGTCAATACAGCTGAATCTGCTATAATTTCGTAGACGCAACTGTAATATTAGACTTGCTCCAAGCCGAACTCGCTGAGTCACTGAGTAAGCGATTACTGGGTCAAAAGGCGAGCGCGAGAATCGAGGCGAGAGGCGAGTACGGTCGACTGACTTGACACGTCAAGTACAATGGCTGAAGAATTGACGCCTCCAGTTGAAAAATCAACCGGTAAATTTGGCGCGCTGCAAGTGGGAAAAGTCCTTTGTGGGAGTGGCTAAGAAGGACTTTGAGAAAGTCTACTGTAATATCTCCTATTTTGCCGCGATCTCTGGGACAACTGGCCTCACTCTGGTACCATTGTTACCATACTTCTTACCGCGCGGGGTTGAGATCTGAATCTGAGGTGAACATGATGAACATATCAGTTATTCTAAGTTCAGCACGATAGTTTATATATTTTATATAAAAACTATATTAGCTTTGTCACAACACGTATTCTGTCAAATTACCGTGAACAGAGTAGAGGAATTATATTGAAACTGAAGGGGCACTCTGGTTGGTTAAATTACATTTTCCAATCCACAGTTCCATGGTTCAATATCAAATATATTATGAGAGAAAAGATCGAAATATAATGAGTTTTGGCAGGGCTCCTGGTTTTGGTCTGTCAAATCTCACTTGTGCATGGGAAAAATACCAGGTTGATACGGTAACGACCTAATTGTGATATCAGTTATAGTTTAAAAACTCTCGTTCGGAAAGTAGGTGTTTTAAGGGCAAGAACAAACGCCTAAATTTTAAAAGTGGTTACCTCGAGATCCTTTAAGTGTTGTGTACTTGTCACTCACTAACTGAACCGCCGTTTTGCACGAACATTTAAGATCCCCTGTACGGAGAATAATTAAAGTCCTGCCCTGTGATAGGTATATATTCTCATTAACTACTCATTAATCTGCACATCGAATTGTAGGTCAACTACATGTTCTCCGTTTTAACGAAGACGGGAACTAACCCTATTCAAAATACATATGCAAATGTGTAGTTTGTGATCGATCTCCTAGTACAGTAGAATGTCCAATATGGAATCGTCGAGGAAGGATAGCACTCTCGATTACGAGTCTGTGGTGATCCTCGTCGGTAACTCAATAGCCATCAGCATCTTCCTGAAGAAGAAGTTCCTGGTGAACAAGTCAACCTATCTTCTCATAAGTCTGACAGTTGCTGACCTCTTTACTGGCGTCACCACCGCAGTATCTGCAGCGGTGTTAATACTGTATAATGGCAGTGGTTACAGAAACGGATGCTATGGGATAAGCATAGGCCAAGGCGTGTGTTCGTTTCTTTCCGGCCAACAGCTTTGGCCATGAATAGTTGGAACACGTCCCCCGCATCCCCTCATTACAATGTTGGATAAACTTTCGTACTGGTTTGGTCACTTTTTTCCCCCAACATTGAATGGGGGGTGGAAGGGGGGAGAGAGGAACTTCAGGGTTGCGCGCTGTTTCTGGTTTCCATAACAATTAAAGGATTAGTGTTGCATGAGTCGTGTCCAAAGGTGTCTGAGAGTAGATATTCATTAACGTCACGCGACGTTTACGACATTTAATTAAATCAGCGAACTACTGTTGTGGGTCTTTATAGGTTGTCGCCATTATATTCTCGAAAACAAAATCATTAGAAAATAGTGAGCGTCATTTCACAATCGATTAGAAATAGTATTATTTATGGAATATGTTTTTAGAGTAGACCAAGTAACATTTTGAATTAGATACTTTAAACTATTGCTAATTCGGGTTAATTGTGTTATCGACCGGCAACCCAAACTAATATTCGATTGAGAATCACGTTATGTAGTTTAACTAAACTTGAAGTAAGAGATTTATAATTTCTTGCCGGGTTTTTATTAATTTTTAATGTCTCTGTTTTTTAGTAGTACTAAAGTCCAAGATTATAACGGCTATTATAACAATTAATGTATTAATCTAATCACAGGAGGGTCTTAAGCTTTGCAGATAAGACGCGCCGTGTACGGGTTTATGTTTTTATAAGCGAGTTTATAATCAGTACTACCGCCATTATAATTACTAAAAATGTACTCCCCTATGGCAACAACATTATTATATTTATTATGAATAATATACGCTTGCAATTACAAAGATAGACTAAATAATACTTGATTAAGTAGAGTTCCGCAGGCATGTTGGTCACCTTGGTTTCAATAGAGATTGGAAAACAACAACAAAACATAGTTTCGCCTTTTTCAAGTCCTTAAAATAACTAAAAAGGCTTAATAAAGATGACTGTTATGTGATAACTTTACAGTTCTTTTAAAAACAAATCTGAATGAACGAATTTCAGATAATAATCAGCCATTTAAGTTTTGGTGATCTACATAGCCTATGGCCCTGTTCTACATGAAAACAAGGCAAAAGTAACGTTCGTTTTATGTTTTTTCTTTCGTGGCTGAAACGTTGGGGAGCTAGTCTTCAAAAATCATAAATAATCAATGCGATTTTGTCCAATCAAATGAAGCAAATCACTCACGTGTATACAAAGGAAAAAGGTCTCAACAGTGAAGTTTTATATAGGGGCCACACTCATACAGTGAAACGTCGTATAAATACCCTTCTAGTCAATCCTTATAAGGCTTCACCATGAATCTTTATAAAGACCCTAGTACAGAGAAAATCCTTAAAAAGAACTTTGCGGGTTGCGGGGAGGGTGGCTCAACTAACAGTAAGTGCATTCGAGAACAAATACCCCTTGGCTCACAGCTCACAGGTATTCATACGCAACCGGCCTAACGTTATGGGACTCGATTTTCGCTCCCTATCCCAACTTCGCATGTCAGTACCGCACAACGTAGCTATAAAACCTGGTGTTACAGCAATTGTACGTCGAATAACTTGCAAAGAATATCATTTTGAACAACAGTACCTTAACTTTAGCGGGTTTTGTAATGGTTTACCACGAAATACCACGAAATACCACGGTTTACCGCGGTTTACCAATGAATTAAAAGTATGATCTTAACAGTCTTTGTCTATAACAAAGTTGTTCGTTAATCGTGGTTAACCGTGGTTAAGCGTGGTAACGCGTCTATTTAACGGGTAATCCGATGGTAAACCGATGGTAATCCGATGGTAACCCAGAGTAAAGTCGAATATAAAAAACAAATCAATACGTTTGTGACCTTTCTAAGTAATTATTTATTGAAATATAATGAAGCCGTGTAGCAAGTACATAACCAAAAAGCTACTTACAGTCAATTTAGTCCGCTGATATTGCAGTTTATTTTAGAATTATTCTTTCTCAGACATTATTAGGCATTCACGATGACAACAAATGATAAGTGCTTGTGTTTGTCATTTTGAGTAAATCCTGAATCTCAACCCTTATTTTTCTAAAGTTGCAATAATGTCAATACTTAAGGCGTTCACCTTTTCTTTGAATGACAAGTTTTACACGTCGATTCATGGACTCAATTAATTTGTTAATTGCATCAACTGGTATTTGGAAAATAGTCTTGCGAACACGTTCACTAAATTCGGCAAATGTTTCACGGCTGATCCGATACCTTAGCGCATCTCCCCTCAGTCTTCGAGAAACAGTACTAAACATATTTTCAATAGGGTTCAAATCTGGACTACGAGGAGGAATCTTGAACAGTTCAGCATTCACTCGTGTCATCGCTGCCCGAGCTTTTGCACTATTTTGCGATGGATCTCCATCGTGTAACCAAAGGCGACTGTCACCTTTATCCGCCAATCTAAACATGCAGGGAAAGTTCTGGTCGATGAAGGACTCGAAAAAGTCGCCACACATTGTATTATACTGAGAACAAACTAAACGCCTCGGTTGTAGTTAATTGCAACAATCATCTTAACAACTTTACCACCAGTCCCTTCTTTTTTTTCCTTAGACGTACAACCGTGTGCGAGTCCTTCTCATTTTTGTTCTCCATACACGCCCCCTTGGGGCAAGTGCCTGATCCATTGGGTTGGTATTATAAACAAAGGAGGTTCCATCGAGATAAAATGCAATTTTATCGGTCCAAATATCCGACGAGTTATTTCGGAGAAGGCTTTTTGCGAAATGTACCCGCGCTTTCCTATCTCTCGCACTCAGTAAACCTTTTCTACGAGCTTGCAGATGATAGTAGCCGTTTTTGTTTAGAACACGGCGTATTGTTCGATCACTAACACTCCCTTGACGAATCCCGGCATCTTTCATGAAACGTTTCGATGAAACATTTCCTTCTTGTTTCCGTAATGAGTTCAGGGAACGTAATATAGCTCTTCTCTGTCGGGCCGTTAATTTTGGTTGTCCTCCTGGCGATTTCTTGCCCTCCGTTTTCCCATTGACCTTTTTAGTTTCACAGGAACTCCTACATATTCTCAGAACTGTAGATGGAGACACTTCACACTCTTTTGCTACTTGACGCAGGGATAGTTTTTGAACTCCTCGTAAATATAAAATGTATGAGCGGTTTTCCACAGGAATTTTGCCTCGAAATACCATTCTCATTAATCAAAATGTAATCCAAAGTATACTTTGTGTGTAGATAGAGTAGCTGAACTCAATATAAATACTGTTTTAAAGCCCATCGAACGTGCGAGAGTTTAGAACTTTCGTCATAACACTCCCAATAATCTTGTCACGAACGCGTACGTCACATTAATTTTTGATATGAGAAAAGAAATGCGATATTCAGACTGTCTGAGAGTAGATATTCATTAACGTCACGCGACGTTTACGACATTTAATTAAATCAGCGAACTACTGTTGTGGGTCTTTATAGGTTGTCGCCATTATATTCTCGAAAACAAAATCATTAGAAAATAGTGAGCGTCATTTCACAATCGATTAGAAATAGTATTATTTATGGAATATGTTTTTAGAGTAGACCAAGTAACATTTTGAATTAGATACTTTAAACTATTGCTAATTCGGGTTAATTGTGTTATCGACCGGCAACCCAAACTAATATTCGATTGAGAGTCACGTTATGTAGTTTAACTCAACTTGAAGTAAGAGATATATAATTTCTTGCCGGGTTTTTATTAATTTTTAATGTCTCTGTTTTTTAGTAGTACTAAAGTCCAAGATTATAACGGCTATTATAACAATTAATGTATTAATCTAATCACAGGAGGGTCTTAAGCTTTGCAGATAAGACGCGCCGTGTACGGGTTTATGTTTTTATAAGCGAGTTTATAATCAGTACTACCGCCATTATAATTACTAAAAATGTATTCCCCTATGTCAACAACATTATGATATATATTATGAATAATATACGCTTGCAATTACAAAGAAACTAAACATAGACTAAATAATACTTGATTAAGTAGAGTTCCGCAGGCATGTTGTTCACCTTGGTTTCAATAGAGATTGGAAAACAACAACAAAACATAGTTTCGCCTTTTTCAAGTCCTTAAAATAACGAAAACGCTTAATAAAGATGACTGTTATGTGATAACTTTACAGTTCTTTTAAAAACAAATCTGAATGAACGAATTTCAGATAATAATCAGCCATTTAAGTTTTGGTGATCTACATAGCCTATGGCCCTGTTCGACATGAAAACGAGGCACAATTGCCGTTCGTTTTATGTTTTTCTTTCGTGGCTGAAACGTTGGGGAGCTAGTCTTCAAAAATCATAAATAATTAATGCGATTTTATCCAATCAAATGAAGCAAATCACTCACGTGTATACAAAGGAAAAAGGTCTCAACAGTGAAGGTTTATATAGGGGCCACACTCATACAGTGAAACGTCGTATAAATACCCTTCTAGTCAATCCTTATAAGGCTTCACTGTGAATCTTTATAAAGACCCTAGTACAGAGAAAATCCTTAAAAAGAACTTTGCGGGTTGCGGGAAGGGTGGCTCAACTAACAGTAAGTGCATTCGAGAACAAATACCCCTTGGCTCACAGCTCACAGGTATTCATACGCAACCGGCCTAACGTTATGGGACTCGATTTTCGCTCCCTATCCCAACTTCGCATGTCAGTACCGCACAACGTAGCTATAAAACCTGGTGTTACAGCAATTGTACGTCGAATAACTTGCAAAGAATATCATTTTGAACAACAGTACCTTAACTTTAGCGGGTTTTGTAATGGTTTACCACGAAATACCACGAAATACCACGGTTTACCGCGGTTTACCAATGAATTAAAAGTATGATCTTAACAGTCTTTGTCTATTACAAAGTTGTTCGTTAATCGTGGTTAACCGTGGTTAAGCGTGGTAACGCGTCTATTTAACGGGTAATCCGATGGTAAACCGATGGTAATCCAGAGTAAAGTCGAATATAAAAAACAAATCAATACGTTTGTGACCTTTCTAAGTAATTATTTATTGAAATATAATGAAGCCGTGTAGCAAGTACATAACCAAAAAGCTACTTACAGTCAAGTTAGTCCGCTGATATTGTAGTTTATTTTAGAATTGTTCTTTCTCAGACATTATTAGGCATTCACGATGACAACAAATGATAAGTGCTTGTGTTTGTCATTTTGAGTAAATCCTGAATCTCAACCCTTATTTTTCTAAAGTTGCTTTACCTTTTCTTTGAATGACAAGTTTTTCACGTCGATTCATGGACTCAATTAATTTGTTAATTGCATCAACTGGTATTTGGAAAATAGTCTTGCGAACATGTTCACTAAATTCGGCAAATGTTTCACGGCTGATCCGATACCTTAGCGCATCTCCCCTCAGTCTTCGAGAAACAGTACTAAACAAGTATGGTATGGCGTATAACATGACATGTTAAATAAAAATGACAATTATACAGTCATCTACAAAGTCAATAAATTATGTTGAACATATATAATACAAGAAACCGGAATGGTATGGCGTATAACGTGACATGTATCCAAAAATGACAAATATACGGCCATCTACAAAGTCATTAGGTTATGAACCAAGTCGGGTTAAAATGTAAAGCCATTTGTGTTTAGTTTAGACTGAGAGTTAATACTAGACAATGACTTTTTGCAAAATTCCTAACATGCTGTGAAACAGGAAACAGCGTGCACGAAAGACGAAACAACCGGTAAAGGGCGCTTAATTGTGTAAAGCTATAGTATGACTAAGTGGGGTAATCAAATGAGCTCATTTGGAATTTTAATAACGAGTGGAGAATACGAAAGACTGGCTGTTTAACCCTTCTCGTCAGGGGTCAAAAGTTAAACAGGGTTGTTTAGTGGCCAAAAAATGATGATTTTGACAATGTTAAAATGAAATGAGGGCCGAAATTAAACTGAGGTTGAATTTAGTTACTGAACAACCATATGTTTCAAACCCAAAGGCGCCATGAGTTGACCCTACATATCCGGTCTACGTTGTGTATCCATTCGTTATTGAGATGGCAACGATAAGTTAAAAGGTTATGGCGAGCAAAATAATTATCTTACCTGATTATTTGCGTAGAAAGGGGGAGACAAAAAGGCAAGACAACGAACAGAAGACCAGGACCGAAGTATAAAAGACTGCTCACGAACGGTTGCGATGAATGTTTCCTAAATTGACGCGTTGTTTGTAGGGGCCAATGGGCTCGCTCGTAACAGGATACAAGTGCGGATGTGGGGGTAGGTGACGATAGATGCTAGAAAGGTATGGTAACTAAAATACCGTGGCTAAGAGGCTCGATTGATATGCGTTTAGAGCAGTATTCAGTTTAATAAATAAAGACTCAAAGTCATGATAATAATATTATCGGCTAAATCGTATCAAGATAAGCGTGATATACAATTTTGTGTGTTTGAAATTTTATAGTTATGGCATTGTTTTGATGATTAGAGTCAGCCGTTAAAAGGTTCGGTTTACATGGACTAGTTTAAAATAGCATATGGTATGGTATGGCGTATAACATGACATGTTAAATAACAAGAGGCCCTGATTGGCCTTAACTCGGGCCACCTATAAATAGGTTAATACATGGAGTTCTAGTAATATTTTTGTGTCCTACATGGTCTGTGCTAGGGGACCGGATAATTGATTCACTTCTGATGCTTGTGATAATTTATATATAATAGAATGGACCTTTTGCAGGAATGCAATAATGTGGCTGTACTAGATGGCAAACAAATATTTAAAGGCACTTGTACGAGATTGGTAGTATTATTAGCAAATCCTGTTTGTAAATGCTATTTTCCACCTTCTTCCAATTCTCAACCTCCAAAGGTGGTCACGGTCACTTACAGGAGCTTCTAATTACAAAGTTTTACTAAAAATTAAAACCAGGTTGCATAAGGGTGGTCGCTGAAGGGACTGGTCAGAAATTATCAGGGGAAGGAGTTGTGAAAGGGGAGGATTGTATTTTTTTGAATCCCCAAAACTGGAGGGTCATAAATAATGGGTAACTGAAAAAGGATTGGTTATAAAATATTTCATACTAATTGTCCAGGGAGGGTTTTACAATTTTAGACTTTTTTTATCTCCACCCCACCCCCTTTGCACCTCCCCTGCTAATTTTTGACCAGTCCCTAATGTTTAATAAAATATTGTGTGCATTGATTTCATGCATGTAGACCACTTGGAAAATAAAATTAACTTATTTAAAGAGGGTAACACCAACTAGTACACACATAGAAATGCGTAGCCTCCCCCACAGTCATTTTTAGGGGCTAGGTATGAGCCCCTAAAAACAACTGTGGGGGAGGCTAAGAAATGCGTGGCCCTCCTTGTAATTAAAAAATTGAAACAAATGTAGAACATGATTTAGATTAATATCAATTAAAATATGTCACTAATTAAGCTAAATATTGTCTCAGTGTTCATGACTGTAATAATAATATCAGTATACAAGTGAATGCATATAAATTAAATATCACTTAAATTCGTTATCTGAAAACATAAAACATAAATACTTCTGAAATACTATAAAAGTAGATTGGACGGATTGGGTTAGGCTTGGAGGATCAGTAATATGCCCCCAAGTGAGAAATGCACAGGAAATCCCATTGTCCCAATTTCAAAACCTAAATTATTCTATTTTTAGTATTATACAATTTTCTGATGATAGTCATTCCATTTTTCGAGTCAGCTCTAATTCAATTTTCTTTTTTTTTCTTTTGACAGTCCTACATTTGTCTTCTTTCTTCAGTATTTCAAGTTGACTTTTTCGACATATTTTTCAGGGCAACAGTGTTCGCTTGGTAAATAAATCTCCAAACCCAATTCTATTTATGATTGTTCTAATCAGTTTCAGTATCTGTGTATAGCTCTACCAATTCCAAACCTGCCCATCCCCCAAGGGTGGGGGTCATAAGTGGGGCATTTGACTGAGTTTTTGTCCCAGGGGTGAGACATTTTGGAGCAAACAAAAGTTGGCAGGGTGGGGAATTCATTAATTGTAGAAAGAGAGTCAAAATAGCGAATTTGATAAGAGATTTGCACCCGTACCAAAGCCCCACCGTGGAGCATTTGACCCCACAGTGGGGCATTTGCAACGTTCTGATGCCCCACAAATATCCAGGGGGAAGGGGCAGGTTTGGAATTGATAGAGCCATAACTTATATAATTGTACTCTCCAGTATGGCTTTACACAACAAATTCTGCTCTTCTTTTGACAGTTTCACATCCAATTCAATTTTAATTCGGTATTCTCGGTTTGTAAGTCATATACAGTTCTGTTTATGGGTATAATTCGTAGTAAATTCGAATGCCTCCCTGTATCTTCTGAGTTCTGTTATTGTTTTGACGATCGATTTTAACTTTTTCTTCTTGGTCTCTATAAAGTCACATACAATTCAACTTACGGACGATTTCATTTCCAGTTCGAATTACAGTCACCATTACACTTAGTAAAATTTTAAAAGTAGGGAACAAGCAAGATTTGTGTGCGCATATATAAACACATAATTTCAACCTCACCAGTTCTGATTTCCGTTCGCGTTCAAAGCGGGGGTCAATCACTGTTCACTTCCAGCTTTTGCGACTCTTGAATTGAAGTCTTAGTAAAGTTCGGCATTGGTTAACTGGTTTAGTCAAGACTTCCAGTTGTATAATCTCGACTCGAGTATTTCATTTTCAGGAGAGGACTTCGCAGTAAACAATTACAGCCAACATTGCAAACAATCAAAATCCCTCATTTGATCTCCTCACAGTGTGTGATGGTAGAGCATTTCAACAATATCAACAACGCAACACTGCAATCGTATGGCACTTAGATGCAGCAGTACAGGCATTTTCTTTCAGTTTCCGTGGATTATTGGACCAAAACCATCACTCCTCGGAGTGAGTCCTCCGGCCGGCTAGACTAGCTTACTGTGCGATATTTGGATCGCCGCATCCCTTTCGTAAATGTGAGAATTTTCCATCGAAAGCCCCTAAAAGTCCTGTCAGCCCTAGAATAACTGAATATCTTGATATTTCATTCGAAGAAACCTTTGGTTTCAGCAAAATAATAGTTCAGAATGAACCCAAACCTTCGCTACGTTGCTGGCTTTGTCGAGCTTCCACAACCAAGAACTGGCGGGTGTCGGATCTGATTGGTTGATCCTGTCACGTGTTGGGAATCGAACAATGGGCTCCTGTGTAATCTGATTGGTTACTGGCGCCAAACAGCGACACAAAGAATAATAATAATAATAAACGGCTTGCATTTTCTGACTCGTGCCTCGGCCGAAGGCCTGGCCCGAGTAAAAATGCCAATTATACGGTCATCTACAAAGTCAATAAGTTGAACATATATAATACATAATACAAGAAATCGGAATCTGTGGTATGGCGTATAACATGACATGTATCCAAAAATGACAAATATACGGCCATCTACAAAGTCAATAGGTTATGGATCAAGCCCGGTTAAAATTTAAAACCATGTGTGTTTAGTTTAGATTGAGAGTTAATACTTTTGACTTAAGCCTGAGCTAGACAATGACTGTTTGTAAAATTCCTAACATGCTGTGAAACAGGAAACAACGTGTAACAAATACGAATATAGGCCGATTTGAATTTATCATAATAATTTTGAATGAAACATCTAACTTCAGAAACAACCAGTAAAGGGTGCTTAATTGTGTCTTCAAAAACTCATGAATAATTAATGAGCATTTTGTCCAATCAGATGAAGTAAATCAGTCACGTGCATGCTCCTTTATACCTGATAAAATGTCATCATTCTAAAAAGCCTGCGGAGGGATTTGAATTCTGTCCCAGAGGGAAACGGGGTTAATGATCGAGACAATGCAATTTCTATTGATGTTTCAGCTTTTTCATTGAATTGCTCATTAGGATGAACGTTTTATATAAAGAATACTAATGAACATGAAATTTTATATAAAGTTTCATCCTAATTAAGAATTCACTGATAAAGACCCAAAGATAGCAAAAAGTATATGGAACATAAGGTACCTAGATAATAAATTCCTAACATGCTGTGAAACAGGAAACAACGTGTAACAAATACGAATATAGGCCGATTTGAATTTATCATAATAATTTTGAATGAAACATCTAACTTCAGAAACAACCAGTAAAGGGTGCTGAATTGTGTCATAAAAACATAAGGCTATAGTATGACTAAGTGGAGTAATCAAATGAGCTCATTTGGAATTTTAATAACGAGTGGAGAATACGAAGGACTGGCTGTTTAACTCTTCTCATCAGGGGTCAAAAGTTAAACAGGGTTGTATAGTGGCCAAAAAAAGATGAATTTGACAATGTTAAAATGAAATGAGGACCGAAATTAAATAGAGGTTGAATTTAGTTACTAAACAACCATATGTTTCAAACCCAAAGGCGCCATGAGTTGACCCTACATACCCAGTCTACGTTGTGTTCAAGTTCATTTTATTTGTACCCTGATTATTAGTTGCAACAATAAATAATGTTTATGTATAAAAAGGATAAATAAATACGGAAAGCGGCTTAAGTGTTCTATAGAGTATGGTGTGTAGTGGTCAAAGTAGCAAAGCTTTCGTGTTGACCACTACCTTTGAGAAGAATAAAAATGCGGTGACAGCCTAAGTTTAGTAAATACAAACATCAGCAAGGTAGATTTAAGTAAATACTAGACAGTAAAAGAGAAATTAATAGACAGAACGAGGATGAAAATTACTGTTGATTACTTAATAAATATTGTTTGTAACACATTTTGAAACTATTAAAATTTAAACATTTGATCGTAATTGGTATGTTCTCCCATATTTTAGAAGTCATAAACTTAAAAGTGTGTTGGCCATAATTCGTTCGTAAAAATGGTCTGTAAAGATTTTGATTAGCAGAATACCTGGTATTATACGAATGGACATCAGAAACTGGTTTGATAATATCATGAAAAACAGTAGGAATTTTGGCTTTGTTGTTAATTATTTGAAAAGCCAAGGTGGCCATTTTAAACTTAAAGATATTGTCCAATTTTAGAATTCCGAGTATTAGATAAAATGGAATAGCACTTTCTCTTTGGTTAGCGAAGAAGATACTACGTATACATTTGTTTTGTTTAGTGGATGTTTTAGACAGTTTAGTCTTATAAGTATTGCCCCAACTCATTAATCCATAGTTTAGATAGGGATAAATCATAGTATAGTAAATTTGTTTAATTGTTTTTAGGTCTACATAATGTCGTAATTTGTTTATAATTCCAAAATTTTTAGAAATTTTATTATTAATATGTTTAATTTGAGTATTCCAATTTAAATGGTCATCAATGTATACACCAAGATACTTAATGTAGCTTTTCTGTTCCATTTTAAGTGTGGTCATGCTAATTTTTGCAGTAGTCCTAGGTGAGGTAATGAGCATATAGTTAGTCTTTTTAAGATTAAGTGATAATTTATTAATAACACAATAATTAAGTACATATTTCAATTCACTATTTATAACAGATTCCAGGTCCTTTTGGTTATTGCAAGTATAGAATATGTTGGTGTCATCAGCAAATATTCGAAATGAGAGTTTCTTTGCAGAATTCGGCATATCATTTATATAAAGTAGGAATAGTAGAGGTCCTAAAATAGAGCCTGTGGTACACCACAGGTAATATCTAACATGGAAGAATGTGAATTACCAATTTTAACAAATTGTTTCCGATTCTGAAGATAGTTAGAAAACCAGTCATGAGCAATGCCTCTTATTCCATATTTGTAAAGTTTGGCTAGCAGAATTTCATGATTAACAGTATCGAAAGCTTTGGAGAAGTCAAGAAAAATGCCACACGTAATAAGTTTATTGTCAATCCCAAGTTTTAGACCATCAGTGATTTCCAAAAGTGCTTGTTCAGTAGAAAAACCTTTTCTAAAGCCAAATTGATATTGGAATAAAACATTATGTTTGTTTAAGAAAGATATAAGTTGATTGTAAATAATTCTTTCTAAAGTTTTACAAAAGGGGGATAGCAAGGCTATAGGCCTATAGTTACCTGGGTCTGTTGAAATACCACTTTTATAAATTGGTGTTATTCTTGCAATTTTAAAGATATTAGGCACAGTACCTGTTATAATTGATTCATTATAAATTAGTGTAAATGGTACTGAAAGAGGTTTACTTGCAATTTTTATCAGTTTATTGGGTATGTCAATTGAGGCTTTGTTTTCATTTAGTAAAGAGAACATCAAATACACTTCAGATTCAGTAACTGGAGACATAAAAAGACTAGATGATGGAGACTGATCAATAAATTGAGTTGGGTTATTGTTCGGAACATTAGGAATATGACTAGCTAGAGATGGGCCAACATTTACAAAAAAATCATAAAATTGATTAGCTACATCTAGCTGATTAGTGTAAGTTTTATTGTTTCGAATAAGCCTTGTTGGAAATACTTGTCCCTTGGCTTTACGGTTTATTAAGGTGCCAATACGTTTCCAAGTTGACCTAAGGTTGTTTTTGTAGGATGCAAAGGTTTTAGTATAATAATTATTTTTGCTTATTTTCTTTATATAATTGAGTCGATTGGCATATAGTTTATATTCTTCAACTTTTAGTGGATTGTTACTGAGAAAGTGTGTACGATACATTTTTTGTTTGCTTTTAATTGATTTTAAAATTCCATTTGTTATCCAAGGTTTAGTAAATTGTTTCATTTTACTCCGAGGAATTAGCTTTATAGGTGCATGCTTATTTACTACAAGATTCCATTCGTTATTGAGTTGGCAACGATAAGTTAAAAGGTTATGGTGAGTGAAATGATTATCTTACCTGATTAATGTGCAGAAAGGGGAAAACAAAAGGCGAGACACGAACAGAAGACCAGGACCGAAATATAAAAGTCTGCGCGCTCACGAACGGTTTTGATGAATGTTTCCTAAAATGATGCGTTGTTTGTTGGAGCCAATGAGCTCGCTCGTAACAGGATACAAGTGCGGATGTGGAGGTAGGCGACGATAGATGCTAGAAAGGTATGGTAGGTAACTAAAAAACCGTGGCTAAGAGGCTCGAGTAGTATGCGTTTAGAGCAGTATTCAGTTTAATAAATAAAGACTCAAAGTCATGATTAATAATATTATCGGCTAAATCATATCAAGATAAGCGTGATATACAATTTTTTGTGTTTGAAATTTTATATCCAAAGTATTGTTTGGATAGGTTATGTTTTAATGTAGTGTTTAAATTTATTTGTTTCAACACGGATTTAGTTAAGAGGTTTGATTAGCAAGGACTAGTTTAAAATAGCATATTATTACAATGTGATTATGTATTGGCTAGGTTATGTGCAAGTTATGTAAAGTCTCCATTTAAGTACTTTAACGAGACCGTTTGGAAAGATATATAGTTGCGTTATTGCATGATATAGTAATCAGTTTTAGGCATAACGACGGGTTAATAAAATATGTTTAAATACTGGTTCACATTAAAGCGTTTAGAGCAATGTTAATAACATATAATTTACATGTAAAAAGCTTTACATTCAGGGCACTGTTTGAATTCGTTATGTTAAACTGGAACGGTTTAGTTATGGCATTGCTTAGATCATTAGAGTCAGTTAAAAGGTATGATTTACATAGACTAGTTTAAAGATACTGAACATATTATTAGAGTATTATATACGTACAAACATGTTTAAAATTCTGGTTCATACATGTATTAAAGCATTTAGAGCAGTATGCAGTTTAAAAGATAAATTATTTTATAAAACCGTTAAATTTAGATACAAGGTGTTGAGACTTTAGTGTTAATAACATATAATTTACATGTATAAAATTGTTTTTTATATCCAAGAGGCACTGTTTGAATAAGTTATGTTTAACTTTAGTGTCAAAATAATTGTACATCAAGGATTTAGTTATGGCATTGTTTATATGATTAGAGTCAACTGGTTAAAAGGTTTGATTTACATGGACCGGCTTAAGTTTAAAGTAGCATATTATTAGAGTATCATGTATTTTATTTATTTTGTCTTAAAATTCTTATATTTTACGTTTGTAGTGGGCTAGCTGCCGATCAGTAAAGTTGTACTTAGTCATTTTTAGGGTTGTTAAAGAGAAAATTGTATTGTTTTGTTTAGGTTTTTAACTGGTAACATGTTTATGTAGTCTTTATGTTTTAGGTTGAGATTTATATATGTAGTATTGACAATGGGAAATAACAGAACAAGAACTGAGTTTAGGGTGACACATGTGTTTAAAGGTCTAGGGTGTAAGGCCCTTCTACGAGCATAATACTCGACAGAGCGTGAAAACCAGCACATGTGCAGTCTTCGCAAAGCCCCGTGCTGCCATATACAGTGTATATGGATTTAAATACAGTATGGTATGGCGTATAACATGACATGTTAAATAAAAATGCCAATTATATGGTCATCTACAAAGTCAATAAGTTGAACATATATAATATATAATACAAGAAATCGGAATCTGTGGTATGGCGTATAACATGACATGTATCCAAAAATGACAAATATACGGCCATATCCTTGATATGGATCAATTGATATGGATATGGATATGGATATGGATATGGATCAAGCCCGGTTAAAATTTAAAACCATGTGTGTTTAGTTTAGATTGAGAGTTAATACTTTTGACTTAAAGTGCCCCTACGATCAAATTTTGACATATCAATTTTTTCTCATATTCGTAAAGTAGAGTGGCTATATTATTACCAGTTCAAACCGTTTTTCGATACGACGACGCGAAGTCTTATTTTTTGAACTCCGAATCTTGAATTTTACATCCGCCATTACGCGAACCCGCTCCTGTGGGCGAGGAATGCCTGGTCATTTTTTAGCGTACGTGACGTCATACACTTAAGGTTATCGTATACCTTCAGGGTACTGTTCCGGATAAAATTAGGTAGCGTCTCGAATATTCGTCGTATTTAGATAAATTATACCTCATTTAAAGCCTATAAAATTGGCTACAACGATATACCTAAGGTTTGTAATTTTGATAAAAGTGCGATTTTTAAATAAACTTCTTTTCCGAACAAGCGAGTTGGTTTCCAAGAGCTCCAACTCCACGGCAATTTAATGAATTTAAGATCTGTTTGCTTTTCTGGACTCCCACAGACCTTGTTTACAAAACTGTGTCGGCGATTGTGGAAATTCGAAGCCGTTCTGAAGATATTTTGGTGTTCGTGAAACTGCTAACGCGAATCCAAATATAGATGCGGGAATCGCTCTCAGCGCCTCTCTTTTAAAAATTAAAAAAATCACCGACACAGGTTTTTTAGCTGATATAAATTGCGAACAATCTGTGAAAATTTGAAGTAATTCGCACAAATTCGCGTCGAGTTGGAGCTTTTTTCAAACTATGTTTAGAACGAAAATAGAAAGTCAAGAAAACGCTCTGAAATTAGCCGGCCGGCGAGACTGATTCTTTCAACCAGTGACTGACAGTCAAAACTTCCCACAACAACACGTGTGGCTACTTTTTCCATACAAACCTTCACGCGAACTAACATATGTAGTAAGAAAGTGTACCATTTTCCCGCTTTGAAAAGCAAACAAAACGTTTTGAATAGAGTTTGTGCATTGTACAGGACTGTAGCAATTTAACGAACCACAAAGCTGGCATTTCGCTACATGAATAATTCAAGCCTTTAGTCGAGTACCAAGAATACGGTTTGTAATTCTCTTCAAGCCTCATGCAAGGATGGTTTGTGTACGTTTTGAGGACAGAAGCTTCTCCATAATTGTTTGTATCACATGGAATAGCCGGTAAGACCGTACTAGTATAGATTGACCGAAAAATAAGCGGCTACGTTTGCTGAGAACATACATGTAGTTTATCATAAATAACTCATATTGCTGTTTCCTATAAACAGATAAACATATCGATGTAGTATGCCTTTTAATTTACTGCTAATTTTATTTTCAAGACAATAAACCACAGAAGAAACCACCAATATTATTTCATGAAGTACCTTGTTTCAGTTGTTTGTGTGTCAAACAGAAAGTTTGGTTCTGTGATAGCCACTGTAAAAGCTGCAGATCAGTCAGTTTCAATACATTGTTTTAGTCTCTAGTAAATTCTTATCATTCACGATTTCATGTTAGATAAGAGAGCGATTTAATTTTATAGCAATTACATTGTATTTTAGAATGTAGATTCGCCGGAAAATCTATTGCCGGGACACAGATAATTCTCGATCTCTCTCATTTACGAACTAGCAATTATCCGGGTTTCACTGCAAACAATGAACAAACTTAGGACTTATAAACTGCTGATCATTACCTTAGTGATTTCTCCGCTGAATTCTCCCTGTAGCCCGGATCCAGTAACAGCACAACCTGAAAGCCGAACCAGGGAAAATACCCTGGGGAAAAATTACCCCCAAAAGATAAGAAACCTCTGCTAGCTAGCACTACTTACTGGCAGGCCACTTCCCAAGCGATTTGGGTAGCGACTATTCATCGTCCAGCTTTCAACTCGGTTGCCAGCGGCTCTATTTCCCCCTAAATCATCAACATCCGGCAATAAATTTAAACAGAAAGACACATTACTATGTTCTGAAGAATCTGATGCAGATTTTAGGTCGTTATTTACTAAACCACAGCAAAATTCGCAGTGTGAGTTTGTCGACAACATAAGAAGAAATGTATGGGTTCGAAGCAACTTGAGTCAGTTGAGACTTGAGAACGATGCGTTAAGTGTATGACGTCACATACGCTAAAAAAATGACTAGGCATTCCTCGCCCACGGGAACGGATTCGAGTAATGGCGGACGTGATTTTGACGGTAAACTCTCTTTAAAATGTGTGGTCTAATTGGCCCCATTCAAAAAAAATTCACTGATTTGGATATTTCTGCCAATGTTCGTTCTTATGGAATACAAAAAAGTGGCAAAAGAAATGGTCAAATTTCGTCGTAGTGGCACTTTAAGCCTGAGCTAGACAATGACTGTTTGTAAAATTCCTAACATGCTGTGAAACAGGAAACAACGTGTAACAAATACGAATATAGGCCGATTTGAATTTATCATAATAATTTTGAATGAAACATCTAACTTCAGAAACAACCAGTAAAGGGTGCTTAATTGTGTCTTCAAAAACTCATGAATAATTAATGAGCATTTTGTCCAATCAGATGAAGTAAATCAGTCACGTGCATGCTCCTTTATACCTGATAAAATGTCATCATTCTAAAAAGCCTGCGGAGGGATTTGAATTCTGTCCCAGAGGGAAACGGGGTTAATGATCGAGACAATGCAATTTCTATTGATGTTTCAGCTTTTTCATTGAATTGCTCATTAGGATGAACGTTTTATATAAAGAATACTAATGAACATGAAATTTTATATAAAGTTTCATCCTAATTAAGAATTCACTGATAAAGACCCAAAGATAGCAAAAAGTATATGGAACATAAGGTACCTAGATAATAAATTTTGCACTAAATTTACTAATATCAGCAGACTACCGAGATACACATATAATATTTTTTAAATGAAGTTATCCAACTACCATTACTTGTTTACCGAGCCACTGTTTAGTTCCAATTAATAAACCAAACTCAAAGCCGTAAAATAATAAAAACGTGCATTAAACTTACATATTTTGTGCCGGAGTCAAAAATTTAGAGTCTGCCGTCATGTCAGTCACATCGCTTTCCAAGTCTTGAACTTTATCGAGGTAAACCACGACACCAAATCCTTCAAGTGCACGTTCTTCTTGCATTGCGAAACGCCGCTTCAAACAACATAGTATGGTAATTTCTTCATGTCATTCCCTTGAGATGTTCGTAATTGCAGGCGGCGATTACTCGAATATTTTGCATGCCGTTGTGAATACAAAGGTTCAAAATAATGGTTCATTAAGTAACCATTCCCTTGAGATTTGCGTCTTTCTTTCATTGCCGCCTTAAAGCGTTTTTGAAGCCGTTTAAAACACTCACAGCACGTGTTTTATCAAGACTAAAAATTGTCGGGCTTCGCCCTCGAATTTTTAAACTTCATAAAACACTGCTGTTCGTGTTTTAAACAGTACATAAAAACATAAGGCTATAGTATGATATGGTATGGCGTATAACATAACATGTTAAATAAAAATGCCAATTATACGGTCATCTACAAAGTCAATAAGTTGAACATATATAATACATAATACAAGAAATCGGAATCTGTGGTATGGCGTATAACATGACATGTATCCAAAAATGACAAATATACGGCCATCTACAAAGTCAATAGGTTATGGATCAAGCCCGGTTAAAATTTAAAACCATGTGTGTTTAGTTTAGATTGAGAGTTAATACTTTTGACTTAAGCCTGAGCTAGACAATGACTGTTTGTAAAATTCCTAACATGCTGTGAAACAGGAAACAACGTGTAACAAATACGAATATAGGCCGATTTGAATTTATCATTATAATTTTGAATGAAACATCTAACTTCAGAAACAACCAGTAGAGGTCACGTTTGCGACCTTTCTAAGTAATTATTTATTGAAATATAATGAAGCCGTGTAGCAAGTACATAACCAAAAAGCTACTTACAGTCAATTTAGTCCGCTGATATTGCAGTTTATTTTAGAATTGTTCTTTCTCAGACATTATTCAGTGGCGGATCCAGGATTTGAAAAAGGGGGGTGACTATTTTGACCGGTACAGTTTCTGGTGCGAAATTTCTTACAAAATTTGAACGAATGTATTTTATTTTTACGAATTCTTATACAGAATTTGTTTTTGGCCCAAAAGGGGGATGACATGTCACCCCCGTAACCACCCCTGGATCCGCCACTGATTATTAGGCATTCACGATGACAACAAATGATAAGTGCTTGTGTTTGTCATTTTGAGTAAATCCTGAATCTCAACCCTTATTTTTCTAAAGTTGCAATAATGTCAATACTTAAGGCGTTCACCTTTTCTTTGAATGACAAGTTTTACACGTCGATTCATGGACTCAATTAATTTGTTAATTGCATCAACTGGTATTTGGAAAATAGTCTTGCGAACACGTTCACTAAATTCGGCAAATGTTTCACGGCTGATCCGATACCTTAGCGCATCTCCCCTCAGTCTTCGAGAAACAGTACTAAACATATTTTCAATAGGGTTCAAATCTGGACTACGAGGAGGAATCTTGAACAGTTCAGCATTCACTCGTGTCATCGCTGCCCGAGCTTTTGCACTATTTTGCGATGGATCTCCATCTTTAACCAAAGGCGACTGCCACCTTTACCCGCCAATTTAAACATGCAGGGAAAGTTCTGGTCGATGAAGGACTCGAAAAAGTCGCCACACATTTTATTATACTGAGAACAAACTAAACGCCTCGGTTGTAGCTAATTGCAACTTAACAACTTTACCACCAGTCCCTTCTTTTTTTCCCTTAGACGTACAACCGTGTGCGAGTCCTTCGCATTTTTTTCTCCATACACGCCCCCTTGGGGCACGTGCCTGATCCATTGGGTTGGTCTTATAAACAAAGGAGGTTCCATCGAGATAAAATGCAATTTTATCGGTCCAAATATCCGACGAGTTATTTCGGAGAAGGCATTTTGCGAAATGTACCCGCGCTTTCCTATCTCTCGCACTCAGTAAACCTTTTCTACGAGCTTGAAGATGATAGTAGCCGTTTTTGTTTAGAACACGGCGTATTGTTCGATCACTAACACTCCCTTGACGAATCCCGGCATCTTTCATGAAACGTTTCGATGAAAAATTTCCTTCTTGTTCCCGTAATGAGTTCAGGGAACGTAATATAGCTCTTCTCTGTCGGGCCGTTAATTTTGGTTGTCCTCCTGGCGATTTCTTGCCCTCCGTTTTCCCATTGACCTTTTTAGTTTCACAGGAACTCCTACATATTCTCAGAACTGTAGATGGAGACACTTCACACTCTTTTGCTACTTGACGCAGGGATAGTTTTTGAACTCGTCGTAAATATAAAATGTATGAGCGCTTTCCCACAGGAATTTTGCCTCGAAATACCATTCTCATTAATCAAAATGTAATCCAAAGTATACTTTGTGTGTAGATAGAGTAGCTGAACTCAATATAAATACTGTTTTAAAGCCCATCGAACGTGCGAGAGTTTAGAACTTTCGTCATAACACTCCCAATAATCTTGTCACGAACGCGTACGTCACATTAATTTTTGATATGAGAAAAGAAATGCGATATTCAGACAGCTTTGGACATGAATAGTTGGAACACGTCCCCCGCACCCCCTCATTTCAATGTTGGATAAACTTTCGTACTGGTTTGGTCACTTCCCCCCCCCCCCCCCCCCCACAACATTGAATGGGGGGTGGAAGGGGGGAAAGAGGAACTTCAGGGTTGCGCGCTGCTTCTGGTTTCCATAACAATTAAAGGATTAGTGTTGCAAGAATTGTGTCCAAAGGCAGCTTTGGACATGAATAGTTGGAACACGTCCCCCGCACCCCCTCATTTCAATGTTGGATAAACTTTTTCGTACTGGTTTGGTCACTTTTTTTCCCCCAACATTGAATGGGGGGTGGAAGGGGGGAGAGAGGAACTTCAGGGTTGCGCGCTGCTTCTGGTTTCCATAATAATTAAAGGATTAGTGCTGCAAGAGTCGTGTCCAAAGGTGCAGCTTCAATAACGTCACTAACAGCTATTGCAGTGGAAAGAGTCTATGCTACATTTTGGCCGTATAGGCACCGCACGACAAATAAAAAGTATTATTTCTTTAGCATTGGTTTATCGTGGTGTTTCGCTGTTTTTCAATGTGTTCTTGGATCCATTCGATATACTCCGTCGAGCAAAGCCGCTTCTCCTAGCTCACAATATCGACAACGTAGCTCACAATATATCAGTTTTCAATCAATCAGTGACCTATTAATTAACGAGCTAAAATATGTAATTTGTAAAACTAAGATACTAATACTAGCTAATACTAATACTTATATTAAATAATGCTAGTATTTAACAATAACTGGAATTAAAATAATTAATACCAATAAATAGAGCTGATGATGCTAAATCAAAGCCTAAAACCTAAAATCGTAAATATATCTTACGTTTCTATTAGTTTGCACAGTCAAGATGTTTTATCAGATCATATTTGGAAGCGATTTCTGTGTAGGCTGAAATAGTGGACGTTTGGTGGCATTTACGTGGGAGGGCGTTCCACAGCATTGATACTTTGTAAGCTATTGAGCATTTCATAATGTTCGAATTGAATCGATGAGTGACTAATTGGTTAACTCCCCTAAGGTTGTATTTTGATTTGCGCTTATTTATATGTGTTATCGTACGTGATGGGGTAATATTATAATACAGTTTATACATTAACTTGAGAATAGAGATTTTGTAGCCTAAATGTAGTGGTCCCATCCGGTCTTTGTTAGGACCTCATCAGTGGGCGTATCTCTGGGGACTAGATGGTAAATTATTTTAGCCGCCCTACAATGAAGAATTAAAGGTGGAGGAAGAGCTAGTGTCACGGCGACTTAGTCTATAGAAGACAGATAATGTTTTCCTCTTGTGGTTAGAAGATGGCCGCTCGCTTTGCTCTGCTGATCGAGTGGTAATTTAGTTACTGTGATGTTTTTGGGATATATAATCTCGGTCGGTCGGTAAGGAAACCCGCTTAATAACTTCTGGATGACTGTAGTGCCCTCCTGGGCACTTTGGGAAATATAAATAAGTGTTGCAAAAGCAAACACTACAGAGCAGGGAAATGGGCAGCCGGCCGCCATCCCGGGGGAGGGGGGGGGGGGGAGGTGGGGGTACTCCCTATAATGGATTATACGGGGAGGCTCTGCCCGAAAGGGGTACGTTTTCAGGCTGGAGGTATATAAAAGGGTAGGGATTTCACGAGTTGAAGTATAGAACATAGGGCCTCTAAGGGCAACTCGTGGATGGTCAGTGAGCTATTTTGGTATAGACTAAAAATCGCGTGACCGATGACGTCTTTGTTACGTCATCACCACTAAGTGAATCGTGGGGAAATAATACCATACCTGTCCAAGTTTGAACTGTCTGGCATTAGAAATGAGGGAGATATCTGCATGTACTTAATGTCACGTGACCGATGACGTCATCACCTCTAAGTGACTGATAGGGACCCATAACCATGTCTGTCCAGGTTTGAGCTAGCCTGATTTTCAGACTGTCGAGTGTCGAGGTCGTCCGCTCACTTCCTCCCACCTCCCAGGCTGATGGACTTCGGCATAAACCGTGTTCTGGCCATTGTTTCATTTCGACCAATCAGAGCGAAGGTTTTATTTTTAGAGAACTGAGGTATGCGTGGAATGTCTAGTGCAGCCTGCATGAAGGTGAAACCAAATGGCGGACGATACAAACGGACTTGATATGGCTTTGGAGAAAGCGTGCGAAACTTTCGACATTTCTGAATTATTTCCCGAACAGAGAAAGGCATTATTATGCTACCACAGCTGCATCTATAAGGCGACGACCAGGTCGAGAATCGAGAGAGGAGAAATTATGTAGTCTTCTACAACTTCTACAGATCGCCAGAATCACGGCTCTTTCATGCACTGCAGAATATGTTCTACAGCTTCAAACTTATAGAAACAGAACGTGGAGAAACATGTTGTCCTCAGACGTGTACCGGGAAAATCTTATAGGAAGCGCTATCGATATCGCGATCGATGTTTATGAATCTACTAGCTACGGGCTTTGGAAAATCATTAATCTTCCTCGACCGCTTTGTATGCCGTATTAAAATGTAATGTCTCCTAGAATGTTGGCATTTAGAAGACCAAATATTTCATGAAATGTACTGATTTTTTTTACAGCAGTGAACACAAATACTGAGTATGTCATGGTAATAGTTTCACGACATTTGGACAATTATTTATGTTTGCAGAATTTTTAACACACTTTATTTTGCGAAGTTTGCTGACCTAAAAGCTGAAATATCTTAGCTTTTTCGCCTTAAGAAGACTAAATCTTTCATGGAATGGCATGAATTTTTTACAGGAGTGAACACATATAGTGAATATGTCATGGTAAAAGTTGGATTACATTTGCCTAAATATTTATGTTATCAGAATTTTGAACAGTCTTGATTTTGACAAATTGTAAAATACAACAAATCAGTGTTGTGACCATGCGCTTGAAATACTGTACGAAAAATCCTATTTAAAAAGTTCCTGCTGCCCAAAAAACTATAGCAGCTCAAACAGGATATGGTTAGGGTTAGTTCTGAGAAATCGACATAAGTTTGAAGCTGTAAAACATAAGAATTCTGCAGTGCAGGAAAGTGCGTGATTCTAGCGAGCTGTACTAGAAGGCTATACATAATTTCTCCTTTCTCGATTCTCTACCTGGTCGTCGCCTATTGATGTAGCTGTGATGGCCAAGGTCCTTCCGGGAAAAGAGGGGTAAATTGCTTTTCGCTGTTCGGGAAATAATTCAGAAATGTCGAAAGTTTCGCACACTTTCTCCAAAGCCATATCAAGTCCGTTTGTATCGTCCGCCATTTGGCTTGTCCTTTATGCAGGCTTCACTGGACATTCCACGCATACCTCAGTTCTCTAAAAATAAAACCTTCGGCTCTGATTGGTCGAAATTAAATGACGTCAGGAACACGGTTTATGCCGAAGTCCATCAGACTTGGAGATGGGAGGAAGTGAGCGGACGACCTCGACAGTCTGAAAATCAGGCTAGGTTTGAGCGGGCTGGCATTAAAAACGAGGGAGATATGGGCATGTACTTAAAATCACGTGACCGATGACGTCATCGTTACGTCATCACCACTAGGTGCTTGATAGGGACCTACTACCATGTCTGTCAGGTTTGAGCGTGCTGGCATTAGAAATGAGGGAGATATGGGCATATACTTAAAATCACGTGAGCGATGACGTCATCATTACGTCGTCACCACTAAGTGATTTGTGGGGACAGAATACCGTGTCTGTCCAAAGTTGAACTGTCTGGCATTAGAAATGAGGGAGATACGGACATTTACTTAAAATCACGTGACCGATGACGTCATCGGTGCGTCATCACCACTAAGTGATTGTTAGGCAGGCACCGTCAATACATCTTCTCCTGCATGACCAAATATTTCAATTCTTGGACTCGTACCATAAACATCCGTAAATATATCTTCGGACTGATCGAACACTATTCGGACAGCCAACGAAGAGTCGCCGATCTACACACCATAAAACGAGCTACTGACCCACTCCAATAACTCGTGTTCTGCGCTTGCGCGCATCCACGAGTTAAAAAGGGTAGGCAAAACTGTCATTTAGGTATTTAAAAGGGCCTTTCAAAATACCTCGAACAGACGCACCTAACGGATGAT
Source organism: Actinernus sp. WN-2022 (assembly GCA_030867875.1). Lineage (NCBI taxonomy): Eukaryota > Metazoa > Cnidaria > Anthozoa > Actiniaria > Actinernidae > Actinernus > Actinernus sp. WN-2022. The sequence continues at coordinate 16,331,939 of JAOWCC010000019.1, read as the reverse complement.
TCATCCAAGTATTTTAAGGGACAACTCAAGTGAAAAGTTTAGTAAAAGGTATATGGAAAGGGCTAGGGTTACCTTTTCTGTCAAAAATGGTATATAAAAGGGTAAGGGTTTAGACCTCGGGACGGAGCCTCCCCGTATCAAACTTTGTTGAGTATCCCCTCCCGGGCCGCCATCTTGAATCTTCACGCCACAGTAAATTGTATGAGAAAACTGATATCGCCCAAGTCTCGATTAGGGCGTTATCGTTTTTTCGAGTGCAATTTGTATAGGTAATCATATGGTTTTGAGTGCAATTCGGAATTAATTTGAACGAGCCCGTCGGGTGCCTTGTGCCAACAGCTCACTTGATAAGACTCTATAAGGCGTTACGTATTACCGCATTTAGAATATATATAATATTGTAGTCCCATTTTGTTAGGCATTGGTAAAGTTCTTAGCAACAAAATCGAATCTGCAAATAGCTAATGCGATCATTAAAACATAGACGCCAAGTACAATCTCTAATTTTATTCTTTAAATGCTTCAGAAGTCAAGGTCCTGTATATATATATCTGATCTTTTTAAACCTAGAGTCACTAGCTACATGTATAACTTACGAGGTAGCGGTAATAACGTAGTACAGCCATCCTAATACAGCCTTTTCCAGCATAATTCTTTTCATACACAGTATCTCACATATGGAACCAGCTACCATCCGCAGCTAAAACTACAACTTCTTTGACACAGTTTCGGCAATATCTTAATAAGTCTGACTTTCTTGGTTGCCAGTGTACAAACTGCCTTTAACTAGCTCCTGCACACAAACACCTATATATTCGATCTACTTAGTTTACATCAATTATCTTTAAATTTTGGCATCTTAAACTTAGATTTTGTACTGATTTATATCTTATGGTATTAGTGTAGCTTGACTTGCTTATTTAATCTATTATTGTATATATGTAAATAGTTTGAACTAGTCCACTGCAAGAATACAACTGTGTTTATTCCGTTTACAAGCTACACGCTGAACTCGAAGCATCAACCCACACGAGTCTTCCCCCTTCCCCGAACCCCGTTGGGGGTCCTAATACGTCACACGCGTGACAAGGAACACACGTAACACTACTCCCCCCTTAGATTAACCGACCCGGTTAATAACAACAACGTTTAAGTGTCTGTCATATAGCCACTGTCCATGACGAAGTCCTGATATCTCAGAGGAGGTCCCCTCGTCCTTCGAGAACGTCTTCGCCTTGTGGGTTGTGGGGTGTCGATGTCCGGCGGCCCCGATGCCTTTAGTTAACCTGATAGATCACCGTGTCTAAATAAAGTTTTGACTTGACTTGACTTGAGGGGTATCATGGTGTCGCGCGCAGCCTTCCCTATCTCTTCCTCTCGTTTCTCGTCCAAACGTTGGCAGTGTTTACAGCCCATCGAAAGACAAGGACGTCGCGACAAAGCATCAGCGTTCTGGTGGTTGCGACCGGCGCGATGCTCATCTTGAAAGTCTGTAGCCTCTCTAGCCATCGTGCAATTTGCCCTTCCGGATTCTTGAAATTGAGCAGCCATTGAAGCGATGCGTGGTCGGTTCTTACGGTGAAGTGCCGTCCATAAAGATAGGGATGGAAATTATCAATGGCTTTTACTATGGCTAGAAGCTCCTTCCTGGTTGCACAGTAGTTGCGCTCTGGTCGGCTTAGAGTTTGGCTGTATCGTATGCAATAACGCGTTCCTGTCCGTCTTGCATCTGTGACAATACAGCACCGACGCCACAGTTGCTGGAGTCCGTATCTAAAATATAGGGACCGTTGCCGACTGGGTATGCCAGGACTGGAGAGGAGGTAAGGGCTTCCTTCAGCCTTGTGAAAGCTTCAGCATATTCTTCTGTCCACCGGAAGTGGTGACCTTTCTCTGTGAGTTTATGGAGTGGACAAGCAACATCAGCGAATCCTGGAACAAACCGCCGATAGTAGGTGCATAGCCCGAGATATCTTCTTACCTCATTCGTGTTGCAGGGAACGGGCCAGTTCCTCACTGCTTCGACTTTCTCTGGATCTGTCGCTATGCCTTCCTCACTGCCAACATGGCCGAGGAACCTTACTTTGCGCTGAAACAGTTCACATTTCTTTGGACTGAGTTTTTAAGCTGTTCCCTCGCAATCGGAGAAAGACGAGGCGCAACTTCTTCAGAGCTTGTTCAAATGAACCTGCATGCACTATGACGTCATCAAGGTAGACTAAGCACCGCAGATCCCTCAGCAGACTGTCCATTAACCTCTCGAAAGTTGCCGGCCCATTACAAAGACCGAACGGCATAACCATAAACTGCCATAGTCCATTACCTGCCGTGAAGGACATTTTTTTCACAGTCTAACTCCTCAACTTCCATCTGCCAGAACCCGCTTTTGAAATCTAAGGTGGAGAACCAGGCAGAGCCAGACAAGCGATTTCCTTTGGCTTATCTGACACATTCAGCATTCTAACCGCAACGAACGGTTGTTGTGTACTAACTAGAGTCTTGCCAACTACGATGCCTTGTGGAAACTTAGCAGTCAGTGATGGTCCAATCGCAACCCATGCTTCATCACTTACGTCTTCCTCTATCCGAGCTGGGACGATCATTTCGTGGTACGGTAACACAACTGTGATTGCCGATGCAACGCCGCGATAGCAGCTGGCCGTATGGCGAACCCGAGGTTTACGAAGCGGTACCTCTTCTGACTGAATAAGAAGGATTCCAGCACCAATGTCAACGGTATAACCGTTCATTGTCAGAAAATCCAACCCAAGGATACACTGAACGATCTGAGATTTCTGCCACTAACACTTCGTGGTTAAACTCCTGTGTCCCTATTCTAATCCGCAGCCTTTGTTTACCGAGCACCGTAGCCGTTTCACCTGTAGCTGTTCTGAGTACACTATTTGAAGGCTGGAGTTCCAATGTTCCCTTTCGATCAAACAAGCCGGGACAGACTACCGTAACATTTGCGCCGGTGTCCACAATCATTGGACATGCCTTTTTGTCGATGTATCCGTGCACCGTAAGACTTTCCTCTTCGTAAGCTAACTTTCCGGTCATAACAATAATGGTTGGAGCTTCAGAGTCACTTTTTCCGGCCGGACTAGCTTTGCCCCACAAGGCCGACCTGTTCTAGTTTTCCTGCTGCTTGCTTGTCTCCTTCTGGGGTTTTTCTGCAGCCTCTGCAAACTTATCTGGGCAATCCCGTCTAATATGCCCGCTCTTGCCACACCACCAGCACCCCCTTGCTTAAGTCGCAATTGAGTATCCTCATCAGGAATGGCCTCTACAAACTGCTCCTTTGCTAACACATATTTCATTGTCTCAGGGGCCTGCGGGTACGCCAGCGTTCTATGTCCTCCGCCAGTTCCGATAGTGATTCGTCTCGTTTCTGCACTCGGTTTCTCAGCTGTGATCGTTGCAGATCTTGCTGATGGGCGGTGCCAAATCTGCTTTCTAGTGCTTTTACGAGGGCACTATAACACCTTCGCCCCCCTGAAAGATTGCCCAGGATAGCTCTTGCACCCCCCCTCCCTCAGGCTTGTCGCCAAAATGTCACCTTTCTGTTCATCATCCCACTGATTAATTTCCGCAGCAATCTCGAATTGCGCCAAATATGGTTCCCATGGTGTCTTTCCGTCGAACTCCGGGGATTTCTGCAAAGGGCGATTCCGTTCCAGGCGATTCCGTTCCGGAGTCGAGTAGCTAGCTATAGAGTGGACGCTGGTGTTGATGCTCGGTAGTGCTGTTGACCAAGAGATACACTTTTCTGGGGTCTGGAACTCTTTCATTTGAGCTGGCTTCTTTTCCTGTAAGACCTCCTCCATCTTTACCTGCAGTTGAGCGAGATTTTCTCTCAGTTGCGAGTCCCTTGTGTTCATTTTCTCGTAGATATTTTCTCTAAGTTTACCTTCCATTACCTCCACGGCGTTACGTGTTTCCTATAGTTGCCTTTCCACGATATCCTCGATAACGTTTTGTTTTTCCTCCACGTTTTTCACTCTACGATCGCAGTCTACCTTGAAATTATCGAGCTGTGACGCTAACTGATCTCCCTGTGTTTTAAGTTCCTTCTGGAATTGAGCTCCCTGTGTTGTCACGCAATATTCCAGTTGCTTTAGACCGTCAGACAATTTCTGTGACTCGATTTTCGCGACTCGATTTTGCTGTTTCATTTGCATGTAGATCTGCTCTAACCCATGGGCTATAGCTGCCATGTCTCCTGCTTCCTTTGAAGTACTGTCCGCAGACATGAAACTCGATAAACACTCACCTTCTGCCAGCTGGACTTCGACCGAGCCGCTTTCTTCGATCTCTCTCGCTGCCATTTCAAGTCTTTCAAGGTTCCAAAAGCACTTCTGACACCAGTGTTACGCGAGCTGAGTCCCGGTTCGATTTCGACTATAATCACAAGTCCACTGCAAGAATACAACTGTGTTTATTCCGTTTACAAGCTACACGCTGAACTCGAAGCATCAACTCGCACGAGTCTTCCCCCTTTCCCCGAACTCCGTTAGGGGTCCTAATACGTCACACGCGTGACAAGGCACACACGTGACAAGGCAAAACACGTGACAAGACACATACGTGACAAGGCACACACGTGACAAGGCACACGTGACAGTATTAATGATAAATTTCTGTCGTTTGCAGCTGTCTTTGTGCTAGCTATTTACTATTTTTGCTCTTTCTCGTAGATAATTAATACTTAACCTAAACTGTATTACTTTAATCCTATTTAAAAAAATACATTTATTTCTGTCTCAGTCTAGTTTACACAAACTCTTATACTAGATCTAGTGCACTATCTACATTCACTTTTTATATATCCTGTATTTGTCTTATATATCTATAAGCAACTTTGGTAACCCTCGTGGTTTTATGCTTGTGCTCCTCCACATTAGCATGTCCTAAATGTAATGATTGTTTTGTTTTGCGGAAATAAAAACCTTGAACCTTGAACCTTGAACCTTGAATTGGTAGGCTCAGGGAATTTACCGGGAATCATCGATATGTCGCGGGGACAAAATGAAAATAAATCGGGACAACTTTTGAGAAAACACACACAGCTAAAACAGGCTTCAGTCGCACGATCAGCCCCAAAACTACAAAATATATTCATCTAACACCTTGGTATTTATATATTTTTCCTGCCAAACGGAGCCACTGTAGGTTTTCTTCTAATATACTTACTTAACTGAGCGGCAGCATTCACTATCTATTAGGTATGCCGCGTATATTCATCCGCTTATATTTGTGCTTTTTTTCATGATGTTATTTAATTTAACTCTTTACCGTCCGAGCCTGTAAATAGGAGACGCATGAGTCCGTTACTAGAAAAATTATTGCATCACGTCTAGACATGCTGGAAAGACGATGTTGCGATATTATGTGAAGGGATGTATGGCTTCAAAGTCAGAGCTATAACAGGGATCGCTCGACTCTTTCAATATGGAGAAAAGCCCATTTGTTTTGGCGATTGAACATTCGTTTCTTCGATTTTCACGAATTTCGAGGAGCTGAAAATCGGATCAAAAAAACCTTCCCATTCGCACTTGAAATCAAGACATGGCAAACACAAAATAACCACTCAGTCGTTACAGTACCTTGTTTAATGTTTCCAACCAGCAGGTTTGTTTTCACAAAACACACCAAGCGACGGTGAACCACGCCGATGTTTGCACTGCATTTCACTCGACCACATTTTCCTGCTCCCACCTCCGATTGCATGCTGGGTAATGGACAACAATTCCACAAGGGGTCCCCCCCTCTGGGACTCCGGTAGGGTTTTTTTTAGAAGTATTTTACCCCTACAGCCAAGAGCGGTGATTTGGACTCAAGCCGTTGCTTTAAAGTGACAAAAACACATCCTAATAGGTTGAGCAGGGGTAAAAGAATGCCAACTGCAGGATTTCAAGGATTTCATTGAAGAATTTTTTCCCGTGTCTGAAAGCACAAACACAACGGAAAAACCCTGTGAAATCCCCTCACAAGGCCTACTAAAAGCAAACCAAGTAATTTTCAGCCGTCCTCAGACTTAATGATGTCCTCAAGCTCTCTGACAGTGGCATTGACAGGGGGAGTTGAGTATTTCTATATTCGATGTACATCGATTTGTTACGAACGACAATCACCGTACCAGCAGTGTTTCCAACATGATCGACAGTAGATCGCTCACTGACCTTACGATGTACTACAAAATTCACTCAGGCATGGTGAACCTTAAATTCCCTCCCGAGATGGTGATATCAGATCCTAGGGGCGGCCTTCACCTCCTTAGAACCTGGAATAGTACTGGCTATTCAAACAATAGCCTACCCTGAAACAATACAAACCCTAACCTGTCAGTGCAGTCCAAATGGGGTCCAATAAAATGCAAGGTTTTGAGAGGTGAAGGCCTCCTGGATCCTAGAACCAGATCTTCTAATCCTGAGAACTTTCGCCACCTACAGTCATCTGTAAATGCATTTAGGCATTCGTTCTACGTCCGCACTATACCGCTCTGGAACTCTCTCTCCGCTGCTGCTGTAACTGCCACCACTCTGTCCGCGTTTCAAGCCCCTCTGAGTCACGTAACTTTATTATTTGTAATATTTGATTATTTATTTCTAATTTTCTGTCTCTTAACAATTAACTTAGTAGTTTTTAGAACTGGCCACCGGCACAGACCGCTGTACCAGCCTCCTGCCGGTATTAGCTTTTTAAAAGCTATATATGGCAGTACATATATTTAGATTTAGTATAAATTACTCACCACGCCTCGACCTAGCCTCCTCCGCAGGCATCTCTAATTTTCGAAGAAATCAGATTTTAAAAATCGTGAATTGGGTTACCTGTGACTCCGGAGAAGAGGTCGACCAGCTCATTTGAAAATCTATCATCGAAATTCGAAAACCACGATCCAAGCCTTTTCTTGTTGTGACCGGGTACCGGCCACCAGATTCGACTGTTGTTAAGTTTAGTTTTTTTTAGACGCTTGTTGGCAGGCTTTATGCAGAGGGCGTAGAATTTTATTGAATGGGAGACGTGAACTGCAATTTAGCTGCGCCCTCAACTAGATCATAATTCAAGTTTGCTGACCAGAATATATAATAGATCTCTACAGCTTACATCAACCCATAAGTGAACCAACTCGCATTTCTAACACATCGGCGACTTTGATTGATTTAATACTCACAGTCTTGATAGGATAGTTTGATCCGGTGTCACTCATGTCGCGGCATTTAGCCTAGTATGTGCATTTCGCAAACTTTCGATTGGATTATTCACTAAGGGTCACTGTACAGTGACTTATAGGAAATTTAAAGATTTTTTTTCTACTACCTTTCGCAACGATATTTGTTTACAGAATTGGGACTGTATAAAATATATGTACGACAACCCGAACGGTATGTGGCATGCTTGGAAAAACATATTATTCTCTAGTGTATAGTTCACAAGCACGCCCCTATACGTACAAAACGTGTTCGAGCTTTCAAATTGCCTTGGATCACGCCGCAATTAAAACAACGTATGCACGAAAGGGATATTTTGAAACTAAAAGCAACGCGCTCTAATCATTCTAGAGATTGGTTTGCTTTTAAGAAACTAAGGAAATGCATTACAAAAATGCTTTTCATGAAAATGAAGGGAACTCACGCAAGACTTGGGGCATTATTAATGAGCTTACTGCGAGAAAATCAAAGAGCTCTCACACAAAACGACACTTCCATTAGTAACGCACAAGAGCTGTCTGGGCCTTTAATGACCATTTTGCTAGCATAGGGCCCAAATTCGCGAATGATATACCATGTAATGGCAATAGCCGTTCAGTTTGGGACTTTGAATTGGAACCAACTAATCGCTCCAAAGTCCTCTCTTTATTATCAAAACTAAGTAAATCTAAAGCAACTGGCTTAGATAAAATATCCGCTAGACTTCTTCGTGAATGTGCTGACCTGATCGCTAACTCAGTCTCGCTGCCTGATTTTTAATCGTTCCATTGTCACAGGTATTTTCCCTGAAGAGTGGAAGTGCTCAAAAGTAATACCCTTATTAAAACAGGGTGAGCGCGCTGATTTGAATAACTACCGCCCCATTTCAATTATTCCTGTCGTGGCGAAAGTTTTCGAAAGGATAATTTACGATCAGGTATTTGCTTTTCAGAAACGGAAAATGATAACTTACTCTCAAGCCATCAATCAGGGTTCCAATGCCTTCAAATTCTACAGTTACTGCATTAGTTGAGGTCACTGAAAATTGGGCATACAATATTGATCGCACGGCAATGTGAACGCCGTTCTTTTCTTAGGTCTCAAGAAAGCATTCGATACGGTGGATCACGATATTCTGTTATCGAAATTAAACGAATACGGCATCAGGGGCGCCTCGAATAATTGGTTGAAGTCTTACTTGAATGGCCGCAATCAAAAATGTTTTGTAAATGGTTGTTTCTAGCAAAACCATTTATTATCCTGCGGTATTCCACAGTGAACAATTTTGGGGCCGCTATTGTTCCTGCTCTACGTTAATGACTTACCAAACTGCCTCTCTCATTCCCAGCCTCGAATGTATTCTGACGCCACTCACTTAACTTTCGCAAGTAATAATATTGATGCCATAGATCGTAATCTGAACCAGGACCTTGTTAATGTTAATGAATGGCTTATTGCTACCCTGCTCCGCAGGCATCTCTATTTAGTAAACCGGAGAAGAAGAAACAACGGAAATTATTGCGAATAAGCTCACTCAGGGGCATTAAGGCATGGGTCTCAAACTATTTCAATATGGCCGCCGCAAATCAAGAGGGGGTGGTCTATCTCTTCGTGCTTGTTAGATATAGTCTTTGCACTTTTACAGATTCCATAAAGTCACAACCTTGATACCTTGTTGTGGAAGTTTCCATGGAAACGTGTTATGTGACCTTTGAACTCTAATTTTAAGGAAAATTGGGAAAAGCTGGAGGTCGGTAAAAGTTGTTAATATAGTGGATATTTTCATGCAAGTGAATCAAGGTTAGTGCACACGTTCCTGCTCCAATTTGAAAAGTTGGTTATTTTAAGGGGAAGGCAATTTAAGGCAATTGTGAAATTTGATATCCTCAAATTTCCACCGAATTAACAGACATTCCAATAATAACCAACTTTTCAAATTGGAGCACCGAAGTGTGCCCTAACATTGATTCATTGGCATGAAAATATATATTATATCAACAACCTTTACCGACCTCCAGGAGGCTTTTCCCAATTTTCCTTAAAATTAAAGTTCAAAGGTCACATTACACATTTCCATGGAAACTGTCACAAAAATGTGTTAAGGTTGTGGCTTTATCAAATATGTCAAAGTGTCAAGAATATATCTCACAAGCATAAAGAGATAGACCACCCCCTCTTGATTTGTGACGGCCATATTGGAGACCCATGCCTTAACGCCCCTGAGCACTCTCAATAAGTCGAAGACAGAATTCATGTTTTAAAATAGCGATACTTCGTGTTGATAAACATTGCAATTGTTATGCTAATGTGAACCATGATTTCAAATTTAAAGGCCCCTTTGTGTCAGGAACCAATAGATCTCTGGTTGGCACATTAATGACAATGGATGACGCGCAGTAAGTATCGCTATTGGATCAAGACAAAAATTAAGTACCTTTAATAACCCTCCGTCACTAGCAATTGATGGGGCTCCAATAAAACAGGTCTCTCGGTGTTCATATCGATGAGAATCTGTTCTGGAACATACACATTGATAAGTTGTGTATGAAAATATTATTGCCTCTGACATCGGTTCCCTCAAGCGCATTAGACCATTTGCCCCCCGCAAAACTCTGCAGTTTATTTTCAATTCACTAGTGCAACCACATTTTGATTACTGTAGTGTTGTGTGGGGAAGTTGCAATAAAACCCTTGCTAATAAACTCCAAAAATTACAAAACCGTACACGGCTCGGGTTTTAATCTTTTCGAGCTATGACGCTAATGCTGATTATCTCTTTGAAGTACTTGGCTGGAGAAAACTTGAAACTCAACGCCAAATTCATAAAGCTGTTATGGTCTATAAATCGCTTAATGGACTCGCTCCTGACTATCTTCGTTCGAACTTTGTTGACCGCAGCAGCATTACAAATTATTCCCTAAGAGACACTGAGAGCAAACTTGTTATTCCTCTGCCCAGCACCAACTTTGCTATATTTTCAAAAGTTTCCAAAGTAGAAGATTGAATTTTTGTGGTTACTTCCACCAACATGGCTGCCACGGCTTTGTTATTTGAATCTCGGGGGATTGGTTGCAAGTCAGCAATACTTTGGATAAGGACCATTTTGACACTCTGGAGAGCCTTTAAGGAAAGTCAGTGTGAAAGGAAAAGCGTAACGGAAAGAAGCTCAGTCGATCAATACATTTATTCACGTTCAAACAACTATATGAAACAAACTGTTAACTCGCACTCTGATTGGTTTAATTACATTATGCAATGTACAGTTATATTGTGCAATATCAAATCTATTATTGTGAACGAAAAGATCGAAACAGCAGGAGTTTTAGAAAATTTGATTCAAATCCCACTAGCTACCTGAGGAGTAGCCAACACAATAAATCCTTTACACCTGTATTTTAAAAGGCTGTCCATTGATTAAACACCAGAAATACACGTCTAAAAGTTGTATTGAATAGACCTTTTCCGCTTGGCTCAATGTTGTCCCATTCAGATCACGTGACCATCCCCTTGTGTATTGTTTCTTTTATTTCTGGTTAACGCATGAGGAGATACATTGATATGGAAACACTTAGGACAAAGAATATTATTCCCGAAAGATTTAAAAGGGGACAACATTGAGCCAAGCGGAAAAGATATTACACTTGGGGTTAATACGCGGGAATGACCTGAAATTGTAAATGCGACATGATTATAGCTTTAAAAACTATCGACTGGAAAGTAGGAGTTTTAAGTACCACAACAAAGGATTGAATATAAAAGTGGTTCATCAAGATCCATTTAGTTGTTGTACAACGAACATTGAAGATATATACATCTCCCTTTACCGCTTATGACAGGTGAACTATGGAGTATTTACTGAAAAAAGAACAATAATCTGAACATCAAATTTTAGGACAACTAAATTATCGTCCTTAAAACGGAAATTAGATGTTTAAATAATAGAGGTATAAATTGATGATAGATCTCTTAGAAAGTCCAACATGAAATCAATGAGGAAGGAGAGCCCTCTCGAGTACAACGCGCGCATCGCTTGGATCATCGTTCTTGTTGTCGAGTCTGTGGTGATCCTCGTCGGTAACTCAATAGCTATCAGCATCTTCTTGAAGAAGAAGTTCCTGGTGAACAAGTCAACCTATCTTCTCATAAGTCTGACAGTTGCTGACCTCTTTACTGGCGTCACCACCGCAGTATCAGCAGCAGTGTTGATACCGCATGATGTCAGTGGCTACAGAAATGTTGACTTTTATGGGATAAACACAGGCCATTCCGTCTGCGCGTATCTTTCCGCCCCAGCTTCAATAACATCACTAACAGCTATTGCAGTGGATAGGGTCTACGCTACATTTTGCCCATTTAGGCACCGTACGACAGAAAAGAAGTATTATTTCTTGGGCATTGGTCTATCGTGGTCTTTTTCTGTTCTTCAATGTTTTCTTGGATCAATTCGATATATCCACTTGGGTAAAATAAAAGAAGTGGGTGATATTTCTGACATTTTACTTATGTCTATCAATGTTCTTTGGTTCAGTATTTTAACATTATCATACGTGGCCATGTTTATAAAACTGACTTACTTTACGTCTTTTCGTTCACACAGAACAGTCCAGTGTAACAAGAGACTAGCAATTACTCTCTCCATTACGACAGCAATGTCCGTCATAGCGTGGATACCAGTAGCAGCAATAATAATTTACTCAAACAGTAAAATCTCAAAGCACATTCTAATATGTGCAGACTTTGTGTCATCTGCAAACTCATTTGCTAATTTGGTGGTTTACACGTTTAGGATGAGGTCATTTAAGAAGGAATGCAAGGAAATATTTTGCAAACGCCGAGATATTGGGACGCGTTGCAGCAGCTATAGCTTTCGAGTTCGTCCTGCGTAGGATTATAATTATGCACTTGTGTTTCTCTCGCTAACACAGTAAAATCTATGGACAAGAACAAGGAAATATCGCGTTGGCGTCGTCTTGTTAGAAAACTTTTGACTCTTGCGAGAAAACTCATCCCATAATATTTTGCTCGGAATTTTAATGGCAATGGTTTGTCAGATGCATTAGCAGTATTATGTTAATCAAGGTCTATCCTTTTGGACGGAGACAACGAGTTAAATTCGTTGACGATTTGTAGACTGAGGTATTATTCCTCAGTGTCACATTGGATGCCGAGTATGAAATAGTCTGCTAGGTAAGTAAGGGAATGTTAATCATTGTATATGCTTAATCATTTTATTAATGTGAGTTTAGTTACTCTACAAGCTCCTTAGAGGTTTTTACTGATCTACCATCCATATATTGACTATTGTAACTTTCCCTCCTATAATTTATAACATATCTAGTTATTATATTCTATTTTATCCCTACCTGTATTTATAGCTTAGTACTATTGTGCACTTTATTATACTACTTAACTACACTTATATATTCCATCTCAAATGTAATTATACAGATATATATATATGGTAAATAAAATTGATTGATAGTAAATATTTGATGTAATTTAAGTATTTTACAGTAGTTGCGTCTGTATTGACTAGCATGCGAGTTTATTAAACGGTACTTCTTGTTCACACAAAGTGCTAAAAGGAAAATGTGAACAATTAACTACCATACTTCAACTTTACGATGGTACATGATCAAAACAACCAAATATGAAACTCGAAGTAGAGCCTGAGAAGATCGACAGCCGATTCTTGATATAATAAGAATATAAAGGCTACTTGAAGCATGACTATTAAATGTGCTGTATCACGGTAATAGACTTTATATTCGCGTTCCGGGCCGTAAACAGCTATTTCCACCGATTTTGATATGAACTGACAAACCTCTCGGCCATGATGGGATGCTAAAAATCAAAGCAAATATGCAAAAATGACTAACAAACAGTGTATATAAACAGTCTCCAGGGAAACTATTGCAAATCCTTTCAATCAAGCATTGAAGGGGGGAAGTTTAACTGTGTGTATCCAATTAACAGCCACCAACCGAGCGATACTCGATACCGTGCGCAGCACAATGAGATAAGGTATCAGGAGCCCTTCAAGAACGCTCCCCGAAAACATTTAATTGCGCGAGTTAATTTCAAGAAAACTCCTACAAAGTGTAGCCTCCTCCGCAAGCAACTTTTATATATCTATGTTTTAGATCCTCAGACCCTTGCTCGTCTCTCTTATGCCACAGGAAGCCCGGTTTCACATCTTTTTTCTCGATTTTTTTTCGATTTTAATTAGGAGTTGCCTGCGGAGGAGGCTATACAAAGTGTATATTTTCTGAAAGCTTAATAAACATAGATTGTAGAAAACAGCTTGATTTTCCTTATTATTAAATACTCTTTTATTTATTGTGATTTTAATCCAATTTCACCATACCTTATACCTGGAGCCTTCAGAGTAAGGGCTACAGAGTTCGAAAATAGTCATAAAATACCATTGGCAGTCATAAATGGACAACTATCTTCCCTCTGGTCACTTTTTTATTGCTTGTTTAATTTTAAACCTTAAAAATCTAGCATTTTAAAGGAGAGGCTGATATGCTCGCTTGCTTTCTTCACTCCTCAGCAATTTGAATTTTACATTTGATGCTCGCCATACGTGAAAAGAGTAGCTAACGTATTTACACCGGAACTTCGAGTTTAAAAACACTAGTAGTTACAATTGTAGTAGTGAAAGATCGGATTATTTATTTCCTACAGAGCGGTGTTCAATTAAGTGTTGAAAGTAATAAGTGATTTCTTTGGTTTTGCATTTGCTTAGCTTTTCTATTGACTGTGAGAAATGTTTTCTAATCATCAGCCAATCAAGTTCTAAACTAAAACCAAACACAATCACGCAATCAAGTTCTGTTTTAGCAAGAGTGAATTACTTCAGTTCGTGATTGGCTCATTGTGTTTTCACTTGCTCTGTGATTGGCTCTGTAATTACAATAGGAGATTTGCATGATGACGTCACATACTACAACTACCAGAATCCTTTGCGCGGTTTATTTTGTTCTTCTAATTTAGACCATTGTCTTGGTATTCTCAAACGAGTTCAAAATCTGAAAAAGAAAAAGAATTCGAAAAGGATTCTGGTAGTTTTAGTAAAAAAAACCGCCATCATAAAAATCGCCAATTGAAGACCACTCTATTATTAACTATTGATGACAATGGTTTTCATTAACAAATAAAGAAGCCTTAGCCATGTTTTGTACTATCATAAAACCCGATGGCCATTTGAGAACATGAGAGAAATGTTAAAGCACAAGCCGAATGCGCGTGCTTTCAACATTTCTCGAGTGTTCTCAAATGACCAGCATGTTTTATGTATAATATAAAACATGGATTTAAGGCTTCTTTATCTGTTTTATAATATAGATTTATACGCGCGATGAAAGGAATCCTCCAGTTGAAAACAATATAACACGGCAAACCATGCTATATACTCTCATACAAAAAAGGCATTTTTGCCAATCGTATGTTTTTAGAATTTTCAATTTTTGAGAGGAAATATAAAAAATCATAGTGAAAAAGAGGTACGTCATTATGACGTCACATATTTTCAAAAACGTCTTTTAAAAATAAATATTTGAGTATTTTTCAGGTATTAAAGAGGAAATTTACTTATTGTACATGCACTCCCAGTGAATAGCCGCAATATGGTATTTTTGTGTTTCTTCACTTTAAAAAGCATGACTGATGTCAGACCCATGAGGTCAGAAAAAGGAACGTCACAGGAATCTTCAGTTCTTAATAACTCGGCATATATTTATCGTAGAGACTTTAAAATTGAGGCAATCAAAAACACATATTTATGTTGTTGTGATAACATGCTTTATTTCAAACGTATAGGTAACGCAGAATTTGACCTTAAAAAGAGTTGTTCAGTATGACGTCACAATAACGTCAATATACAAACGTGCTTCATCCTAAAGACGTTATTTCATTTTAATATTAACATGCGAAAATTTTGTGAAATTTTACATCGATTTTGAGGTAACTTATGCCACGAGTCGGGGTAATAAAATATATCAACGGCGTATCTGTTCACCTGAAACAAGCCAAGCCTATAATAATGGATATTGTTTGTGTGTCATTGGGCTTTTCAAGCACATGACAGAATTAGAAGGAAAATATTTTTCATTCGGACGAATGTGATGAGGGAGAATGAAAATTCATTTTCTAAGGTGATATATTTGGTTTGACGGCTTCTTAGCGAGGTACACTGCCGCACGGCAGGAATATGGAAGACATATTGTTGGCTTGCACGTTACATCATCGCCGCCATGTTGGTGGACGTTAACAAAATCAGTATTACTCGTTAGCTTCTCTTGTTACTTCCATCAACATGGCTGCCACGGCTTTGTTATTTGAATCTCGGGGGATTGGTTGCAAGTCAGCAATACTTTGGATAAGGACCATTTTGACACTCAGGAGAGCCTTTAAGGAAAGTCAGTGTGAAAGGAAAAGCGTAACGGAAAGCTCAGTCGATCAATACATTTATTCACGTTCAAACAACTGTATGAAACTACTGTGAACTCGCACTCTGATTGGTTAAATTACATTGTGCAATGTACTGTTATATTGTGCAATATCAAATATATTATGGTGAACGAAAAGATCGAAAGAGCAGGAGTTTTAGAAAATATGATTCAAATCCCACTAGCTACTTGAGGAGTGGCCAACACAATAAATCCTTTACACCTGTATTTTAAAAGGCTGTCCATTGATTAAACACCAGAAATACACGTCTAAAAGTTTTATTGAATTGACCTTTTCCGCTTGGCTCAATGTTGTCCCATTCAGATCACGTGGCCATCCCCTTGTGTATTGTTTCTTTTATTTCTGGTTAACGCATGAGGAGATATATTGATATGGAAACACTTCCGAGAAAGAATATTATTCCCAAAAGATTTAAAAGGGGACAACATTGAGCCAAGCGGAAAAGATATTACACTTGGGGTTAATACGCGGGAACGACCTGAAATTGTAAATGCGACATGATTATAGCTTTAAAAACTATCGACTGGAAAGTAGGAGTTTTACGTACCACAACAAAGGATTGAATATAAAAGTGGTTCATCAAGATCCATTTAGTTGTTGTACAACGAACATTGAAGATATATACATCTCCCTTTACCGCTTGTGACAGGTAACTATGGAGTATTTACTTAAAAAAAACAATAATCTGAACATCAAATTCGTTGACGATTTTTATACTGAGGCATTATTCCTCAGTGTCACATTGGATGCCAAGTATGAAATAGTCTGCTAGGTAAGTTAAAGGGGCTCCTAATGGTTGCAATATGAATATAATTTTTTTTAAATAATGAGCTAACTGTACGATGCCTGCATGCTTACTCCGGCACAATTTCTGTCTCATAATTATTTTATAAACTAACCTTATTAAATGCGAAGTTCCGCTACAAAAATGGGAGGCCAAGGGTTTGCTTAGCTTTTCTATTGGCTGTAAGAAATGTTTTCTAATTATCAGCCAATCAAGTTCTAAACTAAAACCAAACACAATCATCCACGATTGTGCCGGTACTTTCCTCGTGATTGGTTCAAGTAAAACCAATCGTGGATTACTTCAGTTCGTGATTGGCTCATTGTGTTTTCACTTGCTCTGTGATTGGCTCTGTAATTACAATAGGCGGTTTGCGTGATGTGGTCATATACTACAACTACCAGAATCCTTTGCGCGGTTTATTTTGTTCTTCTAATTTAGACCATTGTCTTGGTATTCTCAAACGAGTTAAAAATCTGAAAAAAGAAAAATAATTCGTTAAAGATTCTGGTAGTTTTAGTAAAAAAAACGCCAGCATGAAAATCGCCAATTGAAAACCACTCTATTAACTATTGATGACAATGGTTTTCATTAACAAATAAAGAAGCCTTTGCCATGTTTTGTACTATCATAAAACACGATGGGCATTTGAGAACATGAGAGAAATTTTAAAGCACAAGCCCAAGGCGCGTGCTTTCAACATTTATCGAGTGTTCTCAAATGACCAGAGTATTTTATGATAGTACAAAACATGGATTCTTTATCAGCAACACTAATCTTGACGTACAACACAGGGTGACCACACGCATACCTTTCGCATAGCATGCCATTTCCTTGATCGCCTCGCTTTGACGCCCTGGGTCTCAAAGGATATATCCCGGATTTAGCAAACGGTATCCATATTTTGTCAACACCCTCGCAAGTACCATTTTATCAAATTATCATGTCAAACTCCGCTTTATTCATAGCAGGAAGTATTCCTCAGGGCCACAAACCACAGAGGAAGACAATGTTCTTTTACGAGTTTTTCAGCGCTGTTGTGTGCCAAATATGACCAGTTCAGCAGTGGACCTATGACACAATCGATACAAATTATCCTTATCGAAGGAGACCACAGGCAGCCCAAGCTCTAAATATCTAGCTAATACTTACAGCGTTTGTATGGGAATTTCAACGAGCTAGAAATACGAAAGAAGTAATGAATAAAATGCCTTACCTTGCTTCCATAGTGTATTACTTGCTGTCTGTGTGGTAACAGGGTTGATATGAAGCGATTTTAGCGAGTTTTTATTTCCTCTGCTCCCCTTCCCAAGAAAAATGACAAGGCAACACACTAGTTTCGCGAGGGCCCGCCACTTCAACCGAAATATTTCAGTTCAAAATATTGTGGCCGCCACAATTCCTCCATCGAATCCAGCAGAAAGGTTGCTCTTTCTTTTGAATGCGATTGCCACGCAATTCCAGCCTTGCGACGAGCACGACGAAGCATTTTGTTTCTCCAAAGTGACGTTTATAAATTGGTAGAGAGCGTTGAACCAGCTGGGGTAGACTGCACGGCCGTCAAATGCTGCTGGAGTAACCGAGCCTTCGACCTAAAGTTAATCCGCGCGGGGTACCTGACTGGCGATTGTCGACAACAATATGATCCAGTATCTATAGCTCTTTGAATTTTATCTGTAATAAAAAGTATAGCTTGCGTTGTGTTCTGATTATAGAGCGAAAGCCAAATTGTCTATCATAGAGACAACAAGTCTTTGTGAAAAATGTTATGGGATTGGGCTTGAATTAATTAATTTCTCAAGAATTTTGCTAAATACAGACAGAAGTGAGAATTAATAATAGATGTGCGGGAATCTTTTTATATATAGGAGTTTTTAGCTATTTTAAATTTATCAGGAACAATTCCAGTACCAAAGGAATAATTAAATATATCTCAAAAGGTTTTGATAATAATGATTTAAGTAGCTTTAGTAATTTAACAGGGATGCTAAATGGACCTACAGATTTACCACATTTTAAATCTATTATTATATTCTCAATTTCAACTGATGATGTTAGGAAAGAGATAACAACTTTCCAGTTGTGGAGGGTTAAGATAGTTACTATAAGATATAGTGCAGTTAGTATTATGTTAAGTTGTGGCCTATGTTAGCAAAATAAGTGTTAAATTCATTGGCTATGATTTTAGGATTAGTTAATGTTGACTATTCTTAATGATTTTATTTGGGATATTCAGTTGCTGAGATCTTAGAATTTGCTTAATTCCTCAGTTCCATGTAATTTAAATGTTGCTCTTATTAACAGTAAAATAATTGCTATAATATTTTGTTTTGCTCAAAAGGATTAAATGATTTAGTTTATTACTATATACTATATATTTGGCTGAGTGAAACTCAGATATTTTAGTCATATATTTCCGATACAATTTATTTGTTATGTCAATGGAAACTTTTAAGCCAGGAGTTATTCATAGCTTAGCAAGCAACTATATTTCTTTTTTAGATAATTGTTTTAATGGCATATGGAAACTTTTAAGGTGGTGTCTGTAATTTTAGAATAGAAAGTACTAAAATTTAAATTTACATCATTAGTGTCAGGAATGATATTGTTCCAGTCCCAGGACTGGACACTTCCAGTAGAGCAGACTGATTAAGGTCGGAATAGTATATTTTATATATCTTAATTTTTTGGGAAGCATTGTTCATTTATTAATAATTATAAAATAATAATAATAACCAACTTTATTTGACGAGGGAGGCACCTAACAGTAAACACTGAATACTTGTGGCGCTCCTACAAATGCTAAAATATGATCAAACGACAACGAAGTATATATACAGCAAAGTGATAAAAAGCATATATAAGATATATAAAGAAAGTAGTTAAAGCTATAAAATTGACTACGTTTGGATTAAAAATGTTCAATGTCCTTATATGACTGAAAAGTATTGAAGCTTTCCTAAAAGTGTTTATAGATTGTTGTTTCTTAAGATAATTCGGCAAGGAGTTCCAGATCCTTTCCCGTATCAATTGCAAGGATCTTCCCCCTTCGATTTCACGGCGAGCCTTCGACCTAAAGTTAAACCGCGCGGGGTACCTGACCGGCGATTGTCGACAACAATATGATCCAGTATCTATAGCTCTTTGAATTTTATCTGTAATAAAAAGTATAGCTTGCGTTGTGTTCTGATTATAAATCTAAAGCCAAATTGTCTATCATAGAGACAACAAGTCTTTGTGAAAAATGTCATAAGTCTTGAAATCATGAATTTCTCATGAATTTTGCTAAATACAGAGAGAAGTGAGAATTAATAATAGATGTGCGGCATAATTGATATGGTATAATTGATTATACCATTGTTCACTTTCATAAAGGCCGCCTCCTAATTTGCATAATTCGGAAGATGTTAATCGATCTGTAGCGGGAAATCGATTGCTACCTCATAAAAGATCACAATAAAACTAATCATTGTTTTCAGTTTTTGGCACAACGTGGAGAAATCTGTCGAGATATTGGAATTTTTAAATGTTTTAAATGCAGAAAATACATGAAAGCGAGGCTACAAAGGCTCATACAAATCTCTCATTTCAAATGGATGTAACTTCACTGTGTTTTACGCTACGGTCCTCAAATCTTAAAAGATCGAGAAATTAAATGTCGAAAAGTTTTTTACATGGCAATGTTTTTGATTTCTTTCATGTGGATAAACTGTTAAAACAGAAATACGCATTTATGAAAGCGGTCTATAGTTTCGTTACTATTACCGCGCGGCCAAGAAAACCCTTTCGAGATTCAAAACCGGACTGACGGCTCACGCGAGAACTAAAACCAGATAACGGAATACTTACATTCCTCCTTAAATGTCTACATCCTATAAACTACCAAATTTGCGAACGAGTTTGCGGATGATACAAAGTCTGTAGATATAAGAATGTGTTTCGAAATTTGATTGTGTGGTAAATTAAGAGATCCACGATATGAACAAATAGCTGTCATAATGAACAGTGTAATTGCTAGTCTCTTGTTACATTGAACTGTCCTGTGTGAAGGAAAAGACTTAAAGTAAGTCAGCGTAATAGGCATGGCCAGGTATATGATGATGAGTCAAAATACGGAACATGAGAATATTCAACAAGATAATAATAGAGTTTGTTATGGAAGAAACCACATCGTTTCTCCAGAGGACAAATTGAACTGATCCGAGACAACATTGAAGAACAGCAACAGACCAAGCAAACCCAATCCCAACTGATGAAATAACACTTCAGTGTCTTCTGTCATGCGGTGCCTAAATGGCCACAATGTAGCATAGACTCTTTCCACTGCAACAGTTAACGTTGTTAGCGACGATATCGAAGCTGCACCGGGAAGTATACGGTACACAGTATTTGGGCCACTCCAAACCATTGAGAAATAATTTTTGTACCAATTGTTATACGGTATTACCGCTGCTGCATTTACTGCGGTGGTGACGCCAGTAAAGAGGTCAGCAGCAACTGTCAGACTTATGAGAAGATAGCTTGCCTTGTTTCAGTACCAGGAACTTATTCTTCAAGAAGATGCTGATAGCTATTGAGTTACCGACGATAATCACTACAGACTCAACAACAAGAACGATGAACCAATCGATGCGCTCGTTGTACTCGAGAGTGGCTTTCTGAAATAAAAAACAGATATTGATCAATTGAAACTAGAATGTTCTATATATAAAAGTACAATAATTTCCTATTTTAACGCGATGTGATACACGTTATAATGCCGATCCTTTCTTACTCAATGCTATTTTATATTCGTGGAGGACGGTAGCTAGTCCATTACTGAGCGGTAAATAAATTAACAATACTTAAAAGGATCATAGAACTGAAACACTGTGGAAGTTATATTCGATCGTACTTCCCAGTCACATTGATATCGGCCTGGTTTTTGAAAACTACAAGTGACGACGCAGAATTAAGAACTGCTATAATATTCATTTAAAAAAAGTACTTAATAGATACATGGAAATTGTCTCGGAAGTTCTTGATGAAAAAAGCTTTAAGTTGTTAAAGGAATTGCAATATCATAAAAGAGTCAAAAAGAGTGACCTCTGTTACACAGAAGTAGTGAATCCCACTATATCAATCATACAGAATTAAAGATCGATCAGTTTGTATTTCAATAAAAATCTTTTCATGTTTGCTATCAATAAATTAACATCACATTCGACCTGCTGCCCTCAACGTCTTTCATTAAGTGAAAATGATTGTTTTAACTATCAAAAATAATGCCAATGATAACCTTACTACCAATGGACAGATCGAATGGAAACAATATATTCTTTCCGCAATTCCATATTGAAACCTTTATGAGTGACAAGTGAACTATTCATATACTGATTTGTTTGCGAACATAATTTTTATGTTTTCCGGCTGGCTAGTCTTATTGTAATGAAATTATATGATAATAATAACAACTTTATTTACGTGTCAATCTACATAGCAGTATAACAACCACTAAATTGGGACACCCATATGTAAATAATTGTTGCGTAATAACCCAGTGACACGCACGTGTGATTGGGTAGAGGAGTCACAATTCAATGCACCCCCCTCACTGAGTAGTGGTAGCAATGTGACCTTTCACTCACGAGAGAACACATATAATTTGATCTCCCACCCTCCTCCCCTAGCTTTTCCTGACCACAATTTGCATTTAGGCGTTTATGTTGTCCTCACCTTTACTGGGCTAACATAATTTACCAGATTGTGAAAATTTTATATCTGACAATTTTGTTATGCAATAAAAGCGGCTTTGGGTTTTTGCCTTCAAACCATTTTACTCCAAAGCACTTGTGCGGTGCATATTGCTTACCTGGTGCCCAGTAAACTAGCTCAGTCAATGCAGCAGTAAATTAAAAGTGATTAACGTATGGTATCGCAGGGGAAAACATTAAAAACACTCCGAAACTCATTCGATCGTACGTCACATTGGTATCCTGGTTCTCGATCAGTTTATTTGAAAACGGAAAGTGGCGTCGAAGAATAGCTGATAATATAGTGGCGTCTACGAATAGCAGTTTCAACGGTATTGACCCGGACATCTCCATTTCAATGTAATGAAGCGCTATTCAAACGACTGTGTTTCTAAATTAGTATTTTTTAGGGTTTGAAATCCGCGATTTAGTAATTTTTAGGGGTTGTCCAAGCGAAATCCATTTTTCAGGGTGATGGTTTCTTGTATCAGAAGTTAAAGAATTCCAAAGTTTTGAACCCGAGTATATTGAAGAGAACGTAATCCATAGTGAGTAGTTTTAACAGCTTTTAAATATATATCATTAATTTGAGATTGACGGGTAGGATAGGAGTGAATAAATCTGTCATTGGATACGTACTTAAAATAGTCATTAAAGCCACTTGGTGTTAGATTAAGAGACCACTGAAAAAGAAATAAAATAATTTGAAGATTAATAACGTCGTTAAACTTAAGCATATTGAAGGATTTAAAGAGAGGTTCAGCTAGCGGCTCTTATATTAAACAATTCGGATTGGGCTTCCTGAGGTGCGCGGTGAAAATGGGGCGAGGAGAAAAGGGAAGGATGGGGGAGGAAAAGGGGAGACAAGGAAATAAGAGCTTTTAGAGTTCCCCGCGTTCGTCCACGAACGCAGCTCTCCTATTGGCTAAAAGTGAAAAGTGTCCATCAAGTGATCGATCTTGCATTGATCAGGCGACGGATATAGCTGAAGCGGTAGATTTTTCAGGCTAGATGCGCTAGAGCTGTTATAAAGTGTACGCTATGATTTTCACATCCGCTTGAAATCAGAAGATGAAGCGGTGAACTGTTTAATTAATCTCTGCAAGACTGCAATTTGACGGAACTTATATAGAACTGATGGAAAGCATTTAAACCTGAACTGATATTTACATCGGTATCCGGCGGTCGTTTCGCCCCAACCACAGGCACCCCAAGCTCAAGTTGCAAAAATATAACTTTATAAGGGTTTGTATGGGAACGTAACGAACTCCGTTTACTATTTTTTTTGAATAAAAATGCCTGGTACCTTGCCACTGTGATATCTTAATTGTGTCACTGTTTCGGAAAAGAAAACCCGGCTGAAATCAGCTTAAACCCACCCAACAAGGAGAGAAACATGACACAAGATATCACAGTAGTAAGGTAAGTCATTTTTAATAATCAAAAAAATTACAGTATTTCTGGCTAGTAAGCGGAGTTCGTTACGTTCCCATACAAACCCTTACAACCCGTTATATTTTCGTAACTTGAGCTTGGGGTGCCTGTGCCCCAACTTGTAACAATATTATGTGAAAGGTTGTCGTTCTAAAATGTCAGATTTAACGACTGCTAATTCTTTACATCTTGATCCCAGTCGGAGTTCCTCAGTTTTGATAACAGAATCCGATCGGCTGCTAGTCGCAGCTGAACTATTTTTAATTTTATTGCAATTATACTATTCATTATATTTTCCTTATTTAAGCTATGCTAACCTGTTATGGGGAATGCTCATTCTACAACTCTTGAACCCATTGCAGTTTTGCAAAAAAAAGCTATTCGTGCAGTACTGAATGACAAACTAAACCTTTGTTTCAAAAATAACTTGCCTGACACTAGATGACATACATAAACTTCACACCAGTTTATTTATGTATGACATCTTCCACAAAAATATTAGTGAAACATTTATTAGTATGTTTACCCCTCTAACTGAAATTCACTCGTATGAAACCCGTCAAAAACCTGTTATAGTTAGAACTGACTAAAGGAAAAGATTCATTAATCATAACGGCATCAAAATTAGAGAAATGATTCTTCAACATATCAGATCCAAAAACTCATATCAAAATCATTGCACACAGAAGAGGACATTCAATTGGTATTGGTCATCGTTTGAAGTATATGCGATTTTATTTGAGAGAGATAACAACTTCAGTCGCATAACAAGTTACTTTATAATATGGCTTACCTGTTGATACCAGAACTATACGAAGGAGAATTCTCTGCTTTCGTTTTGACCGCTCCAAAAATACTGGATATAGCCCGGTAACCTCCAGAGAATCAGTAACTGTTACATATCATGTATTACAAATAAGGTATACAAAAAGTGAAAGACATCACTGTGGCCAGAAAAAACGTACCGAAAACCCTAGGGGGGAAAAGGTTAGAAAATTTGGGTGGAGCCAGATGTAATTCCGTCCCTCCACAGGACAAGGAAATTAAGTAGGAATTTACAGACGCATATATACATTGATAACTGTTACGTATATCATATATTACAAATGTATACAAAAAGCGAAAGACATCAATGTGGCCAGAAAAAAACTACCAAAAACCCTTGTTAGGGAAAAAAGGTTAGGAAATTTGGGTGGAGCCAGATGTAATTCCGTCCCTCCACAGGACAAGGAAATTAAGTAGGAATTTACAGACGCATATATACATTGATAACTGTTACGTATATCATATATTACAAATGTATACAAAAAGTGAAAGACATCAATGTGGCCAGAAAAAAAATACCAAAAACCCTTGTTAGGGAAAAAAGGTTAGGAAATTTGGGTGGAGCCAGATGTAATTCCGTCCCTCCACAGGACAAGGAAATTAAGTAGGAATTTACAGACGCATACATTGATAACGGTTACGTATATCATATATTACAAATGTACACAAAAAGTGAAAGGCATCAGTGTGGCCAGAAAAAAACTACCAAAAACCCTTGTTAGGGAAAAAAGGTTAAGAAATCTGGGTGGAGCCAGATGTCATTCAGTCCCTCCACATCGATAACTACAGATGTGATTAGGCTACATGTGTGACCATGAGGTCTTAATCTAAGGCTATAAATCAGAACTGAATAGCAGCGCCGCGCGCTCTATAACGCTATGTGTGGCAAAACTAGAAGTATCTGATACAATTGAAATGTCTAATGCATATACATAGCTATGAAATCTCTTGCTAGACTTAACCATTCTTCTTGTAACGACCGCTTAACGGTCTATGTTTATTATGATGATTATATTTTCTCGTGATCTCATTTCCGCTTTATAACCTCAAAGCGATAATCACCGTGGTATGGCTTTTCATTCGAACACGAACTCCTACATCGAACACGAACCCTTATATCGCCTATATCGGAGTGTCTAAAGGAGTGTAACACGAATCTAGAGGCAAGCGCAGGACTGATATGTAAGTGAATCTTTATCGTTATTGATACGTTAAGTTATGCCTGTATCATGTACCTATTTACACCCAGCACAGTGATTGAAATACGTGATTGTATAACCTTCTATAAGAATTGTATCTTACTTGATTGACCGAGTGACTAGAGCAATATTATTGTTAAAAGGTAGAAACGACCTTAGAAAGTATATTCAACCCGGGGGGGGGAGGGGGGGGGGGGGGGGGGGACTCCCCATAAAATAGACGGGGGTGCTCGACGTGAGAAATGAAATGGCACCCCTAAAAGATAGCAATATGGGCGTGGCTCACAAAAATTATCCCTAAAAGATAGCACTCCAAAAGACAAATTTGTGCAAACTAAAGGAAATAAGAGACAAAGCTCTGCCCCATAACCTCATCTTTAATATTCGGATGGATCAAACTCTATATCGAAGCCGTAAATACCGATTCAACTTGTGGGGTCTCATGCTCGAGGATCCAGCGCTATTTTGTCTCGGCCACAAAAATGTTGGGTCTCGGAGACCCCTAAAAGATAGCAGACCTTTGGAAGACCCCTAAGAGATAGCACTGCTAACGATTTTAACCCCTAAAAGATAGGTCGAGCACCCCCGTCTATTTTTATGGGGAGTCCCCCCCCCCCCCGGGATATTCAACTTATGTTATGGATTTGTTTAATATTATAGCAACAATCTAGATAATGTCCAAGGGCACCCAAGTTGTCTGCAGCTTATCTATAGCCATTTTAAGGCGCCTAGTACTATGTCTTTTGACATATTCTAGAAAGCTATTAGCTGTTCGGATTTTCTAGGTGGAAATCGTGTCAACCGAAAATACTATGGCAAAATATTCCCGGCCTACGAATTTGTTAGTAGTCTAGAACATAACAAGAATTTTCTAGCCCAAGTAACTTCATGTTGCAAAGTTTTGTGGAGGTACAATTTTTTTAGGGATTCTTTTTTCCTGTTCTGACTCTATTGATCAAATGAATTGGGACGTACGAATATTTTAGGGGAAACCTTTTAGTCTCCCTTTTCTTCTATAATTTTCTAGGGATTGAAAACAAATTTTCTAGCCAGTATTTCAGAAAACAATTTTCTAGGGACAATTTTTTCAAATCCGAAAGTTTTAGGCTAACTTACTCTCCCGAACAGCTTTTTAACCGAAAACTTCGTTGGGTGCCCTTGAATGTCGTGTAGTCACCACGTGCTAGCATGTCATTAGATCTGCGCAATATAATTTAGCGCTAACGAATTACCCTTTAAATTTGATTTCAGTTTACGGCTACTTATGGCTACTACTTGTTGACATGGAATAAAGATTACTCTTAATCCCAAGATATTCCTCGTCTTCACTTGAACAGCTAGTTGTTATATATTATATCAACCCGTAAAATAGTCCTTCGCAAAATTGAACATTCGAATAGGCCACGACACCTCTTGTTTCGAAAAAATAACTTTCAACGTCTGCTCCTATAAGCTCTACAGTAAACTTTTAAAAGGTAAAAAAAAAATGTTAAACGGCATAATTTATTAATCAATGTAATACTACTTTTTTTTGTTTTTCAGACAAAATTTGAAAATATTACAGTTGATAAGTATGCTATTTATATATATATATATATACATATAAGTTAAACATAAAAAAGAGAACAAGAACAACAAAGCACAGGACTACGTTACGTTTAGTATGTAACTATCAAAATGAAAAGACTATTTATTCTTCTCTTTTGCAATAAATAATTATATATCATATATAAAAATGATTTTATTCATAAAAACGGAAAATGTCGTAGGCATTCCCTAAAACTTACATTTATAAATAAATTTATTTGCTGCTACTACTAATTACCGAATATTACAGATGATGATTGTCAATACTAAGTATCTATTAATAATACTAATTATCTCAAACTAATCAGTACTTATTATCTAACACTAATACTATACATCCGTCTAATATTTATTATCTAACTCTAATGCTTATTATCTATCTAATTTCTAATACTAAACTAATACTAATGTTCAATTAGCTTCTCTTCCCTTCTCTTTGCCAACTTCAGAAAAACTCGAGAAATGAGTACGATTTCAAGAAATCGAGCACGATATTAACGGGATCCCCCTATAGTCTGGTCGGATATGGTATATTGGAGATCGAGTACGATTTGCAGAGATCGAGTACGATTTCCCAATTTGCAGAGATCGAGTACGATTTGCAGAGATCGAGTACGATGAGTTATCGTATACGTTTTGACATAATACGTACACGACACGTTTTCCCAGATAAGGAAGTATATAGTGAAATTATAACACGCTGGTGATTAAACTGAACAAGCAACCTTATGACCTTACGATATAAGACCTTCCTATTCGGATCATTCTTACGGTATAAAGATCGACATGCGGTCTTCAACACCGCCGAAATATCTTTAACTAAGAATCTCTACTAAAAAGACGTGAACACCAAACAAGAGTACCATAAATAGAAAACGACTAGAGGCAAACGATGCATATTCAATAATATTACAATGTTCAGTGAGTTACGGATTAATATTTGCCAAGATAAACGTTCTGTAGGGGAAACTTGTCTTTAGAGCTATATCTGCGCGACTCCTCCGGGTCTGGTGAAAGCAGACCCGCTGGCAAAGCGATGACCCTACGGATGCCGTAAACAGCCGACTCGGTGACCCCAGCACCCGTGTATCTACTATCTGCAGCGCTTCCAGCCATACTTGCTAGTGGTCTATATGATGCATTGGGGGAAGCTGCACTTTTGTAGTTGGTCGATGTCCTCTCAAATCGCTGTTGAATAATGTCCTATCTCAAAGGACAAAACAAAAGTTACCATCTGAAAGAAATCAATAAAAAAACACAGATTGATGAACATACGATGTAAATAATGACTTGTGAGTGAACGTATTGACTCCCATAAACTGGATACCGCCTGCTGGTCTGAGGCTCCATATCATAATAAAGTAAAAATGAAACATGATCAATATATACATATATAAATTTTGCACATCCGTTCAATATAACAAAAAGTTACCTAACGACAAAGACAATACTACTAAAATTGCAATGAAATGAGGTAGCGTAATAACTATAAGTTAGAATGAACTACAACAAAAAATGGAAATACAAGTTCTACTGATCTGAGCGAGAACTACATACAACGACTACATCAGTCAAAGTGGTCATGCACAGCCCTACCCCTGGAAAATGCACTCGACGGACACAAATGATCGTAAAAACGGCGGGTTTTATATATATATAAAAGTTTTCCACATAGAAGAATGAATTTTGGTAGGTGTATAAAGGAGTGTAAACAAAACATATTCTGATAAGTTAAGCTAATATAGCCATCATTATGACGTCACAATGACGTCATATATCCTTTTCTAATAGGTTTCTTATAAATTTTTATTACATCCAAAAACGTTTTAGTATATCTTTTTAAAATCTCTTGTTCATGAGAATAAAATTATCGAAAACCCGTTCTCAATCGGTTGAATTAAACAAAAGTTATTAAAGTTTGAATTTTGGTAATTTTCCCTTCAAAAATTGGCGGGAAATAAATAGTATAAAACCATTTATGAAAATGTCGCTTGTTTTAACTTTTACAATTTGAAATACTGATGCATCATATTTTGCACAATAATAGAGCTCTTTAGTAATAACAACGTGTTCTTTTTAGAATTTTGATTTTTTTTGAGTATAACAGCTTATAATTGAAGCCGTATTTTTTGTATACGTCATTATGACGTCATAAATATATTTGTGTACCCTCAGAAAATAGCCAGTTAAATCACTTTTTTTGGAATGTTATCAATGAAATGCATTTGGCTAACACTCACAAGTCATAGTATTCTCTTTAATAATATTTTTATAGTCGGCAATCTTATTTCAGCTTGAATGACTAATAATGACGTCATAAAACAGTAAATCGTCCATATCTTTGAATGTATTTATCGTAGAAAGTTCAAATTTTCGCCAAATGAATATATTTCATAAAAGCTTTCTGATGACGTAATATTTTTGAAACGTGTTTTAAAGGTTAATTTTCACCAAAAAAGGAGGCACCATTATGACGTCACAACAACGTCAGAATACCGAAACAATTGTCCGGAAAAATGTAGTCTTACTTTGTTACCAACCTGCCAACATTTCGTCAAATTTAGAGTTAGAAGTAAGGAAATGGCGTTACTTTTACGTTTTATGTTACACTCAACCCCGCCGTTTTTACGGTTATTCGTGCCCGGCACACACTGGTGCAAGTACGACGAAATGGCATTTCCAAGTTCTGCTGATCAGAACTACATACAAAAAACTGCACCAAGACCGTGAAAGCGGTCAATACATAGCAATACGCTGGAAAATACACTGAAAATACACTAGTGCTATAATTTACAAGTTCCAAGGGAACTACATAACGAAATGGAATTTACAAGTTCTGCTGACAGAACAACATTTTGATACAAAAAAATACACCAAGACCGTGAAAGCGGTCATACATAGCAATACGCTGAAAAATACACTGAAAACACACTTGTGTAATAATTTACAAGTTCCGAGGGAACTACATAACGCAATCGGGAATTTACAAGTTCTATTGATCAGAACTACATACAAAAAACTGCACCAAGACCGTGAAGGCAGTCACACAGCATGCAATATGCTGGAAAATGCACTGAAACACAATGGTGCTACAGCTTACAAGTTCGCAGGGAACTACATGCCGAAACGGAATTTACAAGTTCTGCTCATCAGAACTACATGAAGGAAAAGCGCACTAGGTCAACATGGCCAGAATGCCAAGGTTTACAATAATGCGGCTCCAGAGCTCCTTCAGAGCCTAAATCAATATGAAGTGCCAAAATCTGGAATCTTTGAAACCAGTAAAACCGGAAGAACGAGCCCGGAAATTATCAGTTAGGCGAGGCTTTCACAAATGGCGCAAAGCGACTACTGGCACTACAGTGTAACAAGGGCGCGATCAAAGTTCTTTGGCAGCGTAAACCTGAAGACGCCTTACTATGGAATCTGCAATTAGATGCACAGAGGAGGACATAACCAATCGTTATCTGAACTCCAATCCGGCCTGATCTGGATCCACGGGTTCAGGACTTCCAGGAATAACTCTCGGACAATGAGCTACAAATGACCGAACTCGCAACACATGGATACTACGTGGTGAGCAGCCTCCACCATTCCATTAGTTCCAGGATGAATGATTGAGTTTAGCGTTGTGGCCAAGAGTATCGTTCTGGGAAGCCATGGAGCGACCTCGATGTTTGGACCAGTTGAACTGTGAAGATTTCCTGAAAGTAACCTGCAGCAGGAAATAAGAAAGGAAACTTTAAGATCTCGTAGTCGGTGAATATGATTAATAGCGGAGTATCACAGTTATAGATAGAGAGCAAAAATTATATATATATATTATATCTTCTATATATTATAAATAGTATAAAGAAGAAAGCCATTTCTATATATAAATAACTAGAATAGAAGTGAGGTAAAGAGAAAATATATATTATATATCGTTGATTCGTGCGCAGCGCACCTAATTCTCACAGCACTTGGCGTGTGAATTCACAGAAATAGTATAGTTTTACTGAAACAAACTACATGACAAAATATGATTTACAAGTTCTGCTGATCAGAAAGACACGAAGATATAAAAGCGCACTACCTCAACATGGCCGTGCAATCTGATACGGCTCAATATCGTATCTCTTCCAGAGCCAAAGTAATAATAATAATAAAAAAATATACTGTATTTATAGAGGGTAACACTAAACAGTAAATACTGATAAACTTGTGGCCCTCGAGAAACGGTTAGACATACACAATTGAAATACACATTTTAAAGATATTCGATACAAATGTGATACAAAAGTCAGTATGAAGTGCCAAAATCTGGATTCTTGGAAACCAGTAAAACAAGAAGATTTCTGTTGGCAAATAAGTAGCCGAGCAAGTCCGGAAATTATCTGTTAGGCAACGCTTTCATTAAAGGGACAAGGCGGCTAGCGGCACTATACAGTGTAACAAGGGCCAAAATGGGCTGACATTCAACGCGGTGCGATAAAAATTATTTCGCAGCGTAAACCCGAGATGCCCTATTATGGAATATGTAATTACTACTAATTCAATCCCTGGTCTGGATCCACCGGTTCAGGCATTCCAGGAATGACTCTCGGACTATGAGCTATAAGTGTCCGAAATCCCAATACTAAGGAGAAATTAAAATAAATAAGACACATGTAAGTGCTGAATTACATGACTAGCATCGGAGACAATACGATGATAATGAATACAAACTAAGGACTAAATACGATAACCGAACCAGGAATAAAAAATGTGAAAAAACTAAAAGAAGTCTGCCTGCTAGGTTGTACGCGGCTGAAGAGAAACACGCTAACAACGTGTACCCTTAAATACCCTAACTACAAAGTATTACTAATGAACTCACAACCCAATTAACGCGCTTACCGTGGCACTTGCTACGGTACGCAACGCATAGAATATAAACTGATCAGCTATACGTTGTAACGCCGGTATTTTATTATTTTCGAGTGATTTGACTGGGCCGATACCGGAAGTGAGTCACCGGATATCGATATGTAGGCTATATGTACGCAATGTTAACGAATACTCAGACGAACAGTAAAATTCACTAACTATGATTTTACTTCAACTCGACCCAATTACTATTTAGAGCCACTTAAACTCCTCTCGTAATCCATCTTACGATATACTTCATTTATCTTATTAGTTTATTGTTATTATGTTTTTATCATGCAATAACTAGTCTTTAATTGCCCTATATCATTATGACGTCACGGCTTGTTTATGAGGGGGACAGAATCGACATGAACAACAGAATTTTGAACTAAATCTGCTCTGCTGAGGAAAATTTAACTTCGAATTGTCTGGTTTC
Organism: Actinernus sp. WN-2022; assembly: GCA_030867875.1. Taxonomy (NCBI): domain Eukaryota; kingdom Metazoa; phylum Cnidaria; class Anthozoa; order Actiniaria; family Actinernidae; genus Actinernus; species Actinernus sp. WN-2022. The sequence continues at coordinate 16,299,384 of JAOWCC010000019.1, read as the reverse complement.
CACATATCAGCTGGCTGTTACCGCTATTCTACGTTCTACAAAATGTATTTGATAGCGATTTCCTTTGTGTTGTTGCGGTTTTGTTCCCCTCCCACGACCGTGATACTGCGCGTTTAAATAATAGATTGTTTAGATTTGACGTCATAATGATATAGGGCAATTAATTATCAGCTTCTTGTCCCTATATCTCCTGCTTGTAAAGGTGTTCCTGACTCGATAACCCCTTGGTTTATTCAGGTCCTGCCTACTCAGTAATTATTGTTAAATTCCTTATTCGTTTGAGTGAAATAAACGTATATTGTATTGTATTGTATTGTATTGTATTGTATTGTATTGTATTGTATTGTATTGTATTGTATTGTATTGTATTGCATTCTTTCTACGGGAAGTGTCCCGCGAACGGGACACTTCCCGGGACACTTCCCGCTTGAAGTTGTCATTTGTCCCGGGAAGTGTCCCCTGGGGAAGTGTCCCGGGAAGTGTCCCGGGAAGTGTCCCCCAAAGTGGCATTTGTCCCGTGTGACAGGGAAGTGTCCCGGGAAGTGTCCCCCAAGGTGGCATTTGTCCCGCGGGGAAGGGAACTGTCCCGGGAGAGGGAACTATCCAGGTGTTTGCTTTGGATGATTGATTTATTAAAGTTTTTCGTTTCAATATCGTCTCGTATTTTTTCCTTTTTTTGGCATTCTCGAGGGGTTTATTAGATTACAGATATTAGATATTTCATCAAAACATTCAAGGCATAAAAAAAAAAATTTCCAATCTCCTGTGGGGTTCAAACTCTTGACCACGTTCGCCAATTTGAGAAAGACGGTTTCACAAAACGTTTTTGTTCAATTCGTATGAGTTATCGGAAATTTAGTCAAATTGTCACCCGTGTCGTTTATATTTTCTATTGACTATGATCAAATGATTTCAAAGCAAATGATTTTTCCACATAATTACTTTATTTAGGTATTTCGGTCTCTCTCAAGCAAAACTACCCTTAAAGCTACTCAGTACCGTTACGGCGTTAACGATTAAAACAGCGCTTATATAAAATCTAACTGCTCTGTTCATGCACTGCTCTGTTCACTGCTCTGTTCGTGTCAACGGATTTTATTTATTACGTAGCCTCTAAAACAACCAGAAGAAATGAAGCATAAACGAACTCTTTTAACAATGTGATGCATTTTCCTAAGATTATTACGGGCTAAGCGAATGTAAATGCAGACATTACGGTCACGCCCAAAAAAGCATCTAACTCACCAAATACTAAATTTTGTAACAACATGATGCATCAGTTACTGTGGCTTAGAATGCAAACACAGGCATTACAAACACGTTAACAGCATCATTTGCGCGATTTTTTAGCTCTCATTGTCGCACCCAAATGCATAGTTTTGCATTTGGTCAGAAGCCTGTGTTGCGCATCTTTCCCGAAGCTCAGCATCAGCATCTCAAACTCCTCATCTTTTGATGTTTGCATGACATGCTTGATGTCATGAGTTCTTGGGAGGCGGGTGCCTTTCTTTAGGAGATGGGAAAACACTCGTTGTATAACCTTTTCGTCTTCAATGCCCCAGTATCTTCGTCCAGAGCTGTTAGTACTGACCCCACTGCATGTTGGTGGAATTGTGTTGATTTCAGATGAACAGGTCTTGACCCATTGCACGACTCGATCTTCTTCTGCAGAAGTCGTTGGGAGCTCAGGATTAGGTGCAAGTGAAGCCAAATATTGAATCCGCTTCATTATCTGTTGATGACAATGAGACAATTACGTTACATAGCACTAACAATAATGATATACCGCTGCATTAATTATACCCTTACAACATACTAACCTTTTTATGATCAAGATGTTGCAACGCACAGCTTTGTTGGGCCTTTTCCTCGATTGCCTCTTTCGTTATAAGTAGCTTCAGATTGATCTCATTGGCAAATATTCTCTTGAGTTCAGCATCCTGATCATTATCAAAAGAAATTGGACGCCCACCATTTTCTGGACAGAGTTGGACCTCGTCTGCCAGATTTTCTTTTAAAAGAGCTGGTCTGTCGCTGGTTCTCTCTTCGCTGCACTCCAGATGAACTTTTACTGGGCTCTCCTGAGGCTGAAACTTCTTCGCCAGGCCTTTCTGTGCTATTACTGATCGTTCTATCGTGTCCTCCAGTATGTAGTACTCCCTTGCGGTTGACGGCTTATGAGTCATTAACTTACTGAGGTCCTCGCGATTTTCTTGTGACTCATTGCGCACTGACGTTGCTGCGGCCTGGCGGAACTTTGTAGGGAAAAGTCGCCCCTTGTCAACTCTTCCGTATTTAACACCTTGTGTATTGAAAATGGAAGATACCCGATTGGATTGGATGGGCGTTCCCGTTCTTGTCAAGAAAAATGTGCCATTGTCCATACCGGGCCTTTCCGCTGCTGCGATTGGACGAAAGATCGAAAGATATTTGGCCATCAGCTCATACATTTCCTTAGTTATAACTATTGGCGCTGGTCCATCATGTCCTGTCTTATGGTCCTTGACCAAGAGAACGTACCGCTTATCGTCATTTCGCCACTCAGCCTTCTCGAACTCAGAAACGAGGAGTCCTTCTCCTACGCCAGCACGCTGCGCGTTGGAGTGAACCATCATATAAATCAGATAGTCTCTAACCTGATTGTGCTCTCTGAGTGAATAATTCGTACCACTTGTCGATTTTGACAGGAACTCCTTGTCGGCTTGTGCTGCGTCAGACTTATTCATCTCCTGGATTTCCTTGAGAGTGAGAGCGGTTTGATATTTCTGTACTCGCTTTTCTGATCTTTCTTTCTTGAGATAAGGTTTAAGAGCTGTTTTCCAACCTGGGATCGCGGCTGCAGTCACTCGAAGATCCTTCTCCACTTCATATAACATCTTGATGTTGTTATTACAGTTAAGAGCGAAATGTAAGAAACCTTCCAGAGCGATAACATAGTTATATATTGTTCGCTTCTTCAGTTTTGCTACTACACCCTGTCTGGTCATGATGAAGCTGTCCCACACCTCTGTCTGATCTCGAAAGACCTCTAAGTCTAGTCGGCGTCCACTGGCCTCACTTAGAGCATTCACCATCCTATAGATTTTGCTCGTTACCTCATTTGCAATTGTTTCATTTTTCTTCATGCCCCCCTCAGGCCTTTGCAAATGCCTCCAGAACTGAGCAAGTGTAGATTCGAGGCGGTTTTTACTTCGGGATAGCTCAGACCATGGTTTTGTGGTTGTTCTCGTTCTGGAGAATATTTCTTCTTCATCATCATTCTCCCCGCTGTCCTTGTCCTCTTCATTTTCATCCCGCTTTTCTTTTGGATTGAAACTAGAATCGTCGCTATCACTTCCTGGATAATAAGTGGGATCCTTATGTTCTCCGTCATTCGGCTCAGCTGTTTTCTGTGTCACAGCGGAAGCAGCAGACCATGGTTTTGCGGTTTTTCCTGTCCTGGATAATACTTCATCTCCATTAGCTTTGTCCTCGCTGCCCTTGTCTTCTTCATTTTCTTCCCTCTTTCCCTTAGGGTTTTCGCTTTCCGGTACAGTACTTTTCAGGTGAAATGTGGGATCCTTGCCTTTTCCGTCATTCGCCTTAGCCGTTGTCTGCAACACAGCTGAGGCAGCAGATATGGCGGCCTTATAAGCTGCAGAGTGTTTGGGGTATTTAACGGGATGAGCGGCTGTCAGGTGCTTGTCCAAGCGATAAACTAGTTTCTTACACGATGGGCATGTCTTCCTGGGCCTTACATCTTTGTTTCTCTCCCCTGCTTCGATCCTAATCTTCTTAGCGTTCTTTCTATCCTGGACCCCATGCACTGTGATCAAATGTCGATTCAGGTCTTTTACACTTGCGTCGCATTTTGAACAGGGGTGAAGCTTTCGTTTGGTTTTACGTGTCGGTTTGGTAGTGGGACCTTGGTCATGACTGGAATGCCCCGCTTCAGGATTAACAGCTGTGATCAGGCTCTCGGCGTCTTGTTGCTCATCGCCAGTGGAATGAAAACTGCCTATCTTAATGAGCTCTCTTGTGATGGCATCCCCCAGTTCCTCGTACTTGAAAACAAAAAGAATAGGAATGAATACAAATAAGGATTAACAATTGTACTTGAGTTATCGTGTTGTGTGTAGAATCGATTGAGAATGCATGCACTGAATAGATCTTGCTAGCTTGCAGTATTCCTTGATGGAAAACGAGGTAAGATTTTTTAAATGATACAGAAAAATAGGGATATCAAAAGTATCTTACTCGATCGCTTTACTTTATTGTAGGACCACACATTTGATATTTTTGACAGATATTTTTGGGGGTTTGCAAAATTCAAATGTTCGATGTTTGCGCTTTACGCTTTGTAAACTACACGTAATCCATTCATTTAGAACCATGTATATAGTAGTATGTATCAGTCTCTGATGTTACTCACGTAGTCATTGTCAATATTCTCGATAGCATCAGCGATGTTTTTCCTATACTTCCTCCGGAAATTGTCCTCAAGCACCTTTTGAGTCTTTGCGAGAAAGGACTCAATAATAATAGCACCGCCACTCTGTCGGTAATCAGTGTGAAAGTTTATGTTAGACTTTAGTCAAAGATTTTAAAACAGTAGAATCCTGCTAACTCGAACTCTCAGAACTCGAGCTTTCCGCCACACTCGAACTGAAGATAATTTCCCTTTGCTTAAGATTCGTAGTAATTCTCCCCCCCCCCCCCCAACCCCCGATAACTCAAACTAAATTGCATTTGCTCTGACATTCCGAGTTAGCTGGATTCCACGTATATATTTCTCATCAACCGTCTTCTACACTGTTAATTGTCATATATTTCAGTTATGGACCGAGTTTTGCCCCTTTTTTGAGGAAAAAATTAACAGGAAAGAAACGAGCAACCATAACTAATGAGACGGTTAAAGTGCAAGTAAAATCAAAACACGACATTAAATTAGTTTGCCCAAATTTGTATTTCCTAAATATATGTTGTCTAAATTAGTGTTTTTCGAGCACAGGACCAGTAATTAAACGATTTTAAAAGCTGGATTGCTAATAAAAGGGGGTGCTTATTAAAATAACGTGATCAACCAGTGGCCGCTTATTCGAGAGGGGATACTTAGTTTAAAGGAGGGAGCTAATTTGGATTTTTTACGGCAAACAAGTATAAGCGCTGACAGGATGGTATTGGCCATCCAACGAGCGTTTGGCACTGTCAGGTCTCTCTAGATCCGCACACTAGTTGCTTTTATTTCTTATAAATAAAGGACTGAATCAGTTGTCGCAAGATACAGATCCTAGTAGCAGTGGGGCCGGGGGGAGAGGGAGGGGGGCAAAATTCTTAAAAGAACAAGTATCACATGAATAAATTCTCACCTCCTTGACTTGGTCTAAAAGTTCCCGACAGTGAAGAAATAAGTGAGAATATTCTTGCTCGACAGGCAGGCTGGAACTTGCAGAAAACATCTAAAACTAAACGAAATTGCATAACTTATATTAACTTTAACCTAATATTATCAACAGGCCAGTTGGCGTATCGCTACCTTTTATCAAATGAAAAAATATCCTAAACACACAGACTGCATCGATCCATTTCTCCCGAAGTTCGTTATTCCATTTTAGATTATATGTTTCACTAAGCACCGTTCAAAATTCTATCTCATTGTGAATATGCAATCTCTCAATTGAATTTGTCAACTAAATGCTCATAGTTCTGGAAGACTTCAGTTCACCAATATAATTCGTATATTCGACTTGAATAATCAGTTCAGTGGAAACCCAATATTTAAGCGGTTAAACGACATCAGAAAACGACTTTTGCTCAAGGACGGCAAAAGAGAGGAGAAAAGTAGAGTTCCTAACAAGATCTATAGATATGCAACTAAAACACAATTACATAAATAAACAAATAAGGGAAGTTAAGCCTTAAGCTCTAGAAAGTAAGCTTTTCAAGTTAAGTTCAAAGCCGGCAACGATCGAGTGCAAAAACCGGCAAGTACTTACAGACACAACAAACATGCGTTGCGATTCTGATTTCGTACAAAATATCCAAACAGCTAATGACAAAAATAGCTCCATAGTATGTGTAAAATACTAGATCGAATTATGTTTTGATAAAATTGATGTCGAGATTGCGATAATATGTCTTACCTCGTGAAACGACGGCACCACTAGCGAAGAGAAATACAGACTGGAGAGAAGTAAGCATTGCCTCGTGCATCAGTTGGAAACGAGGAACGGGAATCGCTGGATTCCTGGATTTCATGGAACCACGTCCATGGTAGGCGTACACGTCCATGGTTATAATTTTGAAGAAAATACGCCAAAACCTAACTTTACTGAGCACATGCATGCTAAAAAGCCTTTAATCTAAGATGCATAAACCGAATATTCTCCTTTCCCATGGTTTCGACGATGTTTGAAGAAATATAGCCCACGCCACCTTGCTTGAGCCTCTAGCCAAAACATGTTGAAAAAACTCCCATGTTAACAATTTTCTATAGCGTTTGCATAACCAGATGAGGCACATATTAAACAGATTCATCAGATGCTAAAATGGCTTATAAAAACTGCTAAAATATATGAGAATATTGCTTTCGCACATTTGAAATCTTGGAATGGACAACTGGATTCCTGGATTTTAAGGAATCGTGTGCAAAAATTACGGTAAATATGTTCAAAATATCTTCATTGGAAAAAGCATTTTCCCCCAGTTTCTACAGAATCTTACTCAGAGACACTTATAAAGTATCAATATTGCACGTTTTGCCCACCTGCTTTCCGTTGCCATGGTAACACTTTTTCGTGTTTCGGCCGATAATTTCTTTAGAGAAAAGGTCAAAATCTACATTTTAACACATTCATGCTAATAACCTTTCATTTAAGATGCAAAAACTGGATTTTTAGCTATTTCCATGGTTTTGCTGAATTTTAGCTATAACTCCTCGCCACCTTACGTATGCTTACAAGCAAAAACTCTCAAACTTCAAAAATTCGCAAAATACCCAAAAATCGCTAAAACGAAGTGAAACTTAGCAGATGTGTTTATTTTAATTATTTCTATTTAATGATTAAATAAAATTGACAAGGGAGAGTTATTAGGGGGTTGTCATGGTAACCAGCCTATATTTTATCACGTGATACCCCCCTTTCGTCATCAGTGTCGCTAAAATAAAATTTTATTCCAAACGACGTGCAATATTGATGGCTACTCAAACTGAAGTTTTCGATTTCCAATTGTTTCAAATTTTTTTTTTAAATGACTTCAAAGTTAACGGGAAGTGTCCCGCGGGCAAACTAGAAAAACATCGCTAAAATTGTTAAAAATGAATCTAGCAATAAATTATTTTAGAGGCCTACATGTTTTACCTTTCGACATGGTCCCTGAAGATATCTGCTCTAATGGACAGTGTTTTGGAGAATCAAAGTGATTTTTGTTTCCGAGGGACACTTCCCTCTTCTCGTACTTGTTGGGACAGATTTCGGAAAAACTGCGAAAATTCCATCCAGGGGCATTTTGAAAGGCTAAAACTTCACAGACACACAAACCAAGCTATGATGCTGTTAGTATATGAAAATTAAATGTTTATCTCAAGTAATCTGGAAGTTATAATCATTCGAACTTTTTTGAGATGATTTTTTTTTGGAAGAAGTGCACCAGGTCTCGTTGCAGACTCAGACATATACTGGACTTTCTTTCCAAAATGTCCAATGGCATTGTCCCGAGGCGTAAATGAGCTCCATTACAGCCTGTGTTACTTGTAAAAGTGCTGATTTAAGTGTGTATTTTGCTCTGAAAGTTTCGAGAATTTGAATTAAAATTTCGAGTTTTAGAACGACTATCGGGAAGTGTCCCACGAAAAACAGGTTTTTGTTAAAAAAATATATTTGCCATTGTCCAAGAAATAAAAAAAATATACACATGGAAATTCGCATAGGTAAGCTACTTACGACTAAATTTGAAGATAAATGAACGATAAATGTAGGCATTTTTCGAAGAAAAGCTAATACAAAATCGCGGGACAAAAGTTGGCATTAGACACAGGTGTATTGTATTGTATTGTATTGTATTGTATTGTATTGTATTGTATTGTATTGTATTGTATTGTATTGTATTGTATTGTATTGTATTGTATTGTATTGTATTGTATTGTATTGTATTGCATTCTTTCTACGGGAAGTGTCCCGCGAACGGGACACTTCCCGGGACACTTCCCGCTTGAAGTTGTCATTTGTCCCGGGAAGTGTCCCCTGGGGAAGTGTCCCGGGAAGTGTCCCGGGAAGTGTCCCCCAAAGTGGCATTTGTCCCGTGGGACAGGGAAGTGTCCCGGGAAGTGTCCCACAAGGTGGCATTTATCCCGCAGGGAAGGGAACTGTCCCGGGAGAGGGAACTATCCAGGAGTTTGATTTGGATGATTGATTTATTAAAGTTTTTCGTTTTAATTTTGTCTCGTATTTTTCCTTTTTTTATGGCATTCTCGAAGGGTTTATTAGACTGCAGATATTAGATATTTCATCAAAAAATCAAGGCATGAAAAAAACAATTTTCCAATCTCCCGTGGGGTTCAAACTCTTGACCATGTTCGACAATTTGAGAAAGACGTTTCACAAAAACTTGTTTTTGTTCAATTCGTATGAGTTATCGAAAATTTAGTCAAATTGTCACCCGCGTCGTTCATATTTTCTATTGACTATGATCAAATGATTTCAAAACAAATGATTTTTCCACATAATTACTTTATTTAAGTATTTCGGCCTCTCTCAAGCAAAACTACCCTTAAGGCTACTGGATACCGTTACGGCGCTAACGATTAAACAGCGCTTATATAATCTAACTGCTCTGTTCATGCACTGCTCTGTTCACTGCTCTGTTCATGTCAACGGCTTTTATTTATTACGTAGCCTCTAAAACAACCAGAAGAAATAAAGCATAAACCAACTCTTCTAACAATGTGATGCATTTTCCTAAGATTATTATAGCAAAGCGAATGCAAATGCAGACATTACGGTCACGCCCGAAAGGGCATCTAACTCACCAAATACTAAATTCTGTAACAACATGATGCATCAGTTGCTGTGGCTTAGAATTCAAACACAGGCATTCCAAACACGTTAACAGCATCATTTGCGCGATTTTTTTAGCTCTCATTTTCGCACCCAAATGCATGGTTTAGCATTTGGGCAGAAGCCTGTGTTGCGCATCTTTCCCGAAGCTCAGCATGATTTTTCGGTTTTTCCTGTCCTGGATAATATTTCGTCTCCATTAGCTTTGTCCTCGCTGCCCTTGTCTTCTTCATTTTCCTCCCTCTTTCCTTTAGAGTTTTCGCTTTCCGATTCAGTACTATTCAGGTGAAATGTGGGATCCTTGCATTTTCCGTTATTCGCCTTAGCTGTTGTCTGCAACACAGCTAAGGCAGCAGACATGGCGGCCTTATAAGCTGCAGAGTGTTTGGGGTATTTAACGGGATGAGCTGTCAGGTGCTTGTCCACGCGATAAACTAGTTTCTTACATGATGGGCATGTCTTCCTGGGCTTTACGTCTTTGTTACTCTCCCCTGCTTTGATCCTGATCCTAATTTTCTTAGCGTACTTCTATGCTGGACCCCATATGCACTGTGATTCAGGTCTTTTACACTTGCGTCGCATTTTAAACAGGGTTGAAACTTTCGTTTCGTTTTACGGGTCGCGGTTTGATAGTGGGACCTTGGTCATGACTGGAATGCCCCGCTTCAGGATTAACAGTTGTGATCAGGCTCTCGGCTCCCTGCTGCCAGTGGAATGAAAACTGTCTATCTTAATGAGCTCTCAGTCTTGTGATGGTATCCCCCAGTTCCTCGTACTTGAAAAAAGAAAGAATAGAAATGAATAATAATCGCATCGCATCGCTAACAAGGACGAAACAGCTGTCCATGGTTGCCATACTGCACAGGTAATAGGATGACGCGCATGCGTGTGAGGTCGTAGACTGGTGTGTGTAAGACAGTGTTTGCAAAATGGCTTTTATTTCCTATAAATAAAGGACTGAATCAGTTGTCACAAGATACAGATACTAGTAGCAGTGGACCGGGGGGGAGGGGCGGGGGCAAAATCCTTAAAAGAACAAGTATCACATGAATAAATTCTCACCTCCTTGACTTGGTCTAAACGTTTCTGACAGTCGGGAGCGACGGTGTAGAAATAAGTGAGGATTTTCTTGCTCGACAGGCAGGCTGAAACTTGCAGAGAACATCTAAAACTAAACAAAATTGTATAACTTATATTAACTTTAAGCTAATATTATCAACAGGCCAGTTGGCGTATCGCGAAAACACAACAAAGATGCGATGCGATTCTGATTTCATATAAAATATCCAAACAGCTAATGACAAAAATAGCTCCATAGTATGTGTAAAATACTAGATCGAATTATGTTTTGCTAAAATTGATGTAGAGATTGGGATAATATGTCTTACCTCGTGAAACGACGGCATCACTGGCGAAGCCGAGAAATACAGATTGGAGAGAAGTAAGCATTGCCTCGTGCATCTGTTCGAAACGGATCGGGACATCGCTGGATTCCCGGATTTCACGGAACCACGTCCAGTAGCGCGTACACGTCCATGGTTATAATTTTGAAGAAAATACACCAAAACCTAACTTTACGCACATGCATGCTAAAAATCCTTTAATCTAAGATGCATAAACCGAATATTCAGCCTTTCCATGGCAGAAATATATAATGATAAAATGTCCGAAGACTACTGTAATGCTGATCAAATACAACGCTTGTCGAGGTTTATACGATATTTCGGCTGCCCAGTACCAGCCTTCTTCAGGTTTGTTTTACATTGGAGGTCACAAATGGATACAAGGCTTATATAAATTGTTAATTACGTAACTATGAGCGGAAATTACAAAATCGATGACATATGTTTTATACAATAGTAACACATAAAAGGAAATTACGAAATAGGTTTGAAAAGATTTTGCAGATCCGAATATCAGCCGACAATAAAAGTCAAACGGTGAAATTACATTTCATCACGTCTATTCCTTCCGAGTGGTTCGAGGGTTTTAGCTTTATAGATGATATGGCGCTATATAAATATGGCCATTATTATTATTATTATTATTATTATTATTATTATTATTATTATTATTATTATTATTATTATTATTATTATTATCGCGTTTAGAAAGGAATAAGGAGCATGTCAGTACTAGAATGGTTAGGGCTGAGAAAATGTTCAGAAACGGCTGTAGGTTTAGATTTGATATTAGATTTATCTACAGGTCGTCTGTGTTCGTTAAAACGATATTTGAGGCATCGTTTTGTTTCTCCGATGTATTGTGAATTACAAAATGTACAGTAGTGACATTGAACCATGTAAATTAGGTTTTTAGTATTACATGTAATGTGAGATTTGATATGGTGAGTTTCGCCAGTAGAAGAAAAAGTGTATCGAGTGAGGCTATGTTTGATGTAAGGGCAGGTAATGCAGTTTTTTTACCGCAGCGATAAGAGCCGGGTGGCAGTGGAGAGGTGTTAGTAGTGTAGAAATATAGTCCATGCCACCTTGGTTGAGCCAAAAAAAAATGAAAAAAATGCCATTTTAACAATTTTCTCAAATAGCGCTTGCATTAATCAGATGAGGCACATCTTAATCAGATTCATCAGATGCTAAAATGGCTTATTAAAACTGCTAAAATATATGAGAATATTGCTTTCGCACATTTGAAACCTTGGAATGGATTCCTGGGCCGGGTTGTTCAAAGCCCGATTAGTGCTAATCCAGGGTTAATTTCCATGACAACCAATAGGTTCTGTGCAGAGTTAATCCAGGATTAACACTAATCGGGCTTTGAACAACCCGGCCCTGGATTTTAAGGAATCGTGTGCAAAAATTACGGTAAATATGTTCAAAATATATTCCTTGGAAACAGCATTTCCCCCCCAGTTTTTACAGAATCTTACTCAGAGACACTTATAAAGTATCAATATTGCACTTTTTGCCCAACTGCTTTCCGTTGCCATGGTAACACTTTTTCGTGTTTCGGACGAGAATTTCTATAGAGAAAAGGTCAAAATCTAAATTTTAACACATTCATGCCAATAAACTTTCATTTAAGATGCAAAAACCGATTTTTTAGCTATTTCCATGGTTTTGCTGAATTTTAGCTATAATTCCTCGCCACCTTAAATGTGCGTATATGCAAAAACTCTCAAACTTCAAAAATTCGCAAAACACCTAAAAATCGCTAAAACCAAGTGAAACTAAGCAGATGTGTTTATTTTAATTATTTCTATTTAATGATTAAACAAAATTGACAAGGGAGAGTTATTAGGGGGTTGTCATGGTAACCAGCCTATATTTTATCACGCGATACCCCCCCTTTTGTCATCAGTGTCGCTAAAATAAAATTATATTCCAAACGACGTGCAATATTGATGGCTACTCAAACTGAAGTTTTCGATTTCCAATTGTTTAATTTTTTTGCAAAAAATGACTTCAAAGTTAGCGGGAAGTGTCCCGCGAGCAAACTAGAAAAACATCGCTAAAATTGTTAAAAATGAATCTACCACTAAAATATTTTAGAAGCCTACATGCTTTACCTTTCGACTTGATTCCTGGAGATATCTGCTCTAACGGACAGCGTTTTAGAGAATTAAAGTGATTTTTGTTTCCGAGGGACACTTCCCACTTCTCGTACTTGTTGGGGCAGATTTCGGAAAAACTGCGAAAATTCCACCCAGGAGCATTTTGAAAGGCTAAAACTTCACAGACATACAAACCAAGCTATACTGCCGTTAGTATATGAAAATGAAACGTTTATCTCAAGTAATCTGGAAGTTATAATCATTCGAACTTTTTTGAGATGATTTTTTTTTGTAAGAAGTGCACCAGGTCTCGTTGCGGACTCAGACATATACTGGACTTTCTTTCCAAAATGTCGAATGGCATTGTCCCGAGGCGTAAATAAGCTCCGTTACAGCCTGTGTTACTTGTAAAAGTGCTGATTTAAGTGTGTATTTTGCTCTGAAAGTTTCGAGAATTTGAATTAAAATTTCGAGTTTTAGAACGACTATCGGGAAATGTCTCGCGAAAAATAGGTTTTTGTTTAAAAAATATATTTGCCATTGTCCAAGAAATAAGAAAAGTATACACATGAAAATTCGCATAGATAAGCTACTTATGACTACATTTGAAGATAATTGAACGATAAATGTAGACATATTTAGAAGAATAGCTAATACAAAATCGCGGGACAAAAAGTTGGCATTAGACACAGGTGTATTGTATTGTATTGTATTGTATTGTATTGTATTGTATTGTATTGTATTGTATTGTATTGTATTGTATTGTATCGTATTGTATTGTATTGTATTGTATACTAGCACAATTCTGGTTGTCTTCTAAGTCACTCAGCAAATCCCTAACATAAAGAAACAGCTCATGCAATTAAGTTTCTGATTTTTTGTCTACAAGGATTACATACACGGTCGAACAAACCGGATGATTTTGCAACGTTGAAGCCAACCGACTTCGCACAACGAAGCAAACACTAACGCGCCACAGATAGCCCAATCCTAAAAACCACCCATAAGAGCCGGTAGCAGGCTCAGTGTATCCGAACTCACGGTGGGCACAAACGACCATAAAAACGGCATCAGTTCTATATTTTAAAAAGTTTTCAATGGAGACGATTGAATTTTGGTAGAAGGATGTAGAATCGCAAAAGGAATATAACCTGATTTTTTAAGCTATGTTACTGCCATCGTGACGTCACAATGACGTCATTTATCCATTTGTAATACGTTTCTTGCAACTGTTCATTATCTCTAAAAACGAAATGTCGTATATTGTTAAAATCTACTCGTGATGAGAATGAAGGAATCGAAAACCCGATGTCGATTGGTTAAGGAAATCAAAAGTTATGAAAGTTTGAATTTTGTCCTTTTTCCCGACAAAATTTGGCGGGAAATAAACACCACAAAAGCTTTTATAAAAACATCGCTTCATTCAATTTTTAGAGTTGTTAATATTGTTGCATGACATTTTGTTCAATCATAAAACACGTTGGTGGCTAAAATCGTATGTTTTTTGAATTTTGATTTTTTGTCTATAACCGGCTTAAAATTGAAGTCATATTTTCGGCAACGTCATTATGACGTCATACTTTTTTATACATGCCCTTAGAAAAAAATCCTTTGAGTGATTTTCGAGTTTTAGTGATGAAATGCGCTAGTCTGGCACTCAAAACCCACATTATTTTCTTTTCTTGATTTTTTAACAATAGGCAGCCTTATTTAGGTATGACACCTGACGTCATAGCAACAGTCATTCCTCTATAACTTTTGCTGTAATAGTCGTAGAACGTTCAAATTTGCGCCAATGGAATGTGTGTCATGAAGGCCATTTGATGGTGTAGTCTGTTTGTAACATCTATTAAAGGGGGAATTTTACCAAAAAAGGAGGCATCACCTATGACGTCACAACAACGTCATCATACTAACATAAAACACCTAAAATATGTAGTTTCATTTTGTTAACAAGTCACCAACATTTCTTCAAATTGAGACTATAAGTAAAGAAATGGTGTTAATTTTAATTATTTGTCCACGCTCACTGATGCCGATTTTGACGTACTTTATGCCCGACGTGACTAGTCGTACTTATGTAAGAGGGTGTTGGTGTCACACAAGAATGCCGGTTTCAATGGCGCTTCATTACATCGAAGTGAGGCATTTGGGTCAATACCGCTGAATCTGCTATTCGTAGACGCAACTGTAATATCTCCTATTTTGCCGTGATCTCTGGGACAACTGGCCTCGCTCTGGTACCATTGTTACCAGACTTCTTACCGCGCGGGATTGAGATCTGAATCTGAGGTGAACATGAAGAACTTAGCAAATTTCCTCTGGTTTTCCGTGGTGTGGACTCTTATTTACCACGATTTACGTCATCACATCGTCAAAATTTGTTGTGGACTCACAAGGCGCAGACGTACAAAAAAAGTTTCGTTACAAAGCGTGACAAAGCGTGACAGCTTTGAAAGAGCCAGCATTGTCTATAACTTTCTCGCGTCAGCACCGTTGTCTGGACTCTCATTTACCACCGCACATCGACCAATCAGATCGCGAGATTACCGGCAATTGTGGTAAAAATATTATTCTAAGTTCAGCACGATAGTTTTTATATAAAAACTATATTAGCTTTGTCACAACACGTATTCTGTCAAATTATCGTGAACAGATCGAGTAGAGAAATTATAATGAAACTGAATGGGCTTCATTTACACGTAAATAACTCGCACTCTGGTTGGTTAAATTACATTTTCCAATCCACAGTTCCATGGTGCAATATCAAATCTATTATGAGAGAAAAGATCGAAGTATAATGAGTTTTGGCAGGGCTCCTGGTTTTGGTCTGTCAAATCTCACTTGTGCATGGGAAAAATACCAGGTTGATACGGTAACGACCTAATTGATGTGATATCAGTTAACTGTTATAGTTAAAAAACTCTCGTTCGGAAAGTAGGTGTTTGAAGGGCAAGAACAAACGCCTAAATTTTAAAAGTGGTTACCTCGAGATCCTTCAAGTGTTGTGTACTTGTCACTCACTAACTGGACCGCCATTTTGCACGAACATTTAAGATATCTACATCCCCTGTACGGAGAATAATTAAAGTCCTGACCTGTGATAGGTATATATTATCATTAACTACTCAATCCATTAATCTGCACATCGAATTGTAGGCCAACTACATGCTCTTCGTTTTAACGAAGACGGAAACTAACCCTATTCAAAATACATATAAAAATGTGTAGTTTGTGATCGGTCTCCTTGTACAGAAGAAAGTCCAACATGGAATCGTCGAGGAAGGATAGCAGTCTCGATTACGAGGAGCGCATTGCTTGGTTCATCGTTCTTGTTGTCGAGTCTGTGGCGATCCTCGTCGGTAACTCAATAGCCATCAGCATCTTCTTGAAGAAGAAGTTCCTGGTGAACAAGTCAACTTATCTTCTCATAAGTCTGACAGTTGCTGACCTCTTTACTGGCGTCACCACCGCAGTATCTGCAGCGGTGTTAATACCGTATAATGGCAGTGGTTACAGAAACGAAGGCTATGGGATAAGCATAGGCCAAGGCGTGTGCTCGTTTCTTTCCGGCCCAGCTTCAATAACGTCACTAACAGCTATTGCAGTGGAAAGAGTTTATGCTACATTTTGGCCGTATAGGCACCGCACGACAAAAAAAAAGTATTATTTCTTTAGCATTGGTTTATCCTGGTGTTTCGCTGTTTTTCAATGTGTTCTTGGATCCATTCGATATACTCCGTCGAGCAAAGTAAAAGCCATTTCTGACATTTTGCTTCTCTCTTGCAATGTTCTCTTGTTGGGCAGTTTAGCATCATCATACCTGGCCATATTCATTAAATTGACGTTCCTCAAATCTTTCCCTGCACACAGGACAGTCCAGTGTAACAGGAGACTAGCAATTACTCTATCCATTACGACAGCAATTTCCAGCTTATTATGGATACCAACAGGAGCAATAATGGTTTATGTGAACATGTTTTGCGGCAACCACGAATGCTACTTTCAAATCTCAAAGCACATTCTAATATCTGCAGACTTTGTGTCATCTGTAAACTCGATCGCTAATTTGCTGGTTTACACGTTTAGGATGAGGGCATTTAAGAAGGAATGCAATAAAATATTTTGTATACGCCGAAATGTTGGGATATTTAGCAGCTGTCGTGTTGGTCCTGCGTAGAAACAGGTTAATTGGTTCTCTCGCTAACTCAGAGGTTGGAAATCCACTTCTCCTAGCTCACAATATCGACAACGTAGCTCACAATATATTATCAATCAATCAGTGACCTTTATTTATCCACGATAAAGTTTAAAGTTTGGAGCTTGTGGGATCGTGACTTAACATAAATGTAATTAATTGCTCCAAAGTCCTCTCTTTATTATCTAAACTAAGTAAATCTAAAGCAACTGGCTTAGATAAAATCATTTGCTAGACTTCGTCGTGAATGTGCTGACCTGATCGTTAACTCAGTCTCTCTGCCTGATTTTTAATCGTTCCATTGTCACAGGTATTTTCCCTGAAGAGTGGAAGTGCTCAAAAGCCAATACCCTTATTCAAACAGGGTGAGCCCGCTGATTTGAATAACTACCGCCCCATTTCAATTATTCCTGTTGTGGCGAAAGTTTTCGAAAGGATAATTTACGATCAGGTCTTTGCGTTTCAGTAACGGAAAATAACTTACTCTCAAGCCATCAATCAGGATTCAAATTCTACAGTTACTGCATTACTTGAGGCCACTGAAAATTGGGCATACAATATTGATCGCACGGCAATGTGAACGCCGTTCTTTTCTTAGATCTCAAGAAAGCATTCGATACAGTGGATCACGATATTCTGTTATCGAAATTAAACGAATACGGCCATCAGGGGCGCCTCGAATAATTGGTTTAAGTCTTTAGTTACTTGAATGGCCGCAATCAAAAATGTTTTGTAAATGGTTGTTTCTAGCAAAACCATTTATTATCCTGCGGTATTCAACAGTGAACAATTTTGGGGCCGCTATTGTTCCTGTTCTACATTAATGACTTACCAAACTGCCTCTCTCATTCCCAGCCTCGAATGTATGCTGACGCCACTCACTTAACTTTCGCAAGTAATACTGATATTGATGCCATAGATCGTAATCTGAACCAGGACCTTAATTGTTAATGTTAATGAATGGCTTATTACTAGACTCCGCATCTCTATTTAGTATACCGGAGAAGAAGAAAAAACGGTCGATGAGAATCTGTCTGGAACATACGCATTGATATTAAGTTGTGTAAGAAAATATTATTCCCTCTGGTATCGGTTCCCTCAAGCGCATTAGACCATTTGTCCCGCAAAACTCTGCAGTTTATTTGCAATTCACTAGTGCAAGCACATTTTGATTACTGCATGTAGTGTTATGTGGGGAAGTTGCAATAAAACCCTTGCTAATAAACTCCAAAATACGGCTCGGGTTTTAACCTTTTCCAGCTACTGGACGCTAATGCTGATTATCTCTTTGAAGCCACTTGGCTGGAGAAAACTTGAAACTCAACGCCAAATTCATAAAGCTGTTATGGTCTATAAATCGCTTAATGGACTCGCTCCTGACTATCTTCGTTCGAAATTTGTTGACCGCAGCAGCGTTACAAATTATTCCCTAAGAGACACTGAGAGCAAACTTGCTATTCCTCTGCCCAGCACCAACTTTGCTATATTTTCAAAAGTTTCCAAAGTAGAAGATTGAATTTTTGTGGGAGGATTAAGACGGATGACCAAAACATCCTTTAAAAATAACCATTCGAGTAATTTTCGGGTTTTAAAGAGGAACTGTACTTACGATACACTGAATAGCCACAATATGGTCTCTTTTATGTTTCTTCACTTTAGAAAGCATGACTGATGACAGACCCATGACGTCAGAAAATGTGACGTCACAGGAATCTTCAGTTCTTAATAACTCAGCACATATTTATCGTATAGACTTTAAAATTGCGGCAATCAAAAACACATATTCATGTTGTTGTGATAACAAGCTTTATTTTAAACCTATAGGTAACGTAGAATTTGATCTTAAAAGGAGTCGTTCGTTATGACGTCACAATAACTTCAATATACAAACGTGTTTGATCCTAAAGACGTTATTTCATTTTAATATTAACATACGAAAATTTCGTTAAATTTGACAGCGAATTAAACAAAATATGCTGGTTTATATATTTTTGTCTCGCTTCGTTGTAATCTATTTTGAGGTAACTTATGTCATGCGTGCACGGCTTTGTTATTTGAAGTCTCTGGGGATTGATTGCAAGTCAGCAATACTTTGGATAAGGACCATTTTGACACTTTGGAGAGCCTTTAAGGAAAGTCAGTGTGAAAGGAAAAGCGTAACGGAAAGAAGCTCAGTCGATCAATACATTTATTCACGTTCCGACAACTATATGAAACTACTGTGAACTCGCACTCTGATTGGTTAAATCACATTGTGCAATGCACTGTTATATTGTGCAATATCAAATCTATTATTGTGAACGAAAAGATCGAAACACCAGGAGTTTTAGAAAATTTGATTCAAATCCCACTACCTGGGGAGCGGCCAACACAAATCCTTTCCACCTCTATTTTACAAGGCTGTCCAATGATTAAACACCAGCAATACACGTCTAAAAGTTTTATTGAATATACCTTTTCCGCTTGGCTCAATGTTGTCCCATTCAGATCACGTGACCATCCCCTTGTGTATTGTTTCTTTTATTTCTGGTTCATGCGTGAGATGATACATTGATATGGAAACACTTCCGAGAAAGAATATTATTCACGAAAGATTTAAAAGGGGACAACATTGAGCCAAGCGGAAAAGATATTACACTCGGGGTTAATACGCGGGAACGACCTGGAATTGTAAACGCGACAATGATTATAGCTTTAAAAGCTATCGACTGGAAAGTAGGAGTTTTAAGTAACAGAACAAAGGATTGAATTATAAAAGCGGTTCATCAAGATCCATTTAGTTGTTGTACAACGAACATTGAAGATATATACATCTCCCTTTACCTCTTGTGACGGGTATAGAGTATTTACTGGGGAAAGAACAATAATCTGAACATCAAATTTTAGGAGAACTAAATTATTTTCCTTAAAACGGAAATTAGGTGTTTAAATAATAGAGATATCAATTTCTAGTTGATGATAGATCTCCTAGAAAGTCCAACATGGAATCGATGAGGAAGGAGAGCCCTCTCGAGTACAACGCGCGCATCGCTTGGTTCATCGTTCTTGTTGTCGAGTCTGTGGTGATCCTCGTCGGTAACTCAATAGCTATCAGCATCTTCTTGAAGAAGAAGTTTCTGGTGAACAAGTCAACCTATCTTCTCATAAGTCTGACAGTTGCTGACCTCTTTACTGGCGTCACCACCGCAGTATCAGCAGCGGTGTTGATACCGCATGATGTCAGTGGCTACAGAAATGTTGACTTTTATGGGATAAACACAGGCCATTCCGTCTGCGCGTATCTTTCCGCCCCAGCTTCAATAACATCACTAACAGCTATTGCAGTGGATAGGGTCTATGCTACATTTTTCCCATTTAGGCACCGTACGACAGAAAATAAGTATTATTTCTTGGGCATTGGATTATCGTGGTCTTTCTCTGTTCTTCAATGTTTTCTTGGATCAATTCGATATATCCACTTGGGTAAAATAGAAGAAGTGGGTGCTATTTCTGACATCTTACTTATGTCTATCAATGTTCTTTGGTTCAGTATTTTAACATTATCATACGTGGCCATGTTTATAAAACTGACTTACTTTACATCTTTTCGTTCACACAGAACAGTCCAGTGTAACAAGAGACTAGCAATTACTCTCTCCATTACGACAGCAATGGCCGTCATAGCGTGGATACCAGCAGCAGTAATAATAATTTACTCAAACAGTAAAATCTCAAAGCACATTCTAATATGTGCAGACTTTGTGTCATCTGCAAACTCGTTTGCTAATTTGGTGGTTTACACGTTTAGGATGAGGTCATTTAAGAAGGAATGCAAGGAGATATTTTGCAAACGCCGAGATATTGGGACGTTTTGCAGCGGCTATAGCTTTCGAGTTCGTCCTGCGTAGGATTATGAAAATCGCCAATTGAAAACCACCCTATTAACTATTGATGACAATGGTTTTCATTAACATATAAAGAAGCCTTAGCCATGTTTTGTACTATCATAAAACACGATAGGCATTTGAGAACATGAGAGAAATGTTAAGGCACAAGCCGAAGGCGCGTGCTTTCAATATTTCTCGAGTGTTCTCAAATGACCAGAATGTTTTATGATAGTTTAATGTTCAAATTTCGTGCATTGTACAAAATCCAAGCATGTGATTGGCTAATGAGCGTGCATTATTGGTGACCACAGCACTCGACCCAGACCCTCTCTTACCTAGGGAAAGGAGACCTAGTCCTTCAATTAGTTACGTGTTTGGACGGCTTGAAAAACCTCATCGCATATTAAACAGTGAAAATGCAGACAATTACTAGAAAGGTAACGGCAGGATTGAACTCTGTTGCCTGTGTGACAGAAGATATATATTTTGAGGCGAACATTTGCATAATCGCTAGTAGTCTTACTTAAGAAATGGATTGTATTTCCGAGACCTTACTCTGTCAATAAGAGGAGAAAATTAAGCGAGAATTAAGAGTGGATGGTTCGAAAACCCAGGATATTTGATTTGGAAAATGTTTGCATCGGAGCCGAGCACATGGCCGGAGGCCGGTTTCGAGTCAAGATTTCAATTCACTGCCCCACTGGAATCTGCAGGTTAGTTATTTTCGAATGAAAGAAACTATTAAAGAAAGCAGACTATCTAGGAGTTAAGCCAGCTAAATAATTGATATTTGAATACATGGCTCCAAGAGAAACGTTTTTGAGTTAAATGTACAATCATACTATTCGCCTCACATTATGTTTTCAGGCAAACATTTGCATAATCGTTCGTAAGAAATGGCTGATATGCAAGCGCTGGAAGTACAACAACTAACAAGTCAACATGTGTCTGAGTAAACAAAAGTTTCTACAACACTCTAGCAGTCCAAACTGAAGAAATGGATTTTATTTCCGGCGAGACCTTACTCTGTCAATAAGAGGAGACAATGAAGCGACAATTCAAGTGGAAGGTTCGAAAACCTAGGATATTTTTATTTGGAAAATGTTTGCATCAGAGCCGAGCACATGAAGGCCGGTTTCAAGATTTCAATTCACTGGAATCTGCAGGTTAGTTATTTTCGAATGAAAGAAACTATTAAAGAAAGTAGACTATGGCTAGGAGTTAAGCCGGCTAAATACTCGATATTTTAATACATGGCTCCAAGAGAAACGTTTTCGAGTTAAATGTACAAACATGTACTCGCAAGGCGTCAACTAAACTGACCGAACGCCAAAGTAAATTATTCTTTGCAAAGTTATCTACTTCTGTTTTTATTCATTGTCTATTGAAATGACTTTTCTTTGTGGAGATATTTACCGTAAAATGATTTAATTCATGCGAAATATTTGACTTCTTTATGAAATTGTTATTGACAACTGATTTCAATTGAAATTCACGGCTGACAGTGCACTCAGTTTGAATATTATAAGGGTTAGAGACTTTATGTTTGTGCTTTATCGGAAAAATACAGTCACTTGCTGACTGTACGATGAACTCAAAATTTCTTCATACTGCATTCGGCCTTCGGCCTCATGCAGTATTCATTATTTTTCGTTCATCGTACAGTCAGCGCGTGCCTGTATTTGTCGATAAAGAACTCACAAGCAGTCTCTAACCCTTACATAAAACATGGATTTAATTAAGGCTTCTTGATATGTTTTATAATATAGATTTACACGCGCGATTAAGGGAATCCGCCAGTTGAAAACAATAAAACACGGCAAACCATGTTATATACTCTGATAAAACATGTTTTTTTAGCCAATCAGAACGCGCGTACTATCGTAACTATATTACTCAAGCATGTTTAGGCTTGGTTTATTTCTTGAGCTCTTGTTGTTCTTATGAAACACTCTAAATTCAATATATTTGTCGTTTTTAAATGAAATATTATAGAAATCTTAACTTAGGTGGTAATCATGGGTCTTAACATTTTAGGTTAGGTGTTTTGAAAGTCACGTGACCTTAAGGCTGATAAAACAAAGAAATGAAAATGGCCGGTCAGAATGCATTGTTAAAGTAATGATTTCTTGATTAGCTGATCACACTTCTGGTTGTATTTAAAGTTCTGTTTGGAATGGTTGACCCAGATAGATTGGAGGTGAGAAGATTGCGAAACGAAAACTGTTTCCAAGAATAGGTCACAGTGTTATCAGATATACAAGAAATCGTTATTTTAAAAACGCAATGTGACCGGCCCATTTTGAGATGGATGTTCCTTTTTTATAATCACGTGGTTGGTCACGTGACCGATATTTTACCCCAAAAACATGTTCAAAAGACTGGAATCACTGAGAGTAATTATATCCACTATTATTGTAGAATTCGGACCAATATAAGCCACTCTAATCAATACAATAGCCTTAGCCTCGATTTCATGTTCAAGTCATGACTTACTGTAACATGCTTGAGTATAATATTCAATAACATCAAGAGCCCATAACCAAGAGCGAGAATCTTCCATACTACCCCTATGCTACGGCATTTTCACAAGTTAGGTCATTTTTAGAACGGTTTCCCGCTATTATTGGGTTGCAATCATTCCTAAGGGAATTGAAAATCACAAAGGAGTAGCACTGCAGACGTGTTGTTGGTATAACAAAAGAAGCTAATGAGGCATCCTTTGTTCCACCACAGTGTAACCCACTAATTGGCGGCGAAAATAATCTAAAAAAGTCCAACTTCTGATTAATATGTGCTTTTTTCCAAAAGGAGAGCGAGAACAGATGAAAGCACGAGGCCGATTCGGCCGATTTCCCAGCCTTATAAATAAATTCACAACACTTAAAAGGATTATAGAAAACACTGTGGAAGTTATATTCGATCGTACTTCACATTGATATCGGCCTGGTTTTTGAAAACTACAAGTGACGTCGCAGAATTAAGTACTGCTATAACATTCATTTTAAACTGAAGAAGTACTTAATAGATACATGGAAATTGTCTCGGAAGTTCTTGATGAAAAAAGCTTTAAGTTGTTAAAGGAATTGCAATATCAGAAAAGAGTCAGAAAGAGTGACCTCTGTTAGACAGAAGTAGTGATCCTACTATATGAATCATACAGAGTTAAAGATCGATCAGTTTGGCTGCATGTATTCTATTTCAATAAAATTCATTTCATGTTTTCTATCAATAAATTAACACCACATTCGACCTGCTGCCCTCAACGTCTTTCAGTAGTGAACACGATTGTTTTAACTATCAAAAATAATGCTGATGATAACCTTACCACCAATGGACAGAATGGGAACAATATATTATTTCCGCGATTTCATATTGAAACCTTTATGAGTGACAAGTGAACTATTAATCTACTGATTTGTTTGCGAATATAATTTTTATGTTTTCTGGCTGGCTAGTCTGGTTGTAATGAAATTATATGTAAATATTTGTTGCGTAATAACCCAGTGACACGCACGTGCGATAGGGTAGGCCGGAGTCACAATTCAATTCACCCCCTCACTGAGTCGTGGTAGCAATGTGACCTCTCTCTCACGAGTGATTACCTAGTCATTCACTTCCAATTGTCATCGAGAGAACACAAAATACGTTGGATCCGAAGTGAGGACCTATACTTCATTCAAGCCACTTCTAAATGGGAGGGTACCGTTACTAACAGGAAATGCATATGGTTTTCCACCCCTCCCCCCTAAGTTTTGCAGTTTTGCTCCTCACCTAGCTTTTCCTGACCACAATTTACATTTAGCCGTTTATGTTGCCCTCACCTTTACTGGGCTAACATAATTTACCAGATTTTGAATATTTTATATCTGACAATTTTGTTATGCAATAAAACCGGCTTTGGATTTTTGCCCTCAACCATTTTACTCCATGGCCAAAGCACATTGCTTACCGGCAGGGGGGAACGGCATTAAAAGCACTCTGGAACTCATTCGATCGTACGTACGTCACATTGGTATCCTGGTTCTCGATCAGTTTATTTGAAAACGAAAAGTGGCCGCGTCGAAGAATAGCTGATAATGTAGTGGCGTCTACGAATAGCAGTTCAGCGGTATTGACCCGAACGCCTCACTTCAATGTAATGAAGCGCTATTCGAACGACTGTGTTTCTAAATTAGGCTCAATCCCCGCCCGGTTTCTGGGAAACTACCTACCCATCCCTCAGTTGGATGTACATCGTTCTATTTTAAAACTGGATTAACCATTAAAGGTTAGGGTGAAGTGTTGGGGATGGGTGGGGTTTTTACAGAAACCGTGATTGATCCTAAATTAGTCGTGCTTGTTAAAGAGGGTGTTCGTGTCATGCAAGAGTGAGGCGTTCGGGTCAATGCCGCTGAAAATGCTCTTCCTAACGCCACTGTAGCATCATCTATAGAGGTAATCGGCTAACGCTGTTGCCACCCAATTCAGATCATGTGATGTAAACAGATGCTACTCTGGGGAATTATTCCTTTTTCATTCTAATCATAATGCGGTCATGCCTATCTGAATAAAATTAATTTTCAAAGAGTCAATTCTCTAGAGTAATGTGTGTTTACATCACATGATCTGAATTGGGTGACAACAGAGTTAGCCGATTACTTCTATTTACAAGAACTGTATAGCATTCATTTTAATAGAATAACTCAAAGGGGCTGTGTACATGTGTCACGGTGTGTGGTCTTTATGTTCGCCGAGTCCTGGCCGGACACAGTTATTAAGGACCTTACGCAACCAGGACGGCGACGGCAGTTACGACGGGAGGTAGAAAAAAATTTTCTCCTGATATCTGGTGTTTACTAGTTCCATTATTCCCTTTTAACTACGTTTCACATCCAGGTCTTCGAACAATATGACTGATAAGCATCAAGTTTTGCTCACGCCGAACGAGAAACATAGTGATTTACTTTCTTACGTTTGCGCTCTCTTGTAAACGTAAACTTTGGGATTTCACGTTGTGTTTTCCAGACAACGGTTGAAATGTAGGCGACTGCGTGCATTTTCACGTGCGGTTATTGTAGTATTGTTTTTTGCCGTCTTCCTTGACGTTGTCGTCCTGATTGCGTAAGGTCCCTATTATCAGTACTTTGCATATGAACTGACGAACCTCGGACACATGTGGGACGGTTAAAATCAAAGCACATATGGGAAAATGAGTTATTTTTTTATAAACGACTGTGCAAAGACAGTCTTCAAAGACGATACTGCGTGTCGTTTCAATCAAGACTTGAGAAAGGAGACTGTTTATAATAGATAGAACATCGACGCCAGACATGCGCACCAACACCATGGCATTGTCCTTTAATATATTCATGGAGATTGTCTCGGAACTTTAAGTCGCCTTAAAGAACGATGAACCAAGCGATGCGCTCGTGGTACTCCTGGGCCCGGTTGTTCAGAGCAAGCATAAGCGCTACCCCGGGGTGAAATTGCCACCGAGGGTAAACTGTGCAGATTACAATTACAGATTTCGCGCTATCCTAGGGGTAAAGTTACCGGCCTCGCTTCAACAACCAGGCCCTGAGTGCTCGTCTTGTTGGATTTGGCCTGGGTTTTTTTGTCCAGAGATCTTCTTCTCTATTTTATTAGCAACGCTAGTGGGACATCTTTTTACCATCGAATGTTATCGGCACTCATATGAATGTTGATTATTCATTTCTCTCTCGTTATTGGTGGAATCGCGTCACGTGTCAACTGTTCTCCGCCAGATGACAGTTATCAGCGAATCATGAAACCCCCGGCGTAGCACGTGCGAGAGCTCCGGCCGTAAAATATACGATCTGAAGGATGATAAACACAATAACCTACTTTATGACTTGGAAATATAATATTGGACACTGATGTGTTGATTGAAAAGTGAGAGTTTTCCTCGAACTTCGCTCTGGCAAACCATAGACGCAACACTCAGTCAAATCGAGAACATTTTTATTATTCACCTATTCATTTGATATAGAATCGATATTAATGCATGATTAAAAATGGGTTTGTGACAGGCACTTTAATCAGTGTCAACTCGTGTGATATGGGATTTAAAATTTATCATCCCTCGTAAAGCTTGTCATTGATTATCCCTTTCGCTAAATGTGTTAAAACATCAAAATATGTACACTTTATCACAAAGAGAAAATCACTTCCCAAGTCTCCAATATTGAAAATTGACCAGGAAGTAATAGCTAAACAAAGCTTCACTAGTTATCGTGGAGTTTTAATTGGCGAAAACTTAACTTGGAAAGAGATATACACCAGGGCCCGGTTGCATAAAACCTCCACTTAAGTGCACACTTTAGTATAGCAGTTACTATATGGTTACTGGTTATTTTAAGTGTGTTGCAAAAAGTACACGTATCGTTGTCGTAAGTGGACAATTTACGGGTCCATTTACGTGTAAACTTACGGGACAAGCGTAATGAAAGTTGTTCATTATTACTCCGGCGCTGCTATGGCAGCAGCCGGAGTCTTAAAATGCAGTCTGTGTCTTTTTATTTTTATTTTTTTTAATGTTCAGTCCAGTAAAATTGTTGATCAGTTCTGACCTCTGCCGCTAACAATGTGGGTCGGAGACGCTGTGATCGAGCGATAAAGAGGAGGCATGCGCATTAGTTGAAAGATAAATGATAAATGTTCGCTTGAGAGTTTTAGAGGGTTTAAGGCTACCGTCACGACGTCATGAAGTACTTAATTTGCCTCAATCGTCTCTCTAACCGAATTATTAAACTGGAGGAAGTATTGTTGACTCAGGCGAAACTACGGCGCCTTCTAGTCAAAAACTGAAAACATAGCTATCAAAATACAATCCGGGATCAGATCTTCTAGTCAGACGGCAGATAAGAGGTCAAGCAATTAGACTAAACCAATTAACGTAAATGACAAGAGATCAATTTCGTCTGATATGACCAAGCTTTAATCTCATACAAGCGTTCAACGAAGACACTGGGTTTATAGGGCTCATGCTCCCGGGGGGGGGGGGGGGGGGGGTACTTACATGAAAAATGGGTATGTATGTGAGGCCAAGAGGCTCAAACCCTGACCCTGTTTGACCGAATCCGAGCTCCAAAACCCTGATTGCCCCCTTTTTGGAAAAAAAACAACCTGAATGCCCCTTCTTTAAATTGTTTTCAAAACAAGGTCGGATATATATCCCGGCCGGTATACCGCGTACCGGGATTGCATGCAAAATACGGAACATTTCAAGTCGGGACGTGGCATTGGGTAAACAAATCAGCAGATGAAGTACATAGATAAGTACTGAAGTACGGGAACCTCAGTGCTTGCATGAGGGCAGGCGATCAAAATGCGGCAACAGAATGTCTTTTTTTGACATAGTAGCTAAAAAAAACCTAACTGCCTAAAAAAATACTGAACCCCGACCCTGACTGCACCCAAATTATTCTCAAATCCTGACCCTGATCTGCCCAAATCAGGCCAAAACCCTGACCCTACCTGCCCAAACAGAGCTCAAAACCCTGACCCACCCGGGCGGCACATACATAATACGTCACAAACAGGAGTACCCCCCCGGGCTCATGCTTCACGAAAAACCTATTTTGCTTTCGTCTGTGCAAACGGTTACCGTTAAATTGTACTACACAACGCTCTCGCTCTAAGCACAGGCAGCCCAGACTCGACATATATTTCCCGCCTTTTGGGTTACCTGTGGTATGTTTCATAAGCGATCTCGGAAGAGTTTACATAATTGCTCCTTGTGAATTCTCTTTTCCGATTCCTACGAAATAAATCTTCAATAATAAAAGATTGATACTTAATGAAGTTTTATGAGTGGTTTTGGGGTGATTTGGGGACTTCTAAAGCAGTTTATTAGGCCTCGAGGTTTTGACCGTTGGCCGCGTGTCTACCTCATAGCTACAAATATACACAAGGTATGCAGCTTCGAGCCGCTTTTCATCGATCTGACCTCACTCGCCGCCGAAATTCGACAAGAAATTCAAATCAATTTCGCCTCTGCTTTCGGCACACAAATCCAGACATGTGTAGGCACTTCTCATCCACGTTTCAGGCCAAACGACGTGAAAACGGCCTGGAAAATAAATTCCGAATTCAAAATATTTCTCTCGGTATGTGATCTGCAGATTGATCGGTCCACAAATCAGCGGTAGACATCGCAGGCGGTGGTATACAGTTAGCAGAACTGCTGGGATCAAAACTTGCCGAAAAACGCTGAAATTGCAACTAGAGACATCCCATGGACTGCTGTAAGTATTGTCGCTTTTTATTCAATATTAGTGACTAAAAAAAATCCATACAAATGTTAGTAAATAAAGCCACTTACAGAGCTTGGGTTACCTGTGGTTTGACTGGCCAGATGATAACTTATTTAACTATAAGTTGCTTTCTACTTTGTGATTGTTCTCCTCCTGCCCTTCTAGATGCGAACAAGTCCGGTAAGTAATGCTTTTAAGCTGCTTTGTTTGTCGTTCACGTGAATGTTATGAGTTAAATCTTTGAAGAACTTATTTTGCAAACGCAGATCGTGTTTTTCTTGATTGACGAATGACCAAAACACGACTCTTCTGTTGAGAATTGGAAGTGTAAGATCCAAGAATATCAGGATATCATGCATATGTATATATTATGAGTGAATAAACGTGTTGTTATGTGAAATCCATGTTATCTTGTTCCAGAGGTATTAATTCAGATTTGTGGAATATGCAAATTAGTTGATTAATGCTGTCTGTGAATTAAGTTGTGCACACAACACGAAATAAATAATTTATATACAAATATTTGCAAACTTTGTACAAATGTAGTAATAAAAAAGCATATAATCATGCAAGCCACAATATTTCTTTTTTCTTTTAGTTATTTAATTTAGGGAATGTTCATTTCATATATGAGGAACAGGGACTCTTAAAAAATACTGGAGTTTACAAAGGGGGTTTTGTTTTGCACTAGGTTTTCCCTCTACGAAAACAATGTACAACTTCACATAATGAAGATGTACTAATAACACATGAAGATGGTTTTCCATGTTCTATAAATATAACAAAATACCCTCAAGGTCTTGACAAACTGTGGATGCAGGAGTAATGCAAGTCCAACTTTAATTTTACATGTAACAGTTTTTCAATACTTTGAAAGTATTATTTTGTTATAGGACAGGAGAACTATCTACATGTACATATCTATTTCATAATATAAAATTCTATGTACGAATTTATCATTAAAAGAAAATCAAGCACACCGAGCAGCCAATGAAATTGCACATTCTTAGGATGATGTTCCCGTAATTTATATTATAAAGCATAATAAGAGAATGTTCATTAATATGAGGAGGGGGCATGAAGATATCGGAATTGCGAGTACAATTTTCATAGCACCCCATCCATCATTTCAACTGTTTGAGTCCCCCCCCCCCCTCATAGTAGAGGGAAAACCTAGTGCAAAACAAAACTCCCTTTGTAAACTCCCTGTTCCTCATATGAAATGAACATTCCCTAATAACTAAAAGAAAAAAGAAATATTGTGGCTTGCATGATTATATGCTTTTTTATTACTACATTTGTACAAAGTTTGCAAATATTTGTATATAAATTATTTATTTCGTGATGTGAGCACAACTTAATTCACAGACAGCATTAATCAACTAATTTGCATATTCCACAAATCTGAATTAATACCTCTGGAACAAGATAACATGGATTTCACATAACAACAACACGTTTATTCACTCATAATATATACATATGCATGATATCCTGATAGTCTTGGATCTTACACTTCCAATTCTCAACAGAAGAGTCGTGTTTTGGTGGACGTCATTCGTCAATCAAGAAAAACACGATCTGCGTTTGCAAAATAAGTTCTTCAAAGATTAACTCATAACATTCACGTGAACGACAAACAAAGCAGCTTAAAAGCATTACTTACCGGACTTGTTCGCATCTAGAAGGGCAGGAGGAGAACAATCACAAAGTAGAAAGCAACTTATAGTTAAATAAGTTATCATCTGGCCAGTCAAACTCAAGGACGCCATGTTGTCGACAAACTAGTTTCCAAGCTCTCTCGACTGCACTGCGCGAAAGTAAGCGCCTGAGTGGAAGCGCCTGAGTGGAAGCGCCTGAGTGGAAGCGCCTGAGTGGAAGCGCCTGAGTGGAAGCGCCTGAGTGGAAGCGCCTGAGTGGAAGCGCCTGAGTGGAAGCGCCTGAGTGGAAGCGCCTGAGTGGAGGCGCCTGAGTGGAGGCGCCTGAGTGGAGGCGCCTGAGTGGAGGCGCCTGAGTGGAGGCGCCTGAGTGGAGGCGCCTGAGTGGAGGCGCCTGAGTGGAGGCGCCTGAGTGGAGGCGCCTGAGTGGAGGCGCCTGAGTGGAGGCGCCTGAGTGGAGGCGCCTGAGTGGAGGCGCCTGAGTGGAGGCGCCTGAGTGGAGGCGCCTGAGTGGAGGCGCCTGAGTGGAGGCGCCTGAGTGGAGGCGCCTGAGTGGAAGCGCCTGAGTGGAAGCGCCTGAGTGGAAGCGCCTGAGTGGAAGCGCCATTTGAAGCTCCCAGCTCACCCCTCCCCTCAAAACTGTTTTCAGTGGTTTTAACTCAAGAGTCTGTATGTACTTTCTGTTATGTGTCGAATATTTCTCACAGTCCTCCCCCCTCGGCGCCAAAGTCAGTGCGCCTGAGTGGAAGCGCCTGAGTGGAAGCGCCTGAGTGGAAGCGCCTGAGTGGAAGCGCCAACGTGTGACCCCTATCGGCTTCCGTAGATCTTAGCCATCTATGTCACGCGCCTGAGTGGAAGCGCCTGAGTGGAAGCGCCTGAGTGGAAGCGCCTGAGTGGAAGCGCCTGAGTGGAAGCGCCTGAGTGGAAGCGCCTGAGTGGAAGCGCCAACGTGTGACCCCTATCGGCTTCCGTAGAAATGAGCTATGTTACAACACTCTTTGGCGTTACCCTAGAATAACACAGGTATCCCGAAAATACATAGAGTACAGTACCGCACTGATAACAATAAGACAACACAGGTAGCCCGGGAATACAAAGTCGGAACGCAAACTGATAACACAGGTAACCCGGAACAACTAAGCCGATAACATATATTTTTATTATGATTTTGTGTTCATTAAATCCATTTATCTATTTTATATTTTATATTTTATATAATTTGTATTTTCACTGTACGTGTACGATGTGTTAATATATTTATATATTAATTATACTTTATTCCAATAATTTTAATTAAGTCTTTCTTTTCTTTTATATTCACTTTGTAACTCTGTAATCATAAGTCTACCTACTGTTTTTGTTCTATTACATTTCGTACAAATCAGGCTTTATTTTTCTTAAGTTCTATACATGAATGTAACCAAATCTACTTGCTATCCAACCATTTACGGCAGTCAGCTCGAAAGCTTGTACTCCTTTGACTGCCGTACACATATTACTTGTTCGACTTTTATTTTTCATGTAAACTATTCTACTATAACTTGCTTAATTTGTCACTTGTAATTCTTTGTTAAACAGTGTAAAATAAAAACTGAATTGAATTGTAAAACATAAATGGATACTCTCAGATTTTTTTGGTTGTAAAACAAATCCTACCAGCAGACATTAGATGTGTGCGTACTACCCAATAGCGATGTCACGTGCGTGGGTTCTTCTGCGAACAAATATTTTTATTGACCACAATCCGACAAATTGAGTATCAGACTAATCAAAAACATTCCTCGCATGCAACGATTCATGGGCGCACATGGGGTTACAGGTAGTAACACAATCGGCTGCTTTTGCAGCTTCACGCGGCATTTACACAGGTAACCCGAAACAAGTAAGACGATAACATAATTGTTTTGAATTGTAAATGTTGGTTAATTAAACGATGACGCGCTAGCCGGTGTTCTCGTGTTAACTCGTGTGGAGTTCTAGATCAGATCCTCATAGCATTTGGATGCAATGTGGTTTGGGCTGGGTACCTCACTGATAACACAGGTAGCCCGAAAATTCAAAGAGAGGCTACCTTACTGAAAACACAGGTGACCCGACACAATCCGAAATAGCTAGGTGCAACACAGGTAAAACCAAAATACATAGTGAGGACAGGCAACCCAAAACTGCTAAGACCGATAAAAGAAAAAAACAAACACAACGATACGCACAACGTTCAGCGTTTAAAGGCACAACATTCGAACAGTGACGACATTCGAAATCGTAAGTAAACTCTTTGATTTCAATTCCTCTCAATTTGTCTGTTAATGAACTTTTTGTTCTAATTATCGCTATATTTAATTTTAAGATCTCTGTGATATAGAGAACCTGGATAAATTATTTTAAAGGTCAATTAACTAACTGACATTGAATTCCAAACCATTTGTGTTGATGAGCTAAAGTGGTTTCGTCTAACAGTCTGTGAGTTTGAGAAGCCGGCTTAAAAGAGATTTATGTTGTTTTTCATTCACATCATTTATTGACATAGTTTTTGCTGGACATTTTCCAAAGATCAATAGAATTCAGAGTCTGAATAAGTCCTTGGATTTAATTTATTGCAGTGCATTACAGTTGAATTGCCAATATTCTGTTGTTCAAATCCACTGATTGTGCGTGTGCACTAACAGTGAGTTGGCTGTGTGCATACTAATAGCGTTGTGAACACAGGTAGCCCGAAAATACAAACAAAGGGTACCTTACTGAAAACACAGGTAACCCGATACAACTGGGCCAAGCTAGGATAACACACATCGGGCAGAATGGCGCGACACATCCGGATCTTAAAAATTACAGTACGCCGCCAAATTCGAAAATTAATTTGAACAGGACGGCCAATAATTTACAAAGGAAACAGTACAAAATGGCGAGTGGCATTGTATTGATAACAATAGGACAACAAAGGTAACCCGAAAATACAAAGACGGCACTCACTGATACCACAGGTAACCCTGAACAACTAAGGCGATAACGCAATTTTATTATCATGATAATTGCGTTCCCCTGGGATAACACAGATAGCCCGACAATACATAGAGTATAGTAATGTACCACATTGATAACAATAGGACAACACAGGTACCACGGCACACACTGATACCACAGATATCCCGAAACAACTAAGCCGATACCACCATTTTTATTATTTTATTCTGATTCTGATTTTGTGTTAATTAAAACATGAAGCGCTAGTGCACTCATGTTCACTCGTGTTCTGAATCGTGGAGTTATATTTCAGATCCTACTAGTATTTGGATCCTAGTATTTTTGTAATCCTAGGTACCCTGGCTTACGTGGTGTTGCTCGTGTTGATTCGTGTTTTACTTGTGTGCACTCGTATTCACTCGTGTTCTACTTGTGTT
The DNA here is from genome assembly GCA_030867875.1 of Actinernus sp. WN-2022. Lineage (NCBI taxonomy): Eukaryota > Metazoa > Cnidaria > Anthozoa > Actiniaria > Actinernidae > Actinernus > Actinernus sp. WN-2022. The sequence continues at coordinate 16,265,457 of JAOWCC010000019.1, read as the reverse complement.
CACAACATCTAAACAAATATGTATTATAAATATATAAGTTCTGCTATTATATTTGTCTGTGTTGCGCGTCTTTGAAGAGAAATTAGTTTTCAAGTTAGTTTTCAAGTTAGATTCTCCGCTGATAAATTTAGATCGGTGTGGTGGCTCAATTCAAAGCAAATTTCCCCATATTCAAGAAAACACAGTGGTTCGCAATTAGGAGCCGTTAGTCCAGCAAAAAAAAAGACTTGAGCCGTCTGAGCGGAGGATGCGAGGAAGGTTACAGCTTTTCTCTTCATAGACACGTAACATAGAAAAATTAAATAGCACAATTTATTTATTTGGAATACATCTATATGTATACATTTAAAGAAAAAGACTTAGGGAAGAGGTCAAAACAATGGATTTCGAATGGGACACAAATTTTGTCAGGAGAGCTGGTGGGTGGCGGTAATGCCCCTACCCCTTTTTTCGAGGGTGATTTTCTCGCGTTGTAAAATAGGGATACCTGATTTTAATGTAGACACGTTCTTCTGTTCCTATAGAAACTAGAAATATGGTTACTTCTTCAATAAGTATTTTATTTAAGAAGATATTTGTGATCAAAAATCTAGATTTTGCCAAAATAGGTGGTGGGTTCCGGGTACAACCCCCCTTCCATCAAAATTGGGTCCCGCCAGAGTACCATTGTTTTGACCTCTTCCCTTAATTAAAATTATTGGAATAAAATATAATAAGTAAGTCTTTCTTTTCTTGTATATTCACTTTGTAACTCTGTAATCATAAGTCTACATACTGTTTTTGTTCTATTAGATTTCGTAGAAATCAGGCTCTATTGTTCGTAAGTTCTATACATGTATCTAACCAAATCTACTTGCTATCCAACCATTTATGGCAGTCAACTCGAAACTTGAAACTGTGTACTTCTGCAAACAAATATTTTTAATGACCACAATATCAGACTAATCAAAACATTGCTCACCTACGATACAATGATTCATGGGCGCACACGGGGTCACAGATAGTAACGCAATGGGCTGCTTTTGCAGCTTCACGCGGCATTTACACAGGTAACCCGAAACAACTAAGAAGATAACATAATTTGTTTTTAATTGTAAATGTTGGTTAATTAAATGATGAAACGCTAACTAGTGTACTCGTGTTCACTCGTGTGGTGTTCTAGATCAGATTCTCATAGTATTTGGATGCAATTTGTTTTGGGCTGGTATCGCACTGATACACAGGTAACCCGAAACAATTAAGACGATAAAACAATTATTATTTTTTATTATAATATTTTTTGTTAATTAAATTATGAACCGCTGTGCACTCGTGTTCACTCGTGTCCTGCCTCATGTGGAGTTTTAGATTAGATGATCATAGCATTTGGATCCTAGTATTTTTGGGCTACCTGTGTTATCCTAGGGTAGCCTGGCTTACTTGAAGTCGCTCGTTTTCTGACTCTTGGAGGTTTATATGAGATCGACTGTCTGTGCATACTTTCGCATGTAATTGTGCGTTGTAATGTGCCAAACACGCAGGCATATGAGATCATCCGCGTTACAAAAGATACGCCGGAGTTCAAGCTGCGTGCAGCTTCTTGTTTCAAGTGTAATATGCTTACGCTTTGCGACAACAGTTTAGTATGGTACAAACAAGACCAGTCATGTTCACTCTTTATTGTATAGCAGAACAATTTGGATTTTCATTTGAACTAGAAATAAACTTCAAAGCGTCAATTCACCACAGATGAAAGTTCTTTAATTGACGAAAAACAATTATTCTGGAATTTCTTTCAATTGTCCCTGGCAAAAGCAATTTGCAGGTCAAGAAGTAACTATTTCCTTCTTCTGCAAAATACGCATTTTAGCTCATGCTCTTGCTTCAATTGTTCCTCATAAAGAGACGCAAGTTCGTTTGTGCTACCGGTTGTTACAGCTCTCTCCAAGTTTGGACTTGAAGCTTCAAGCCTTGATTTCTTTAAAGCTTTTCTTTTATGTCGAACAATGTCTACTTCGTTCCGCATCGATTCTTCTACGACTTGATCCTCAGAATCTATTCCTCCTTGTATGGGCGTCAGCGTTGGGTTGTCTTTTCCCAAAATTTGCCGTACCACGTCGTCTACTGCAGAAAGGACTATCATTCAATTAACGTTCAAGTATGCTGATGATAACCGATGTAGTCGCTAAATGACGGGGATCAGTCCCGGCCATAACTCACGAATTTTGAAACATTCGCATTTGTATGAAAGATTCAAGGAGAAATTACAACCTCGTTTGCCGAATGGTGTAGTTCTTGAGGATAGCGGCTATCATGGTTATTAGTACCAATTACAGTATACCCCGCTATGACAAGACTGAGCGGAGAGACCGGCTATAACGCTGCCCATAAATCGACTCGCGCTATAGTAGAACGAATAATCGGTAGTTTTGAAGAGGGGTTGGGCTTGTTTAAAGGAACTCAGGTTCAAACCGGGGAAATATTGTGAGGTTATTGTAGTTTGTTGTATTTTGCACAATTTCTGTCGCGACCTTCCACTTAACGACGATAACGATGATGATGGTCACGAAGAGACTGATGGAACTGTCGAGGGACGAGAACATCGCGCTGAATTCATCCGATCTATCTTCTCTTAGTAAATAAATAAGGAAATTAACATAACAAACAAACAATCAATTAATGGACATGAATGATAGCAAAAAATAAGACTTAACACTGTTACTATTGCTATGTCCTTCCCCCTTAGTTACTGTTGCTATGTTCTCCCCTTAGTTACTGTAGCTCTGTACTCCTCCTTAGTTACTGTTGCTATGTACTCCCCCTTGGTTAATGTTGATATGTTCTCCCCCTTAGTTACTGTTGCTATGTCCTTCCCTTAGTTACTGTTGCTATGTACTTCCCCTTAGTTACTGTTGCCATGTCCTCCCCCCTTAGTTACTGTTGCTATGGTCTCCACCTTAGTTACTGTTGCTATGTACTTCCCTTTAGTTACTGTTGCTACGTACTCCCCCTTGGTAACTGTTGCTATGTTCTCCCCCTTAGTTGCTGTTGCTATGTCCTCCCCTTAGTTACTGTTGCTATGTTCGCCCCCTTAGTTACTGTTGCTATGTACTGCCCCTTAGTTACTGTTACTTTGTACTACCCCTTAGTTACTGTTGCTATGTACTCCCCCTTAGTTACTGTTGCTATGTCATATCCCTTAGTTACTGTTGCTATGTCTTCCCCCTTTCGTTACTGTTCCTATGTTCTCCCCCTTAGTACTGTTGCTATGTTAAAATCAATATGGCAAAAAAGGCTGAGTTCGGTGAGAGTCTTTGTAACAGTCCGACTGATTTATCGATTCCCTACCTTTTGCTGAATTTCTTAAATCTTTGCGAAGAACTCAAGTTTGTGTTTTCATCTCCTTCTGACGATTTTTTGGAACAAGATGGCGGCCGTATTTTCCCGGGGAAACATTAGTACAAACTGATTGGTCTCAACTGTTTTTTATTGACAGGTTCGAAACTATGAATTGTTGTAGCTTCAATCAAAACTAACTTAGTTAAAACACTATATAGGAATTATGCATAAGGCATTTAGACTATGCTCCAATCTACGTCTTAAAAGTACATTACGCTTTATTTCTTCCTTACTTCTAATACAGAAAATACATGAAAGTGAGGCTACAAAGGCTTCCGTTACTTTATTTTTCTCATACAAATCTCTCTAATTTCACATGTTCATGTTCAATGTTCATGTTTTCTCTACATGTGGATAAACAATTGGTGGTTTTCATCGTCATGACACGCGATCGCAAAATTGGTTTGCATTGATAAAATCAAATAAAACATCTTGGTCCTTGTAGAACTACCAAAACTACACATATAATCCAAATTTTGGAACATTAGATTATTTTCTAACCGATCTGTGGGCCAATGAATGTACGACAATTTTACAGTACTTTGCGTGCGGCCGCCATCTTTGTGTCCCACTCGAGCTCTGGCACACAAACATACTGCCGCATTGTTTTAGAACGGCTAGACGTGGCAGCGCCATAAAACGAAAATACAAATAAAGCTTAATTTCCCATCAAAATCATTAGGTTTCACTTTAAAACTCTTTGAATGCAATTTTTAAAGATTAATCGAATTAAAAAAACGAAATTGACATAATTACATGGATTTTTATGCCTTCCGGAAAACATCGGCTGTGTCGTTCAGTCATAAAATTCAAAAATTATTTACTTCGGAACAATACACCTCATCGATGTGAAGTTTTCTGTGTAGACTTTTATTATCAATGTCTAGAATATATACAAATAACAGCTTTTAGTAGGACTTGTAGTTTAGATTTTAGGTTTTTGATGACGTCACATGAAAAATCAAGGATTGAAACAGAAGTAGGCATTTTTGAAAGCGGTCTGTAGTTTCGTTACCATTCCCGCGCGGTCAGTCAATCCAAATGACCGACGCGAGAACTACAACCAGATAAGCGAATACTTGGGCGTTTACAAAATATCTTCTTACATTCCTCCTTAAATGTCTGCATCCTATAGGTGTAAACCACCAAATTTGCGAACGAGTTTGCGGATGACACAAAGTCTGCAGATATGATAATGTGTTTGGAAAATTGTTTGTGGCAGCCACTGCAAAATATAGTGTCGTAAAATAAGAGAGCTGCCGTTGGTATCCACGATATGATACAAATAGCTGTCGCAATGGATAGAGTAATTGCTAGTTTCTTGTTACCCTGGACTGTCCTGTGTGAAGGAAACGACTTAAAGTAAGTCAGTTTAATAAACATGGCCAGGTATGATGATGTTAGAATACCGAACAAGGGAATGCTGGTAACTAAAATGATAGCGTTTGTAATGGCAGATACTTCTTCTTTTCTCCAATTGATATATTGAATAGGTGCAAGTACACAGTGAAATACAGCTAAGCACCAGGATAGCGCAATCCCCAAGAAATAATACTCTTGTTTTACTACGCGATGCCTAAATGGCCAAAATGTAGCATAGACTCTTTCCACTGCTATAGCTGTTAGCGACGATATCGAAGCTGTTCCGGACAGCGTATAACAAAGCGTTTGGGCCACTCCAAACCAGTAGAAGTCGTTTCTATACGCATTGTTATACGGTATCAACGTTGCGGCAGATACTGCGGTGGTGATGCCAGTAAAGAGGTCAGCAACTGTCAGACTTATGAGAAGATAACTTGACTTGTTTACCAGGAACTTCTTCTTCAGGAAGATGCTGATAGCTATTGAGTTGCCTAAGAGGATCACCACAGACTCGACAACAAGAACGATGAACCAAGCGATGCGCTCCTTGTAATCTAGAGTGCTCGTCTTTTTGGACTCCATTTTGTGACTGACAGACTTTTGCTTGACTATGCAGTTAACACTGTTCGTATTACCCTCGAAGTACTCTTCAGTCAAAATAGGCCTCCATGGAGTATTGCAGTCTGTTGTTCGTTAACTGTGTGTGATAACAAGATAACCCTTAACACTATGAAACGTTTTCCCACAAGAAGGAGATATTATTATGTCGAACCTTCTTCGAATCTTAGCTTTACTGACTTAAGGCAGGTGAAGAGATTCAGCAGGAGATTCAGTAATTGGTAAGTGCTTACAAGGATCTTGAAGAACGGCTTAATTTCTAAAATCTTTCTTTTATCCTTGCAATTAAAACCAACTTTCCCTATGACAGTTATAATGTGGTCACATTAATTAATTCAGCTACTTTCATCCGCAAAGTTGGATTTGACTAGATTTGTTTTCACAATTATTGCTATGTCAATGTTTTCGCTTGAGTTTTCGAATAATCAATTTTAGTCAAGAAAGGAGTATTGCGTTTCTCATAGACGTACGGTTTTAAGTGGTATAATTAAGGTATAGTGAGAAACACGTCTTGGTTGACATATGCTTTATGTTGGTGTAAAACGGCAGCATAATAATCTCACACACGCATACATAAACTTTATTTAAACTCGGATTTACAGAGTAGCAAACGAATTGCTAATATCTCCGAATAATAATATAAATAATAATACAGAAAATTATATATAAATGTATATCTAACGAAATACTATATTTTCCATTCATACAAACAAATGTAAATCTATATAATAATATTTATGTACTAGAGGAGTGTAGTAAAACCAAAACCAAAGCAATTACAACGAACCAATCACGAACTAATTAAAGTAAATACCGATTGGTTTCACTGGCATGAGAACCAACCAATCAGGAGGAAAAGTAAAGTTAACGCAATCGTGGATTGATTGTGTGACGGACCTAAACCAAAACCAGATTGGTTTTACTCTGGAATTTGATTCGCTGACTGATTACAAAACATTTTCACAGCCAATAGAAAATCTACGTAAACGCAAAACCAAAGCAATCACCGAAAACTTTTGACACTCAATTGAAACCTGCTCTATATATTTACATAGGCAGGGAGCCGGGGTGTGGAGCCCGGTAACATGAGAGTTGAGTTCGTTGGTATCGTACTTGCTCCGAGGGTTTTGCTCCGGAGTTATCATATATACCGCGGCACCAAGTCTTACTCTACAAACTATGCTATGGCTTCACAGACGTATTTGCATTTGTAATAATAATAAAAAAAAATATTTACGGGATAGGAACTGATCAAAATCAGGACCCGGCTCAACCACAGATCGAATTATAGCCGAATTTAGCATTTTGTTTTTTTGCGGAGAGGAAAACCGGATAGCCTATAAGCATTCCTCAATAGGACGTTTGCGAATCTCTAGATTCAGTCTTTTAATTGTCATTATAATTAAACTCTTCATACCAAGGACTTTTCAAGTTGTAAGTTTAGTCGCCGCGCAATGGTAAAAAGTCGCCTCCTGTCCGTATCAGCGAGGTATATTTGGTGGATGGGGGATTTAACGGTAACTGCTATGAAAAATATATCGTTCTTTTGATCTTCAGTCCTCTGAACGTTGCTTCAGAACTTTGATTAAAGAAAGCCGGTAATCCTAGGCAAACAAATAGATTAACTGATCGTGTAAAACTATACAGTTCAGCTGGCCAGTGAACAGTTTACAGCTGTTATAATAATAATAATAATAATAATGAACGAAGAAACCCATTTCTTCTCTCTGTATACTTAATGTAAATTTGAAATAAGCTTGTATCCATTCGGATCCTTCTTTTTTTGTTTTTAATTTAAATAATATTTGGTCAATACATACAGTTGCCCAAGGAGCAGATTACTCCGAACCCGAAAGAGAAATGCTCATGATCATGAAAACACACGGCACCACAAAACACCAAAGAGTCGGCTGCGTTGCCAGCCAGCGTGGTCGTCCTGATAGTGTAGTGGTTAACACATCGGACTAGTGTCGGGTCTAATTTGTCTGTAAATTAGCTGACACCGAGGCCGTGGGTTCGAATCCCACTCAGGACATATTTCTCTTTCACCTCAAGCATGTTAAGGCATGGTTTGAACATGAAAACGAGGCTACAGCTATTTTGTTAAATATAGTCACTTGATGGTTATAACTAATCTCAGAGTTTTTAGTCGTCCTAATATCAAATTTTGGTAAAATGTCTATCACGTGATCACAAAAAGTTGAAAATTAAACTAAAAACGGAGTGGTACATTGTATATTTTAAGTAACGATTTTGTGTTTATCTGATTACACTTGTGGTTGACTTTAAAGATCAGTTCGGAATGGTTGATCCTGATAGACTGTTAAGGCGAAAATATAGAAAACAGGTCACGTGACCTATTCTTGGGACCATTTTTCGCCAGTTATATCCTCTTCGGCGATAAAAAGTCAACCATTCCGGACACAGTCTCATTTCCCATAACAAGCTTAACATTTCGAACCGAAAATCTGAAACAAAACAATAACTTCCGCCACCCCATTTTGATTTCTTTGTTTTATCATCCTTAAGGTCACGTGACCTTCAAAACACCAAAATACCGAAATACCTACGGTTACCGTATTATTCCAAAGTTATAGGGTTTTTCATACATAAATGACAGAGATAGCGAATTTTAAATGTTTTATCAGAACTGCTAAAAAACCATGCATTAACATGCTTGAGACGGCTGTGTATTGAGCCCATTTCTTGAAAGGCTTCGCGATAACAAGGCCGAAGTGTTTATTGGACCTGTCAAACAAGGAACAGGGCACACAGAAGGCAGCATCAATATATGATATGGTCCATTATCAAATGATTCTGGAAATTTATACTGGTAAGGGGGAGAAAAGTGCTGAGTCAAATGTTCGTATTTTGTTCCTCTTGGAAGTGATTAGACGATGTTATCTACCTTTTCATTGGACATTGTGGAATTGATATAACCACAATGTCATCTGTACCAGCTAGTATTTTTTCTTTTTCATTCTCTATAGATCTGATTCAGTTAGTCGGACTGGTTCAGGATCCAGAATTTTACTGCAAATGCAAGTTCAAGTTCAAGTTCAAGTTCTTTGGTGGCTGTGCCTTAGTTCACTATCTCGGGTGGCTGTTAGTTCACTTTCTTGGTCTGCAGTTGCTTCACTGTCTTGGTCTGCAATTTTTTTCACTATCTTGGTCTGCAATTGCTTCACTGTTTTGGTCTGCAGTTGCTTCACTATCTTGGGTGGATGTTGCAGTTCACTATCTTGGTCTGCAGTTGCTTCACTATCTTGGTCTGCAGTTGCTTCACTATCTTGGTCTGCAGTTGCTTCAGTATCTTGGGTGGATGTTGCAGTTCACAATCTTGGTCTGCAGTTGCTTCACTGTCTTGGTCTGCAATTTTTTTCACTATCTTGGTCTGCAATTGCTTCACTGTTTTGGTCTGCAGTTGCTTCACTATCTTGGGTGGATGTTGCAGTTCACTATCTTGGTATGCAGTTGCTTCAGTATCTTGGTATGCAGTTGCTTCACTATCTTAGTCTGCAGTTGCTTCACTATCTTGGGTGGATGTTGCAGTTCACTATCTTGGTCTGCAGTTGCTTCACTGTCTTGGTCTGCAATTTTTTTCACTATCTTGGTCTGCAATTGCTTCACTGTTTTGGTCTGCAGTTGCTTCACTATCTTGGGTGGATGTTGCAGTTCACTATCTTGGTATGCAGTTGCTTCAGTATCTTGGTATGCAGTTGCTTCACTATCTTGGTATGCAGTTGCTTCACTATCTTGGTCTGCAGTTGCTTCACTATCTTGGGTGGATGTTGCAGTTCACTATCTTGGTCTGCAGTTGCTTCACTGTCTTGGTCTGCAATTTTTTTCACTATCTTGGTCTGCAATTGCTTCACTGTTTTGGTCTGCAGTTGCTTCACTATCTTGGGTGGATGTTGCAGTTCACTATCTTGGTATGCAGTTGCTTCAGTATCTTGGTATGCAGTTGCTTCACTATCTTGGTCTGCAGTTGCTTCAGTATCTTGGTCTGCAGTTGCTTCACTGTCTTGGTCTCAGCAGTTGCTTCAATATCTTGCTTCACTATCTTGATCTGCAGTTGCTTCAGTATCTTGGTCTGCCGTTGCTTTACTAATGGGTGGCTGTTGCTATGTGCACATTTGCCGAAGCTTTTAATTAGTAAAAAATTCTTGAAATTGAATTGCTATTATTGTCCACCTTTCACTTTTTAGGCGGCATTTTCAACACGCAGGTTATTACATGAATCGAAGACCTGTGCCTCACGATTAAAGTATAGTTAAGGTCCTTGACAAATAGCGGAAATTAAAGAATGCCAATCAGGATTAATGCTTTGCGAGCTTGAACAATAGAAAACCGATACAATCGCCATTTTCGTACTGTACGAAAATGGCGATTGTAACGGTTTTCTATTGTTCAAATGTAAACACGGGCTCGCAAAGCATTAATCACCGCTTTAAATATATATGTCAGCCTTCTTTTGTTTGCACACAGCGGTCAAACGTCTGCGCGTGCGTATTACGGCAGGAGCCCATAACCAGGAGCGTCCATATCTCCGACATGTATATAGCTGTCACAGCGTTTTCACAATGCAAGTTGGGCTATTTTTAGATAATTGTTGCCGCTAATTAGTAGCCTTGTATCAGTGGCGGAACAAAAGATGCCTCATTAACCCGCCTCATGCCTCATGCCTCATACACTTTTGTATTTATCTTGGTATTACACACTAACTAATAATTTCTGTTTCACGGGTCAAGTAAAATCACTCTATACCAACAACATGGCTGCTACGCCTTTGTGATTTTATTCTCTTAGGAATGATTGCAACCCAAGTATAGCGGAAAACCGTTCTAAAAATAACCTAACTTGTGAAAACGCTGTGACATAGGCCTAGTATGCGGGATGGATGCTCCTGGTTCTGGGCTCCTGGGGCGCTTTCCATTCAACCAAAACGACCGGTTAGAAGTTTCGAAAATTTCGAATGTCGAATGGAACGGTATGTTTCGAATTAGACAAACCGGTCGGAAAAATACGCGTTCCATTTGCAGAAACTACCCGGTTATTAGTAGCCTAGATTTCAATTCTCAAAACTGGCAAATCACAGCAAATCTAAACCGGGAATTTTGAATGAAACAGAAAATTTCAGTCGGACCGGAAACTTCGAACCGGAAATTTTACTGTTCCATTTGATTTCTGACCGGAATTTTCGTTTTTTTTTGGCTGAATGGAAAGCACCCCTGATTACGGTCAGTCTGGTGGGCGGCCGCGCGAATTTCCCGCGCAAAATTTACCTTAAAACATATTACAGCAACCCGGCGTTTAAAAAAACTCGGCTTGTGAACTTCTACCCCCAAACGTTAAGAAAAATACGTGAACGTTAAGCTTTTTATTTTCATAATTTAACAAAAAAGTTCTCAAGGTTTGAAAACGGGTGTGTGAACAATGACGGCCGCCGGCTCGCTGTTTTGGAATATGTTGTTGTTGCAAGACTTTTGACGCATGCGCAGAGTTTGACTGCTGTGTGGTTTGTTTGTATAAGCTTAGATTTCGACGGACGAACCGCTGTTCAACAGTATTGTTTTAATTTAACACAGGTAGACCAATATAATGAAATGAAACTCTCAAAAAGGGGCATTTGACGACGCAGGAGTAGCCTGCAGAACAGGCGCTTTGATCTTTGAGGATTGAGAGACCCCAGAAATTAGATTTTGTGAGCGAAGCGAATTCTTTGTGATGCGAGTCCCAAATTATGTTATCGCTTCCTTTGCCGTTGAAATAACAGACGTTTGTATGGATTGGAGGGACCGGCGCTTTTTGAAAGCTCACCACAGGGTAAATACCGAACGAAACGTCACCAAACTCATCAAACTTACTACTCAGGGGCATTAAGGCATGGGTCTCAAACTATTCCAATATGGCCGCTGCAAATCAAGAGGGGGTGGTCTATCTCGTCGTGCTTGTTAGATATAGTCTCTACACTTTTACAGATTCCATAAAGTCACAACCTTAATACATTTTTGTGACAGTTTCCATGGAAACGTGTAATGTGACCTTTGAACTCTAATTTTAAGGGAAATTGGGAAAAGCCTCCTGGAGGTCGGTAAAATTTGTTAATATAGTGGATATTTTCATGCAAGTGAATCAAGGTTAATGCACACGTTGCTGCTCCAATTTGAAAAGTTGGTTATTTTAAGGGAAGGTAATTTAAGGCAAGTGTGAAATTTGATATTCTCAAGTTTCCACCGAATTAGCGAACATTCCAATAATAACCAACTTTTCAAATTGGAGCACCGAAGTGTGTCCTAACCTTGATTCATTTACATGAAAATATCTACTACATCAAAAACTTTTACCGACCTCCAGGAGGCTTTTCCCAATTTTCCTTAAAATTAAAGTTCAAAGGTCATATTACACGTTTCCATGGAGACTGTCACAAAAATATGTTAAGGTTGTGACTTTATTAAATCTGTCAAAGTGTCAAGATTATATCTCACAAGCACAAAGAGATAGACCACCCCCTCTTGATTTGCGGCGGCCATATTGGAGACCCATGCCTTAACGCCCCTGAGTAATTTCGGTGTGCTCTTTCTTTTGATGGAGCCCAGTTCATTTTTTGATTAAATTATAATGAAATTGACATTACAAACTCGACACCGAGTCTTTTTCGCAGTTTCTAAAGTCAGGCCAATTAATCTCCCGTTTGCGTTTCATTGTACTTGTCTCGTTGTTCTGTGCTTTTGAGGTCTCCTGTACAAACATTTCTCCCTGCATTTAATACCTGTGAATGTTTTGGAACGTAAAAGCTCCATCGAAAAGGCCTAGCAAGTCTAGCAAGATGAGAAACCTTATATATGAGATAATATCTCTTTGAGCGATTTATGAAGGTTTTTTCACATCTAGCCCCTGTTACATCTCCGCCACTGCAACAGTGCCGCTTGGTAGTCACCATTACTGATATGACTGGGAATCTCATTTCAGGTATTGCTTCTTTTTTTGATCGAAAAAAATACGAATTATGTCCTAACATAGCCTGTTTACAGGACAAAAGAGAAGTCTCGAGTCTTGCGGAGGGTCTCGTATGTGCAGGCTTAGCTACAAAAATCCGGCGACTGAAAATGCTCTAAAAATCTATCCGGATAATCCCAAAAATATTTCTAAAAAAAACTTTTATTCTAAAAATCCCGAAAATGTCTCAATAAATTTAATTTATCTTTTTTTTAAATGTGTAGATTCTTTATGTAGCTTTTCTAAGTCTTCCAATACAAGTTAGTTTAAATTTAACGTGACTTAATATTTAAACTTCTGTTCTTTCGTAATTGGTGCAACCACCATAATCAAATCTCTCAGGAGCCCATTCAAAACATCTTAGTCCACATCACAGGATTTAAAAGATCGTGTCTTTTTCAATTTATATAACAAAAATAATTAGCAGAATATTTGTGGCAATAATTATTATATTTTACATTACAATACATTTATTCATCGATTTATTATTTACATAGTTCTATTCTACATTATTATATATATATCATTATTACATGTAAACTCACACGTCTGTTGTGTAGTATTAATAAAGACTATTATTATTATTATTATTATTATTATTATTATTAGTCCCTAACCGATACTAGAATATTGGAAGTTTTGATGCGTGTGGGTTACCTGTGATGTCTTTGCCGCGCGAGAGTGGTTGCGAATTTATCGTAGTCTGTTTGTTTTTATTCCAAAATTGTTCATTCGCAGCCTAATATTCGGACAATAAAGTTATCTGGCTGTAAAATGAACCACCTAGATATGTAGCCTATTTATTATTCTGTAGTCTGCATTAGTTTTAAGACACCGGATAATGTTTTGAGCGAGATTTAAGCGTTTGAGTTCACCGATACCTGTTCGCTGATTTTCGCTGCCGATCGCTCGCCTTGCTATAAAGTATTGAAAGGGAATTAATAAGACACAGCGTTCGGAAAACCGGGTAGTATCGTCGTGTACCGTTGAGATCCGTGGGGAATCACACCTCGCGCGCTCGGTGGGTTGTCGTACCGCTATTATAGTATATATTATACTGTAATAGAATATTTTATGAACATGCTAATGAAGTTGATATAAATCGGGTAAAAGAAACGACTCCAATCAACGAATTCCAGTCTCTCGTGGTCTAATGGTTAGGGTTTGGGTTGGTGGTGGGAAGGCCATTGCATTGCATTACTGGGGAGTTTTCTGGTAAGTTTCATCAGTGAGAAAGCCAGGAGAAGCCGTTAATCCCGGAACATGTGCTATCGATCTCCTCGCAGATCAGAAAACGTAAGATATTTCTTCATAATAAAGCTGGAGGTTTATAGTCAATTCCAGCAATTCCCATCCTTGTTTCTTTATCCAAGTAAACTCCATTTCGAACTGTTTAGTAGACCTGTTTTCACTTCGTCGTTCGCCGCGTGGAAATACCGTTAATCGCATCTCGCTCACTCCGGATTGGCACGTGTTAAACATTTCCATATTTAGCTTGTCCGCCATATTGGATGCCACATCACGTGATTAAAATCTCCAGGATTTCTGGAGATTTTTGGTCACGTGATTCAGCGTTTACCAGGGTCTTCTCTCGGAGCAACCTCGTTCCCAGGGGTCTTTACGCGCCTAATCAAAGTACCCCTGGTCAACACGTTCTCCCCGTTGAATTCACAACTATCCCTAAATGGAAAACACGCTTGGAATAATGGTTATGGTTAATTTTTGGGCAATATTGATAAGATCGAGGTAGACTGGTACGTGTCAAAGGAATTTGATGCGCCATTTGCATTCTTCTTGAATTCGTCATGGATCATCCATGAATTCGTGCACTGAACAACCAACAAGAACACTGGAACAGGTTAAAATATTGGTATAAATTTATAAAGAAGCATCCTGTCTAATTCAGCCTATTGCTATTAGACTTGTCGTAAAGATGAGCGACTCAGAAGGTAAGTTCGGAGCAACATGCAAGTAGAATAGTCGGCTGGTATATAGCCGAGCTCGAATCATGAATCATGAAAAATAATATAGTTTTTAATACTAGCCAGTTTGGAACATGGATTGTGGTAATCTTACGGCAGCGGCGGCCATCCATATTCTATAAAAGTCTAACTAAAGACTTGTAAAGTATAAAAGACAGGAATCGCTCACTAGAGTAGAGAGTAGAGTATAGAAATGTATAGATCATCTAAAAAAACAAATTTAAAGAAAACCTAACTATTTTAAACCCCAAATCATTCATAAAACGAGTCTAAATACACCTGAAATATAATGGAGAATTTAGCGAAGTTTACAAGTGTAGTTTACCATACAAAGAAGCCATTAGTTAGTTTGTCAAAGCTACTCTGAAGTTCGAGGGTAAATAAAGTCTATGTATGTATACATTCTCTATAGTGAGTGATTCATGCAGAACTGTACTCCAAACATGGCGGAAGTACACTGCATTTGTATGAAAATGTGATTGTGCAATATTTTGCCTCAAATTGTGTTTCTGAAACATTTAGCATTGCAGAACTAAAGATGGTTGGCTAGGGAGTTTGCTGTTTGAATTCGAGGGCATTTATAGTCAAGACAATTCCTGTGAACCGTGCAGTCCGGTTTAACATTTAGCTGGTAATTTGAATGCGGCATTAATGCACTTATCAGCGGCCTTCCCGGGGGGTACACCCCGGGGACACCCGTGGACATCCCACAGGATTTGTTCACTTTTGTCATAATTGTATATCCCTGGGTCCAGGCATTTAGATCACAGACAATACCTGCGGGATTTGCAATGAATTGTTCAGCGGTTATATTCTTTCAAAGCACATGCGATCGAATGCATTTGGAGAATTCTTCGCCTTGTTCATTGCAAAGATGGATCAGGTAATGAGTTTTCAGTTGAATGTACTCTTTTGATTCAATGTATAAAGCATGTATTAAAAGCCTTTCTTTGTCACATTACATTACATGTCACTAAAAGCGCGATTCAATAATAATCACAACAATCTTTAGTTCTGGGATGCTAAATATTTCAGAAAAACAATTTTGGGCAACATAATCTTTTCATACAAACACTGTATTTCTGCCAGTTTCTTTCTGCCTTTTGGCCCTCCTTCCGAGATGGCTGCTGCTGCCATTAGGGAGAGAGAGAGAGAAGAAAGAGACCTGCTGGTAAAGTAGCCTTTCTTTGATATGCCACCATCATTGCTGTGGTTAAACTGGCTTCTACCAGAAATACATGGTGTACATGCTCAATCCTTACATGCTGCTTAACAACAAAGTTGCCAGGTAACCAAAATGCATGCATGACAAAGAAAGTGGCCTACAGTACTGGCAGAGTTCTCTTTCTTCTCTCTCTGATCCCTCGCCTATAATTTTAGGGAGAAAGGTAACTGCTAGCAGGGAAATGTTGCATTAAATGGTAGAACAAATAATTTAATTTAAGCAGTTCAACAATCCAACAGCAGTGCATGCATTTTCTTTCAGTTACCATGGATTATTGGTGCTTCGCCCATATGCCAAAGAAAATGGTCGCCGTGAGACATGTCATGGCGACTACCGGTGCAATGTGCAGTGTCATTGGTTGATGGCACAAAAGGTCGACACAGAAAATATAAATAATAAACACTTGTGATTTCTGACTTGTGTAGGCCAAAGACCTGGCCTGAATAATAAAGTTGTTCTGTCCCATGGGGTTCTATTCTATTCTATTCTGATGTAGAGTTCCCAAAGTAATGACTCTCCAAAAGTAGTGAACCCCCCAAAAGTTAAGCAATAAGATTTGATGGTTCTTATAATAAATTTTGAAAATAAAGTCCCTCTCAGAGTAGCAACCCCAATTTTGACAGTTGTGCAAATCTGAAATAAATGAAAAATTGCTCAATTAGTCTGATAATGGTAGGTATAGGTTTGGTACAAGCATGCAATTAAATTACCAAAAGCAAATATAAAAGTAAAATAAATTGATGAGGAAAAATTAAAAGCATCATTTACTGTGTGGCCTCGGGCAGTTTTCAAGACCTCTGGGAAAGTTTTTCGTCATAAGGACCTCTGGGCTGGTAATTAACATACATGTTAACATACAAGCATTTTCCAACTGAAAACCTACTTTAACATAATACAATAATTATTACATACACTAATGTGTATGAATTACTACAGGAAAAACTATATTATTTTTATTTTTGTACAGGAAATAGATGACGGATGTGGTGACTCTCACTGGAGAGCAGCAAATAACAAGTCCAAAAAGAATCCTAGACAAGACGACACAGGTCTAGAAAATGCAGGATGCAGGCATGGTTTAGCTCTTTGGGGTGTGAACATGTACCATGGGGAGTTGTATGGGTTGCACACGACAAACAGAAAAAGCACATGGCACCTGCACAAGTGAAATATTTCTGGGAAGATGTAGTATGCAAGTACTACAACAACAACAACAAATGAAGGGCTGTGTGCAACAAGGGCGTAAGTGACACCTGATCACATTCTAAATTCTCCCTTAGAAGACAAAGAAATTGAAGGAGAATTTAGAATGTGATCAAGACTCACTTATGCCCTTTTTGCACACAGCCCTTCAAATACTTTATTTCACACTCAAGCATGTTAATGCATGGGTTTTGAGCAGTTCTAATAAAACATTCAAAATTCACTATTTTGGTGTTTTGAAGGTCACGTGACCTTGAGGCTGATAAAACAAAGAAATCAAAATGGGGTGGTGGAAGTTATTGTTTTGTGTCAGATTTTTGTTTCGAAATGTTAAGCTTGTTATGGGAAATGAGACTGTGTCCGGAATGGTTGCATGAATTTTTATCACTGAAGAGGATATAAATGGTGAAAATGGTTTCAAGAATAGGTCACATGACCTGTTTTCTATATTTTTGCCTTAACAGTCTATCAGGGTCAACCATTCCAATCTGATCTTTAAAGTCAACCACAAGTGTAATCAGATAAACACAAAATCATTACTTAAAACATACAATGTACCACCCCATTTTTAGTTTAATTTTCAACTTTTTGTGATCACGTGGTCGCCTAAATTTTATAGTAGGCGACTAAAAATGCTGAGATTAGTTATAACCACCATTCTTCTAGGATTTGAGCAAATTAAAGTGACTCTATTCAACAAAATAGCTGTAGCCTCATTTTCATGTTCAAACTATGCCTTAACATGTTTGAGTATTTTACGTTATTTTATTGCAAGGTATTGTTCGTTTTGGAACTACGTAATAGTGTTCTTTGTTTTATGTCATGTGGTGACCTGCAACACCAAGAAACCTGCTAAAACAGTTAGTAACAATCATTATAAAATAGTTTCGATAGTACGCGCGCTCTGATTGGCTGTAAGCCGTGTTTCTATAACTCTATAGAAACATAGACAGTTGAGCGCACGCTTGAGCTAGTTGTGAGAATTTACGTTTTGGTTATCAAATTAAGCGAGCCTTTCCGTGCTTATATACGTTTATTTTATAAAGGAAATAGAAAACATTTCCCCCTTGTTTCTATAGAGTTATAGAAACACTTGTGGAAGTTTGGAAAAACTCGAACTCCCACTCATGTTTCTATAACTCTACAGAAACACGGGAAATGTTTTCTATTTCTTAATTATTATATGACTAATGCTGCGGTCAGACTCGCGCTAGAACCGTGCTTGCTTGGCTCATTTCTGTTTACCTAGCACATTCCTAGCACGCTAGCGAATGTGACCGACCAAGCACGGCAGCTTCTGCTTAATGGCAAACCGATGCCTAGGTAAATAAAACTACAAAGAGACCGAAGCGTAGCTCAAGCCTGGTCTGTATCACGCTAGGGCTGCGCTAGGCAAATAAAAGTAATTGGATTTCGTTGTTCAACCTATAAAATGCGTTGCTGCATTGACGGCTAAAAATTGACAAGCGGTGATCTCAAAATACTGTATTCTCTGGTTTCTAACAGCAATACGAGCACAGTTGTAACAATTCATTACCACTTCTCTATACTGTCTTGAAATGTCTCGAAGCCCAAGTCCTTTCGTTCCAACTGCTATGATGATGAGATGGCTGTCTGCAATATTCAGGGCCAACCACTTTCGTCTGTAATAAATCCCGCTCCATTTCTTTTGGACAACAGTTCCAGTCTGCCTTTAAGGAACAGTTTCGACACTCTCCGCGGTTACTCTCAACATCCATTCCCAAATAATTCATCGCCAAGTACCTCGCTGAATTTCCCAGTGCAGAGGACAGTCTGGAGAGTGGAAGTAATCAGAATACTCATTCTGACAGGATTCTGTTAACACCTTGAAACTAGCAAGCGCTGATCTTTAATCTGATCGCAACATGCTTGCTTCGAATTTTAGCATTTGCTCAAGTATCTCATAAGCAAGCATGCTGAACTCCAAGCTCTAGCGCGAGTCTGACCGCAGCATAAGTAATTTTGTGAGCTATTGGTCAGTCAGAGGTCCATAACTTCCCATATCTTTTTAAACTTGCTTGCTCAGTCCATACCGAAGTTATGATACTTGTTTTTCCCTGTTGACATTGTATAAAGCATGGGGAAAATCTCACTCCATTGCATTGCATGGTACAGACTGGCTGAGGAAGCAAATTTAATATATATTAGATAATAATCCCCACCCCCCCCCCCCCCCCCCAAATAACATTGATAGGTGCATAAAGATACGCTTGAAAACTTCGCTAATTTCTCCATTATATTTCAGGTGTATTTAGACTCGGCTAAACTCGTTCTTTGAATGATTTGGGGTTTAAAATATTTAGGTTTTCTTTAAATTTGGGGATTAGGTTTTTAGATCAGGTACATATATAGACCATACGTACGTTCTCTACGACTCGATCAAGTGGGCGATTCCTATCTGAACTTTACAAGTCCTTTCGACTTTAGGGGATGGATGGCCGCCGCTGCCGTGAGATTACCACAATTCCTGTTCCAAACTGGCTAGTATTAAAAACTATATAATTTTCATGATTCATGATTCGAGCTCGGCTAATACCAGCCGACTATTCTACTTGCAAGTTGCTCCGAACTTACCTTCTGAGTCGCTCATCTTTACGACAAGTCTAATAGCAATAGGCTGAATTAGACAGGAACTTCTTTATAAATTTACACAAATATTTTAACCTGTTCCACTGTTGGTTGTTCAGTGCACGAATTCATGGATTCAAGAAGAATGCAAATGGCGCATCAAATTCCTTTGACACGTACCAGTCTACCTCGATCTTATCAATATTGCCCAAAAATTAACCATAACCATTATTCCAAGCGTGTTTTCCATTTAGGGATAGTTGTGAATTCAACGGGGAGAACGTGTTGCCCTGGTACAGGCTGGTCATGTGACCCAAAAATATGCCCAATATGGAGGTATGCTGTGCGACAGAATCTGCTTCTAACCACGAAAAGTAACCACCAACTGCGCATGCTCATATGAATGGCAGCGTCCTATATTCGTGCCTGCACGAAGTACATACCTACATGTACCCAAGATGGCGGAGCACTTGATGCAGCTCAGCGAGGAGATAGCCTTCTTTGCAGCCGCTCTTACTCTTAGTGTCGGTCCCTTCCCAGCGGCTGCAAAGGAGGCTAGGAGGTATACTGATATTCCCACTACTTGTACATGTACTTTATGGTTTTTTTTGAATAATATTTGTTAGTATTTTTACTAGAACATTTATCGAAGTTTAGATTATCAATTTAATTTCAGCCAGGCTGTTCCAAACCAGGATTCCTCTGAGTCTGACGGCAGATCAGAAAACGTAAGATATTTCTTCATAATAAAGCTGGAGGTTTATAGTCAATTCCAGCAATTCCCATCCTCTCCCCGTGCCAATCCCTGGGTATTAATCTTTTTATCCTTCAAATTCCCCACGGTGGGGACAAGCAAGTTGTTCAAATGCCCCACACTCCACACTAGGGCCAAAGAAGTAAAGAAAATGCCCCATCCTCGGGCACATCCATAATCCCATATGATCCCCATTATTGCTGGAATTGATTGCATTTGACATTTTTGAATCAGAACATTGCAAATGTCCCCCCCCCCCCCCTCCCCAAATGGGTCATTGGAACGAGTGCAAATCTATTATAAAATTAGCAATTTTGACTCTCATGACCAATTCCCCATCCCCCCCCCCCCCCAAAAAAAAAACACCTTTATTTTTGCTGTAAAATGTCCCACCATCAGGGCTAGGTTGTTCGAAGCAAGGTTAACTTTAATCCTAGGTTAACGCTAAATCTGTTTAATCCTGTGTTAGCGATTGAACTCCGGGTTTAACCTTGCTTTGAACAACCAGGCCCAGGAAAACAACAACAACAACAACTTTTTATTATCTACTCGTACAAAGATGAACATTGGACTAAATATTGCTAATAACACTCAAGTAAAAAATAGTTGTGATAATATCATACTAGCAACTTCAAGGCATTATACTTTGGCTATTGGCTGATTGTGTTAGATTGTATGCAAAACCAGTCATATATGAGCTTTGCTGCAATTCTTGAGATTCTACTTGGGGGATTTATGGTCATAAGAAATCAATTGTTATCTGTTATATGGTGTGCACTTAGATTCAACGGTTGCTCTAAAGAGCTCATAAATTATTTTCTTATGTCTGCATATGTTGAGCAGTTTGATATAAAGTGCAATTCATCTTCTACTTCCTTAAAACAAGTGAGGCAGATTCTGTCTCCAGGTTTTACATAAGGCCTGGCATATCTGCCTTTTTCACTCGTAGATGCATGCATGTGCAGAACCAGTTATTGGGTTTAGGTGGATGCAAGATAATTTATTCATTGTTTTTTTCTGTGGATCGACGACTCGCGAAATGACGTCTGATTTTCCAAAGATATATTGACAGACTTTTATGGTATGTATCCAAATTTGGTCATGCTGGAAAAGATGTATTGACGGTGCCCTTCTAAAACCAGACACTTCAAACCTGGACAGACATGGTAGTGGGTCACTATCATGCACCTAGTGGTGATGATGTAACGATGGTGAAATCGGTCTCAAGATTTTAAGTACATGCCTATATCTCCCTCATTTCCAATGCCAGACAGTTCAAACTTGGACAGGCATGGTATTGGGTTCCCACAAATCATTTAGTGGTGACCACATAATGATGACGTCATCGGTCACGTGATTTTAAGTACATGCCCATATCTGCCCACTTTAGAATATCCATTCTAAAGTGTGAGCCCATTTCTCTACAAAGTTTATATAGTCAGCTTTGAGTGCAGTTTTGCTAAGCTCCTCTCTGGCTAATTTCAGGTTCCCACTAGTACTGAAGGTTAATCCAAGAGATAAAATGTATACTTTATTCATTTTCTTGCTGCCATAATTATTAAAATCCAATACCTTAGACTCACCAGGACAGGGGGGAGATGGGCATTAGACATAGACATTACACAATTAACATATTTTAAGAGTCATTCGGCATTATAGTCATAGAACATAGAACAGTTAGATTTTTTGCTAGCCTGTCACTAGTCAGATATCAAGACTGGTTTCCTCCTCCCAAATATATGTATCTATAATATTTATGATATAAAATAATAGACTAAATAGGTAGAATTTTCTGTGTGTGTTTTTTATTTCTCCGACCTAGTAATTTAATTCAGCCATGTAAACTGGCTCCCTGGCATTTTTAGCTTTCTAGTTATTTCAGGGTGCCAGTACCCTTTAAATATTCCAAAAAAAAAAATTCTCTAAATACTATATGTAAGTAATAGGGTAAATAAAGTTGTTGTTGTTGTTAAAATCCAGTGTAATGTCAAAGGTAATTTATTTTCACATTTCTAATTGAGCATCCCCAGGGATGCAAATTACAACTACAATACCTTATTACAGTTTTCCAGCGAGAGTGCATCATTGCAGAATTCCTGCACTAAGAAAATAGATGGCCCTTTGAAAAATGGCAAAAGCCAAAATGTTTTTTTATTAAATTGCTCCCACTCACCTACATTGTACTACAAGGAGAACTTTTTTCTTATGTGGAAATGATTCTTTGCAACTCAATATTTTCAAGTAAAAACATTATTTCTCGATATATTGAAGTTACATCTCAGCTTTTTCTTTCCGACGAAGTCTGGCACTATCCAAGCTCGTTTAGCCTGCTTACAGGCTCTCAGGTTTTTTTGGAAATGTTAGTTTTCGGGTCAGGTTTGGGCCGAGCGAGGCCTTGTAGGCAGTGAAAGGATCATAAGACTGAAAGCCCTTCTATGTGAAGAGGTCTTGATTAAACCAACTGGTAAATGTAACCATATTATTATACTAATAAATTATTGTAGCTCCTTTTAATCTATTTGCCTCAAATAAGAATCTGGGTTAAAGCCTAATATCTATAACTTTAATATTTGCAGGAAATTGATGTCATTGATGCAGGATGATCATGACTTCGACATCACATCAAAGTGAAAAATATCCAAGGAAAAGATAGGTGATTGACATATCCAATTTATAAATCTGGTGAAAATGTTCTGCATGGTTCATTTATGCAAGCCATGTATTGTGCTGCTATAGTGTATGACAGAGTCATCGATTGAATGACTGTATAGATAATTAAAATGGAAATGTTGCTGCAGGTTCTTCTTTCTAAATCGAACAGTCAAACATTATTTGTCACTTCACTCGGTTTTCCTTGTTCATTTCGGGGAATTTATCACTTAACCCCTGACATATTCCCCTCCTTCTTTCCTAGTACTACTTACTAGTATTACTCCTAGTTCTACTTACTCTATATATACAGGGCTCGAAATTAAGAAAAAAAAGGAGGCGTAACTTTACGCCCAGTTTAACAATTTTAGGCGTAATTCTCCAAAATTTAGGCGTAATGTAATGTAAACTATTTTCCCGCGCGAAACAAGTTGTTTTGCATGACAAAAGGCTATGTTTTGCATGACAAAACCTATAGATAGGAGCTGTCAAACTTTGACATTTTACGGTTTAAAGTTCAGACTTCACACGCCAAACGTCGCCGCGTAATTAGTAAACTATGCGTTTCAAACTTGAAACAACAGACAAAAAAGTTTACACTAAACGCTTGCTTGCAAATGGTAGTATTTTTTTTCAAAAAATCAGATAGTTTTAGAGATTTGGAAATAAGACTTGTCTTCCGATAATTTTTACCTTTGTAAGAGGATCTAGGCGTAATTTTACGCCTAAGTGGAAAACGTTAGGCGTAAAACGAAAAAATCTAGGCGTATTTACGCCCGTATCGGGCGCAATTTCGAGCCCTGATATATACAGAGAAGTAATTTAGAACAATAGTCATGAAAAAATGGCATGTGTACAGAGTGGAACTTGATCCTTCAGTCACTTGGTTACTAGTCCTGTGTCCTGGCAAACAATGCTTCCTAATCATTTATGTAAAGAGATAATTATTAACTGCTTATTAACTGAGTGCAAGGTGTGTATGGAAAAATATCAGACCAAGGTATTTTCTGTATAGACCGTAACGTTAGACGTGGTCTCTACAGAAAAGACCGAGGTCTGATATTACTCTGCACAGACCGAGCAAGCAAGGTTAATAAGTGGTTTATTATATGACTCATTTACTTGTATTATTGATGATGTTGGTCACTTCCGGTTACCAGTATTTCCATTTTCGGAATTAGGAGCGCACATGCACCTTTTTCATTTTAGTTATCCGAAATGAAAGAGAAGAATGAAACAAAAGATTGTCGACTTTGATGGCTGTTATTTTGTTATTTCTGAAGTCAAGAATTAATACAGCTTCACTGAGGCTGTGTAGACACAGCCTCAGTCCACCTCTTCCATTCGAAGCGTATTGTGCTTCATTCTCCCACAGAGCCTCGGGGGTTGTCTTTTCGTTTGCGTGGTATTCTTTAGTTGCTCCAGACTAATTCACTGACTTCACCAACACTTTGTCCTGACTTTTGTGTTGCTCTTTATTTTTACTATATTGGCAAAACGTTTTGTCACTTTACTTCCGATCAGGGTAATAAAACTCACTCCGACAATGTTCGTCAACACTTATTCGTTCATGCCGAGAACTTATCTTTTGTTTTAGGTAGCTCAGAACTCTGTTTTTGTATCTTTTAACAGTCGGTTTTATTTGCCATGCTTTATTTTTGTGGATTAATGCTCGCTGTAGCTCATTTGAATTTTGTGCCGTTGAAAAGATGTGATTTTGATGAGAAACAGTAGGGGTTCTAAATTTGACCTGCGAGGAATGCCACAAAGAGTATTAGTGGTAGTACAGTGAACACCATTCATATCAACAAATAAGTCTTAACCATTCATGAGCACCTCTCCGTATCCACTTTCCAATACAAACGTACTATGATCTAAAGAGCACTACATTGGTGCCTCTAAAATTGTAGCATTATTATTTCTTACTTTTTAATCTCAGAACTCCCAAATGCAAAGTGGTCGGCCATTGAAGAATCGTTTGGAATGTCAAAGTTTGACATATGGGTTCGATTCCCATAAGGTTCATAAAGGCCTACTGACTTTCCTTTGGGAGACAAGCTGCGCTTAATTCCCACAAGGGCAATCCATGAAGATGAACGTCTTACTGTTCGATATCAAACAAAATAGGAAATAACCACCAAAAACTCTTCCCTTTTAATCACGGGACATAGCAATGAATGATGAGCGTGTTGCTATACTCGATATTAAGAGAAACAGAAAGTAACCACCAAAAACTGTTCCCTTTTAACCACGGGCCATAGCAATGTAAGGCAATCTATGAATGATGAGCGTGTTGCTATACTCGATATTAAGAGAAACAGAAAGTAACCACCAAAAACTGTTCCCTTTTAACCACGGGCCATAGCACTATAATACCACAAGGCAATCTATGAATGATGAGCGTGTTCTATGCTCGATATTAAGAGAAACAGAAAGTAACCACCAAAAACTGTTTCCTTTTAACCACGGGCCATAGCACTGTAATACCACAAGGCAATCTATGAATGATGAGCGTGTTACTATACTATACTCGATATTAAGAGAAACAGAAAGTAACCACCAAAAACTGTTCCCTTTTAACCACGGGCCATAGCACTGTAATACCACAAGGAAATCTATGAATGATGAGCGTGTTGCAATACTCGATATTAAGGAAAACAGAAAGTAACCACCAAAAACTGTTCCCTTTTAACCACGGGCCATAGCACTGTAATACCACAAGGAAATCTATGAATGATGAGCGTGTTGCTATACTCGATATTAAGGAAAACAGAAAGTAATCACCAAAAACTGTTCCCTTTTAACCACGGGCCATAGCACTGTAATACCACAAGGCAATCGATGAATGATGAGCGTGTTGCAATACTCGATATTAAGGAAAACTGAAAGTAACCACCAAAAACTGTTCCCTTTTAACCACGGGCCATAGCACTGTAATACCACAAGGCAATCTATGAATGATGAGCGTGTTGCTATACTCGATATTAAGAGAAACAGAAAGTAACCACAAAGAGTAAGAAGGCTTTCATTTGACATCATTTTCGATTCGATTTGGCTAAACTCTAAATTTCACAGTTTTTAACTTGATGATGTTACAAATAATGATGGGCGTGGTCGAGAGACATGTTAGGCATATTTTTCAACTCGTTTCATTGAGATCTTTCATGAGACATTAACGTCGTCCTCTTCTGATGAACTTTTCCAAAAAGTGACTTTTGCATCAAAACAGGTAAAAGTGCTGTTCTTTACTAACCATGTAATATATGGGAATTGAAGCTGAGATTAGGGTTAGTGTTAAGAATTCACAAAAGTGATCACAGCTAGACAAAACAGGTATCAGAATAATGTCCACGATGAGACGTGATCAAAAATGACCATGGTTGGTCAATTAACCACGCCCATCACGTGTTATGACGTCAACAATATAAAATAACCCCATTTTCAGATTAATCCGATCATGACAAGATTGATGTCACATGAAAGCCCATTCATACACCAATCTAACGTCGTTTACTATTTTTCGATATCATCAAGATATTGGAAGATATGAGTCTTTGAATCAGACAAGTATGATTTTGACACCACTATGGAAACAATTCAAAATTGAAACCAAATATGTTAACTTGGAGGCATGTTCAATGTAATGTTGTACTCAAGAGTAAGAAGGCTTTCGTTTGACATCATTTTCGATTCGATTGGCTAAACTCTAAATTTCAGAGTTTTTAACTTGATGACGTCACAAATAATGATGGGCGTGGTCGAGAGACACGTTAGGCATATTTTTCAACTCGTCTCATTGAGATCTTTCATGAGACATTAAAGTCGTCCTTTTCTGATGAACTTTTCCAAAAAGTGAATTTTGCATCAAAACAGGTAAAAGTGCTGTTCTTTACATATGGGACTTGAAGCTGAGTTTAGGGTTAGGGTTAAGAATTTACAAAAGTCGTCACAGCTAGACAAAACAGGTATCAGAAGAATGTCCACGATGAGACGTGATCAAAAATGACCATGGTTGGTCAATTAACCACGCCCATCACATGTTATGACGTCAACAATATCAAATAACACCATTTTCAGATTCATCTGATCATGACAAGATTGGTGTCACATGAAAGCCCATTCATACACCAATCTAACGTCGTTTACTATTTTTCGATATCACCAAGATATTGGAAGATATGAGTCTTTGAATCAGACAAGTATGATTTTGACACCACTATGGAAACAATTCAAAATTGAAACCAAATATGTTAACTTGGAGGCATCTTCAATGTAACGTTGTACTCAAGAGTAAGAAGGCTTTCATTTGACATCATTTTCGATTCGATTGGCTAAACTCTAAATTTCAGAGTTTTTAACTTGATGACGTCACAAATAATGAAGGGCGTGGTCGAGAGACACGTTAGACATATTTTTCAACTCGTCTC
Organism: Actinernus sp. WN-2022; assembly: GCA_030867875.1. NCBI lineage: Eukaryota > Metazoa > Cnidaria > Anthozoa > Actiniaria > Actinernidae > Actinernus > Actinernus sp. WN-2022. Next base: position 16,238,271 of record JAOWCC010000019.1, on the reverse strand, counting down.
ACTGAGATCTTTCATGAGACATTAAAGTCGTCCTTTTCTGATGAACTTTTCAAAAAAGTGACTTTTGCATAAAAACAGGTAAAAGTGATGTTCTTTACTAACAATGTAATATATGGGAATTGAAGCTGAGATTAGGGTTAGGGTTAAGAATTTACAAAAGTCATCACAGCTAGACAAAACAGGTATCAGAAGAATGTCCACGATGAGACCTGATCAAAAATGACCATGGTTGGTCAATTAACCACGTCCATCACGTGTTATGACGTCAATATGACGTCCTGTATGATGCAAGCGCAATGGAAGACAAGAAGGAAGCCTCCTATAAACAGTTCAATTCTGGCATTGCTTACCTCAAGGGCAAAAACTTCCCTTACTTCCTGTATGGAACTGTGTCATGGGAGCGGGAGCGCAAGTGCCATCTGGGAGAGATCCTTTCAGGCTTTCTGAAAGAAAATCAAATCCACAGATGCCTAGACTGTATTTGAGGAGATCAACAAGAGTGTGGTCATGGTTGTTGCCAGGAAAAGGCACTTGAGTTTGCTCTAAGAAGTGGGCTGATAGTTGAAGATAGCACTAACGGTCTGCACCTCTCCCTTGAACATTCGTTGCCAACAAAAGCATCAGTAGCAAAGTGTGCTGCAATCAAACGTCAAGGTACAGGCCTTCATGTTCCTCCTTCTAGTCAAAGGACACCAACAAAGAGGAGACATACTGGAGACATACATGCCTTTAAGTTAAAAAGGTTGAAATCCACATCCACTGCGTTTGATTGCCCTCGCCCGTCAAGTTCTGGCTCAGACAAATGCAATAACACTTCTGAATCCGTAACCAAATGTTCGCAGCTACCCCACTCGGACAAAGGCCGAAAACGACCACCACCTTCAATCTTAGATCCTTTCAGTCGCCTCCCCACGCGCGGTCTGGGACCTTTTCATCCATGGCAACAGCAGGTTCTTCAAAGAAACCTGGTAATTCCAGTAAAGCTCAAGATTTACCAATGTCAGAACTTAAGGAAAGGGTTCTAACTGAAATCGCAAGGTTGTCATCAGAAAATAACAAATTCACTAATCACCTTAAAAAGGTAGTTGATCTAATTAACAGCACAGTGGAAGGTGACAACGAAAACGAACATTTAAAGAGCAATTTACTATACATCTTGAACGTAATTGGTAAACATTCAAGTAAATCAACTTTGTCTGAGGTACGAACGTGCTACGCACTAATATCCAAAGTTGGTTACGTTATGCAACGCCAAGGCTTTTCCTCACAGTTTATGATGGTCAGCCATTTTCTGCAGAAGAGCTCGACGATGCTGCTGACAACCTATGGCTGAAACAACTGATAGAAGTCGTAGGCAATATTGCTTATCCACTAGAAGCTCTTCGTTCTTTGAATGGCGACTACAGTATAATGGTGCTGGAACAGGTTGCACGCACAAAGGAATATTCTTTCAAGCGTGTTGATCATCATCTCATCCCACTCTTGAGGCCTGACATGGAAGATGCTGAAACAATTCACTGTTATCATTATATTTGCGATGACCTCTTCAAGGGTACCTGCACACAAATCAAAGCGCCTTCTCATTAGGACTGAACAGTATCATTACGTTTCTCTTCTCTTTGTACAAAATGGGGCTGTACTATTTGACAGCAAAAACCAAAGTCCGCACTACCTTAACATCAATGATTGCATTGAACTCCTTTTGAGTTCTTCTATAAAAATAGCGGCGAGCAATCAATTTATTGCTAGACACAGCATAAGCTAAGCTATATTTTAATGTTTTATCTGTTCAATCAACTCACAATGTTAGGGATAATTTTCTACTGTTTTAATTATTACTCTTACACAGCATTTTTATAGCATTTCGCCTTGTTTTAGCTTTTTAGTACCCTAGTTCTTCTGTACAAATGACTCTCGCTCATAATGACTATAGCTTACTATAAAATATATTATAAATAATGTATGTTTATTAGAATTTTAACAATAGAATAATTTAATACCATAGTAGTTTTTTAACGTAGTTAGATAATTAGTTTATAGTTAGATAATTGAACTTTTTACACACGACCCCACAAGCGGCAAGGCTGAAATACTATCGTGTTTAAATAAAAAATATTGATTGATTGATTAATTGAGCATTCAGAGCAACTTTAGTCGCTTTTTCTGTGTTTTCGCTGTTTTTACTTTCTATCAAACATGCCAAGTCATATATAGAGGTACCTAATCGGCTAACTCTGTTGCCACCCAATTCAGATCATGTCAGTGATGTAGACACACATTACTCTGGAGAATTGACTCTTTGAAAATTAATTTTATTCAGATAGGCATGACTGCATTATGATTAGAATGAAAAAAGAATAATTCCCCAGAGTAGCAGTAGATTCCTTGTGGTATTACAGTGCTATGGCCCGTGGTTAAAAGGGAACAGTTTTTGGTGGTTACTTTCTGTTTTCCTTAATATCGAGTATTGGACATTGCAACTAAGGAGGCTACAGCTGTTGAAAGAGTGCTCCTGGCTTGTAAGGATAAATTGACTAACGCTTGGGTAGATGCGTGGGTGGACAACCAGGCGGTGATCCAAGCGTGGAACGAGTGTACGACTCAACAATGCTCTGAAGAACCTCTTCTACACTACGTCACAGCTGAACATATCGTTACACCTCTACTATGTTCCTTCGAAGGACAACCCAGCCGACAAGCCATCTCGTAGAGTGTCTCCTAATAATGATAGCAAGTTGACAGACAAGATGTGGCAGATTATACGCTAGAATATTCTACTATAGCCTGTTGGAAAGTTGGTGTGTAATCAGAATACCTATTCACAACGCTCGTAATGATATGTATGGTGGAATTTTAGTTAAAATTTTAAATGACTGATGCTAATTAATATACATTTGCACGTGGGTTCCGCAATATCCTCATTATAAATACTGCTTGCGAGTAGCGTCCTTGCGTTCTTGCTCAGTTAAACCCAGCGGTGTGAGGAAACGAAACGCAATTGGGCATTTCAGTTGAGAATGGATGAAAAAAGAGTGGGGGAATGGGGGTGGTAGTTCCTTCTCGTGGTTAAAAGGGAACAGTTTATGGTGGTTACTTTCTGTTTCTCTTAATATCGAGTATAGTAACACGCTCATCATTCATATATTGCCTTGTGGTATTACAGTGCTATGGCTCGTGGTTAAAAGGGAACAGTTTTTGGTGGTTACTTTCTGTTTCTCTTAATATCGAGTATAGTAACACGCTCATCATTCACCGATTGCCTTGTGGTATTACAGTGCTATGGCCCGTGGTTAAAAGGGAACAGTGTTTGGTGGTTACTTTCTGTTTCTCTTAATATCGAGTATAGCAACACGCTCATCATTCATAGATTGCTTTGTGGTATTACAGTGCTATGGCCCGTGGTTAAAAGTGAACAGTTTTTGGTGGTTACTTTCTGTTTCTCTTAATATCGAGTATAGCAACACGCTCATCATTCATAGATTGCCTTGTGCATGGTATTACAGTGCTATGACCCGTGGTTAAAAGGGAACAGTTTTTTGTGGTTACTTTCTGTTTCTCTTAATATCGAGTATAGCAACACGCTCATCATTCATAGATTGCCTTGTGGTATTACAGTGCTATGACCCGTGGTTAAAAGGGAACAGTTTTTGGTGGTTACTTTCTGTTTCTCTTAATATCGAGTATAGCAACACGCTCATCATTCATAGATTGCCTTGTGGTATTACAGTGCTATGGCCCGTGGTTAAAAGACAACAGTTTTTGGTGGTTACTTTCTGTTTCTCTTAATATCGAGTATAGCAACACGCTCATCATTCATAGATTGCATTGTGGTATTACAGTGCTATGGCCCGTGGTTAAAAGGGAACAGTTTTTGGTGGTTACTTTCTGTTTCTCTTAATATCGAGTATAGTATAGTAACACGCTCATCATTCACACATTGCCTTGTGGTATTACAGTGCTATGGCCCGTGGTTAAAAGGAAACAGTTTTTGGTGGTTACTTTCTGTTTTCCTTAATATCGAGTATTGCAACACGCTCATCATTCATAGATTTCCTTGTGGTATTACAGTGCTATGGCCCGTGGTTAAAAGGGAACAGTTTTTGGTGGTTACTTTCTGTTTCTCTTAATATCGAGTATAGCAACACGCTCATCATTCATAGATTGCATTGTGGTATTACAGTGCTATGGCCCGTGGTTAAAAGGGAATAGTTTACGCTCATCATTCATAGATTGCCTTGTGGTATTACAGTGCTATGGCCCGTGGTTAAAAGACAACAGTTTTTGGTGGTTACTTTCTGTTTCTCTTAATATCGAGTATATAGCAACACGCTCATCATTCATAGATTGCCTTGTGGTATTACAGTGTTATGGGCCGTGGTTAAAAGTGAACAGTTTTGGGTGGTTACTTTCTGTTTCTCTTAATATCGAGTATAGCAACACGCTCATCATTCATAGATTGCCTTGTGCATGGTATTACAGTGCTATGACCCGTGGTTAAAAGGGAACAGTTTGTGGTATAGCAACACGCTCATCATTCAAAGATTTCCTTGTGGTATTACAGTGCTATGGCCCGTGGTTAAAAGGGAACAGTTTTTGGTGGTTACTTTCTGTTTTCCTTAATATGGAATATAGTAACACGCTCATCATTCATAGATTGCCTTATGATATTACAGTGCTATGGCCCGTGGTTCAAAGGGAACAGTTTTTGGTATAGCAACACGCTCATCATTCAAAGATTGCCTTGTGGTATTACATTGCTATGGCCCGTGGTTAAAAGGAAACAGTTTTTGGTGGTTACTTTCTGTTTCTCTTAATATCGAGTATAGCAACACGCTCATCATTCATAGATTGCCTTGTGGTATTACAGTGCTATGGCCCGTGGTTATAAAAACGGAACAGTTTTTGGTGGTTACTTTCTGTTTCTCTTAATATCGAGTATAGCAACATGCTCATCATTCATAGATTGCCTTGTGGTATTAAGCGCAGCTTTTCTCCCAAAGGACAGTCAGCAGGCCTTTATGAACCTTATGGGAATCGAACCCATATGTCAAACTTTGACATTCCAAACGATTCTTCAATGGCCGACCACTTTGCATTTAAAATGAAAAAGGTGCATGTGGGCATGCGCGCTCCTAATTCCGGAAATGGCAACACTGGTAACCGGAAGTGACCAACAATATAAATAATACAAGTAAATGAGTCATATAATAAACCACTTATTGCTTGCTCGATCTGTACAGAGAAATATCAGACCTTGGTCTTTTCTGTAGAGACCTCCCCTAACGGCTTTGTCTGTACAGAAAATACCTCAGTCTGATATTTCTTCATACAGACCTTGCGCTCAGTTAATAAGCAGTTAATAATGATCTCTTTTCATAAATGATTAGGAAACATTGTTTGCTTGCTTTATTGTTGCATTACATTACTGCTTATCATTCCCCCCCTGTTGTTTCAACCAACAAAGCTTATTAGGATTAAGCTAGGACACAGGACTAGTAACCAATTGACTGAAGGATCAAGTTTCACACACATGCCATTTTTTTATGTTCTAAATTACTTCTCCATATATATAGAGTAAGTAGAACTAGGAGTAATACTAGTAAGTAGTACTAGGAAAGTAAAAGGGGAATATGTTGTGAGATTCCCTCTGCCTTTGGAATTGGGCAGGAGTTAAGTGATATATTCCCCCGAAATGAACAAGGAAAACCGAGTGAACCTATTAAGTGTTCTTATATGGTATTTTATTTCAACTGGACCTAGTGAAGAAATGACAAACAAGTAAATTTCGAGTTCACAAGTTACCGACCACTTACCGACCACTTACCGACCACTTACCGACACAGTTTTACCGACCACTTACCAACCACTTACCGACCACTTTTTTTCGGTGCAGATTGTTCACTTTAGCCCAAATGTTTGACTGTTCGATTTAGAAAGAAGAACCTGCAGCAACATTTCTATTTTAATTATCTATACAGTCATTCAATCGATGACTCCGTCATACACTGCTTGTCCCCACCGTGGGGAATTTGAAGGATAAAAAGATTAATACCCAGGGATTGGCCCGGGGAGAGGATGGGAATTGCTGGAATTGACTATAAACCTCCAGCTTTATTATGAAGAAATATCTTACGTTTTCTGATCTGCCGTCAGACTCAGAGGAATCCTGGTTTGGATAAGGAATCCTGGTTTGGATAATTGATCAATTTCATTTCAGCCAGGCTGGGGGGGGGGAGGGAGGGTGGCAGTGGGGGATCGGGAATTGGTCATGAGTCAAAATAATTATTGCAAATTTTATAATAGATTTGCACTAGTTCCAATGCCCCATGGGGCGGGGGCGGGGGGGGGGGAGGGGAATTTGCAATGCTCTGATTCAAAAATGTCAAATGCCCTACAAATATAAATGCAGGGGGGCAAGTTTGTTATTGATAGAGCACTTGGAGACAGGTTTGGGATTGATAGAGCCATTACTGCATACATGCAATCAATTCCAGCAATAATGGGGATCATATGGGATTATGGATGTGCCCGAGGATAGGTCATTTTCTTTACTTCTTTGGCTCTAGTGTGGAGTGTGGGGCATTTGAACAACTTGCTTGTCCCCACCGTGGGGAATTTGAAGGATAAAAAGATTAATACCCAGGGATTGGCCCGGGGAGAGGATGGGAATTGCTGGAATTGACTATAAACCTCCAGCTTTATTATGAAGAAATATCTTACGTTTTCTGATCTGCCGTCAGACTCAGAGGAATCCTGGTTTGGATAAGGAATCCTGGTTTGGATAATTTATCAATTTCATTTCAGCCAGGCTGTTCCAAACCAGGATTCCTCTGAGTCTGACGCAGTGACGGCAGATCAGAAAACGTATCTAAACTTCGATAAATGTTCTAGTAAAAATACTAACAAATATTATTCAAAAAAAACCATAAAGTACATGTACAAGTAGTGGGAATATCAGTATACCTCCTAGCCTCCTTTGCAGCCGCTGGGAAGGGACCGACACTAAGAGTAAGAGCGGCTGCAAAGAAGGCTCCATCTTGGGTACATGTAGGTATGTACTTCGTGCAGGCACGAATATAGGACGCTGCCATTCATATGAGCATGCGCAGTTGGTGGTTACTTTTCGTGGTTAGAAGCAGATTCTGTCGCACAGCATACCTCCAATATGAGGTATGCTGTGCGACAGAATCTGCTTCGATCTAACCACGAAAAGTAACCACCAACTGCGCATGCTCATATGAATGGCAGCGTCCTATATTCGTGCCTGCACGAAGTACATACCTACATGTACCCAAGATGGCGGAGCACTTGATGCAGGCTCAGCGAGGAGATAGTACGGTGGCCCTGAAGGGCCATGTGGAAAGCGCGATACTTTTTTCCGATCTAGGCTTTCGCAGCGACTTTCGCAGCGACTTTCGCAGCGACTTTCGCAGCGACTTTCGCAGCGACTTTCGCAGCGACTTTCGCAGCGACTTTTGCCCACTATTATCGCGGGCTCAAATTAAGGAAACCAAAGTCCTAAAAACCTAAGACCTTAACTGTTTGGGGCTTACTGTACTTTGCGAAACTGTATTTTGTATATTTAGTCAATTAGGATATTTAGAGCTGAGCGAACTGGAGAACAGATTATAAATGAATCGAGAAAACTGAACCGAGGAAATCGAACCAACAATCGCTGGACTTGAGAGGACTCTACCCTGAGTATTCGAATGAAAACGTTGGAAAAGGACACCGAATTGAGCCAGACTAAGAAAACTAATACCAATAGACTAAGAAAACTAATACCAATTGAGGCAAAATTGCAAATTTACAAATCTGCAGTCTTGCCACATTTGACTTACTGTGGCCTTGTTTGGCACTTCTGCAGAGCGAGTGATCAGAAAAAACTGGAACGAGTAAACGAGAGAGGACTAAGAGCAGTATTCTGTGACTGGAACTCGACATACGATGAACTTCTAAAGCGAGCTAAGATGACGAGCCTTTACAACAAACGCTTGCAGGATATAGCAATTTTTATGTATAAGACTAAGTACAATCTGCAACCTAAAAACATTATGGAACTTTTTAAATCATCACCATCATCTTACAACCTTAGAAATTCAGACTTTTATATTCCAAGTTTTAAAACTGTAAAATATGGAAAGCATGCACTTAGGTACTTTGGCCCTTGTTTGTGGTCCAAGCTTCCCTTACCAAAATAGCATATACTTAAAGTATACATTAAACAGATGTAAAGTATACTGCAATAGTAGGGTTCAAGTATACTTAAAGTATACTTAAAATATACTTTAAGTATACTGCTGTGGTATACTTTTAGTATACTTGTAGTATACTAAAAGTAGGCATAATTTTGGACTCAGGAATGCTACTTAGAATGTACTGCATGAAAGTATACTTTAAGCATACTGTACTTTTAGTATACTTGTTGTATACTAAAAGTAGGCATAATTTTGGACTCAGGAATGCTACTTAGAATGTACTGCATGAGAGTATACTTTAGGTATACTGTACTTTTAGTATACTTGTTGTATACTAAAAGTAGGCATAATTTTGGACTCAGGAATGCTACTTAGAATGTACTGCATGAAAGTATACTTTAAGTATACTTTAAGTATACTGCAAGTATACTAAAAAACACCATAATTTAGGACTCCGGAATGCTACCACGTACATGAATATTGCATGAAAAACTACTGTCCAGGGGAATCTTATGTGAAAAAAGTGTTTCCTTTATTCTTTGACCGGATATATTTCTTGATAATCCTTCCTGAAAGGAAAGTAACACAAAGACAAACATTATACAGTGTATAAACTCTTATTTTACGAAAGAAATACGATTCAAATCGGAACTAACAGTGATCGTTGCATATTAATTCCGATCAAACGTAGTACGTGTCACTCTGACCTGAGCGCTTGGGATTACGTCTTAATTTAATGTCCCAGCTGGTTAACTTTATGTTTTGAAACAATACTTCAAGTAGCTAACAGTTTAGTTTCATCCATTTTCAATCATATGATTTAAGTTCAGATCTATTGGATTCCAACAATAAGAAAATCCATTCAACCAAGCCTAGCTTTGGATGTCGACAATGTCAATGTGACAAGTCCGACAAGTCAGCAATAAAACTCTGAAAAGTACCAACATTTAGGCAATATTTTGACACATAACATACACCAAGAAACGAATCAGCAGCAGGGGTGTATTTCTTACCTTTTCCTGGTTTACAGAATGCTTCGTTTTTCTGCTTTTTATAGATAAACTCAGACACACACTGTAGAACTGTCCACCATTATTCTTTCGAAGGGAAGGATTGAAAAGCGCGCGAAAACATTAGCATAGAAACGAGGCAATAGATGAGGCATGCTGGGAAATCCTCACGAGCAACAGGCAAGATGGCGGACTATACGGAGCTTGATTGAAAACATCTGAAACATATTGTTGGCCAACTATTTTTACTGTCAAATCTGTCGTCAAAAGACTATAGGCTCATTTAAATCTCTCATTGAAGACTACTCCAAATAAATCGGTCCAAGGTGCCTCCATTACATGCTAACTGAAACCGTGTGACAGTGGCAGTGGATAGCGTGGATTCAGGATAATTTTGGTTGACCAGCGTACACCATCTACGGGAAAATCTAGCGGTGATTAATTAAACAAATTTATGTAGGTAACTACAGTTTTGAGTGGGGAAATTCGCGGATTTAATTATCGGACAGCTGGACTAAGCTAAAGCTTATAGTGTTTATACTTTCACCGCTTACCTGATTATGTGTCTGGTATTTTAAATTAATTATTTATTATTTTCAGGGGTGGTTGCAGTAGTGTTTGATTAATTTTTCAAAATGTTTATTATGTAAATTCAACCAGGAACTACAACAGACTTTCAGAACTAAATCCTAAGCCCAGTTGACAACACTACAACAAGAAACCTGACGGTTGCACACGGTCAATCTGATATATATGTAACCGACTCTATTCATGTAGGTAATGATTGAAATATCATTATTATGAAGAAATGTACATTGCACATAATTATTAAATGCGGTATACAGTTTTTGTACTACAGCAACAAGCAGTATAAATCCAGTATACTTTATTTGTATGCAAGTTGGAGAGTTATCTTGCTAAAAGTATGCAGTACAGTTGCAGTACACGCAGTATAATTCTAGTATACTTCATTTGTACTGCAAGTTGGAAGGGTCGTCTTGCAGTAGGTAGTATAATTCTAGTATACTTTAATTGTACTGCAAGTTGGAAGGGTTGTCTTGCAGTATATTTGCAGTATACTTTTAGTGTACTGCAAAGTTGCAGTATACTTCTAGTATACTTCATTTGTACTGCAAGTTGGAAGGATTGTCTTGCAGTATATTTGCAGTATACTTTTAGTGTACTGCAGATTAACAAAGTACAAAAATAATATACTTTTAGTATACTTAAAGTATACTTAGTACACCTTGATTTTGGTAAGGGTTAGCTCGAAAGAGAGAAACTTACCAACGCTACAAAGTTTCAAAAGTAATATTAGAAAAAGAGATCTAACTAGTCTGGCAGCCAGCGACTCTTGCAAGAATTGTTTTCTTTGCAATAGCAAAAATAATTACATGTTTACATAATGAGGGTGGGAAAGTGCGAGTGATCAGTGATAAGATAGTTATTTCAATCATTGACTGTAAATAGAGTATTTATAGATAACCTTGACAAATTTTAAACTTAGTTTTACATATTTATATATATACACATATGGGAGGTAATTAGCCCTTGCAGGAACCATTGTGTTATTTTAATCATTTTATCTCAAACTATCATTATGTAAGATTTTATTCTGTTTAACACTAAATCGTGCTATACTATGCTGATCGTATTATATTTCTTACTCATATATTTGTAAATGTTAATAGCGTTCCTAGATATATATTAGGTGTATTTTAACTAGTGTCCCCGATTAGTAGACTACTTGTGGTCAGCTATAAGATTGACACGTTAATAAAGTTATTATTATTATTATTATAAGTTGAACTGAGATAAGTGAACCGAGTACACATAATTGAGTAACTGAACCGAATAAACTGAACTGAGTGCATGAATAGAAGAAATAGAACTGGAAACCGAAGCAAAACGCCTAATGGAGCAGCTTGTGGACACAAAGAAATGGAGAAAACTGAACTGAGTAATTAGAACCGAAACCGAAACCGAACAGAATATGGCTTACGGACATGAATCGAATACACAGAACTGAGGTTTAAAACTGCTTTTCGGATTGGAAAAACAATTTGTCGAACAGGAAATGACATGAACAAACTAGGAGAACAAAGAAGAATTTTATTGAATCGGAAAAAGAATGACAGAACAAGAAAAACGAGCGAACTGAACTCATATATATAGAGGAAATTATAAAATTGACCGTACCCCTGTGGAAACATCAACAAAGGGTGACTTCATTGGAAAGGCGATTCTCGCTGGAAAATCAATAAAATGAACTGGAAACAACGGGAAAGAGATTAAATGGTCAAGAAGAAAATAATTAAGATGGGGAAAAAAGGAAAAAATCACTTATCTCATTTCAATTTGGCTCAATTCGGTGTCCTTTTCCAACATTTTCATTCGAATACTCAAGGTAGAGTCCTCTCAAGTCCAGCGATTGTTGGATTCGGTTTCCTCGGTTCAGTTTTCTCGATTCATTGATAATCTGTTCTCCAGTTCGCTCAGTTCTAAATCCCCTAATTAGCTAAATATACAAAATACAGTTTCGAAAAGTACAGTAAGCCCCAAACAGTTAAGGTCTTAGGTTTTTAGGACTTTGGTTTCCTTAATTTGAGCCCGCGATAATAGCGGGCAAAGGTCGCTGCGAAAGTCGCTGCGAAAGTCGCTGCGAAAGTCGCTGCGAAAGTCGCTGCGAAAGTCGCTGCGAAAGTCGCTGCGAAAGTCGCTGCGAAAGTCGCTGCGAAAGTCGCTGCGAAAGTCGCTGCGAAAGCCTAGATCGGAAAAAAGTATCGCGCTTTCCACATGGCCCTTCAGGGCCACCGTACTCAGCGAGGAGATAGCCTTCTTTGCAGCCGCTCTTACTCTTAGTGTCGGTCCCTTCCCAGCGGCTGCAAAGGAGGCTAGGAGGTATACTGATATTCCCACTACTTGTACATGTACTTTATGGTTTTTATTGAATAATATTTGTTAGTATTTTTACTAGAACATTTATCGAAGTTTAGATTATCAATTTAATTTCAGCCAGGCTGTTCCAAACCAGGATTCCTCTGAGTCTGACGGCAGATCAGAAAACGTAAGATATTTCTTCATAATAAAGCTGGAGGTTTATAGTCAATTCCAGCAATTCCCATCCTCTCCCCGGGCCAATCCCTGGGTATTAATCTTTTTATCCTTCAAATTCCCCACGGTGGGGACAAGCAAGTTGTTCAAATGCCCCACACTCCACACTAGGGCCAAAGAAGTAAAGAAAATGCCCCATCCTCGGGCACATCCATAATCCCATATGATCCCCATTATTGCTGGAATTGATTGCATTTGACATTTTTTGAATCAGAACATTGCAAATGCCCCCCCCCCCCCCCCTCCCCAAATGGGTCATTGGAACGAGTGCAAATCTATTATAAAATTTGCAATTTTGACTCTCATGACCAATTCCCCATCCCCCCCCCCCAAAAAAAACCCTTTATTTTTGCTGTAAAATGTCCCACCATCAGGGCTAGGTTGTTCGAAGCAAGGTTAACTTTAATCCTAGGTTAACGCTAAATCTGTAATATTATTGTAATCTGTACAGTTTAATCCTGTGTTAGCGATTTAACCCCAGGTTTAACCTTGCTTTGAACAACCAGGCCCAGGAAAACAACAACAACTTTTTATTATCTACTCGTACAAAGATGTACATTGGACTAAATATTGCTAATAACAATCAAGTAAAAAATAGTTGTGATAATATCATACTAGCAACTTCAACGCATTATACTTTGGCTATTGGCTGATTGTGTTAGATTGTATGCAAAACCAGTCATATATGAGCTTTGCTGCAATTCTTGAGATTCTACTTGGGGGATTTATGGTCATAAGAAATCAATTGTTATCTGTTATATGGTGTGCACTTAGATTCAACGGTTGCTCTAAAGAGCTCATAAATTATTTTCTTATGTCTGCATATGTTGAGCAGTTTGATATAAAGTGCAATTCATCTTCTACTTCCTTAAAACAAGTGAGGCAGATTCTGTCTCCAGGTTTTACATAAGGCCTGGCATATCTGCCTTTTTCACTCGTGGATGCATGCATGTGCAGAACCAGTTATTGGGTTTAGGTGGATGCAAGATAATTTATTCATTGTTTTTTTCTGTGGATCGACGACTCGCGAAATGACGTCTGATTTTCCAAAGATATATTGACAGACTTTTATGGTATGCATCCAAATTTGGTCATGCTGGAAAAGATGTATTGACGATGCCCTTCTAAAACCAGACACTTCAAACCTGGACAGACATGGTAGTGGGTCCCTATCATGCACCTAGTGGTGATGATGTAACGATGGTGACATCGGTCACATGATTTTAAGTACATGCCTATATCTCCCTCTTTTCCAATGCCAGACAGTTCAAACTTGGACAGCCATGGTATTGGGTTCCCACAAATCACTTAATGGCGACCACATAATGATGACATCATCGGTCACATGATTTTAAGTACATGCCCATATCTGCCCACTTTAGAATATCCATTCTAAAGTGTGAGCCCATTTCTCTACAAAGTTTATATAGTCCGCTTTGAGTGCAGTTTTGCTAAGCTCCTCTCTGGCTAATTTCAGGTTCCCACTAGTACTGAAGGTTAATCCAAGAAATAAAATGTATACTTTATTCATTTTCTTCCTGCCATAATTATTAAAATCCATTACCTTAGACTCACCAGGACAGGGGGGAGATGGGCATTAGACATACACAATTAACATATTTTAAGAGTCATTTGGCATTATAGTCATAGAACATAGAACAGTTAGATTTTTTGCTAGCCTGTCACTAGTCAGATATCAAGACTGGTTTCCTCCTCCCATATATATGTATCTATAATATTTATGGTACAAAATAATAGACTAAATAGGTAGAATTTTCTGTGTGTGTTTTTTATTTCTCCGACCTAGTAATTTAATTCAGCCGTGTAAACTGGCTCCCTGGCATTTTTAGCTTTCTAGTTATTTCAGGGTGCCAGTACCCTTTAAATATTCCAATTTCTTTTTTTTCTAAATACTATATGTAAGTAATAGGGTAAATAAAGTTGTTGTTGTTGTTAAAATCCAGTGTAATGTCAAAAGTAATTTATTTTCACATTTCTAATTGAGCATCCCCAGGGATGCAAATTACAACTACAATACCTTATTACAGTTTTCCAGCCAGAGTGCATCATTGCAGAATTCCCGCACTAAGAAAATAGATGGCCCTTTGAAAAATGGCAAAAGCCAAAATGTTTTTTTATTAAATTATTGCTCCCACTCACCTACATTGTACTACAAGGATAACTTTTTTCTTATGTGGAAATGATTCTTTGCAACTCAATATTTTCAAGTAAAAACATTATTTCTCGATATATTGAAGTTACATCTCAGCTTTTTCTTTCCGAGGAAGTCTGGCACTATCCAGGCTCGTTTAGCCTGCTTACAGGCTCGCAGGGTTTTTCGGAAATGTTAGTTTTCGGGTCGGGTTTGGGTTACCTGTGGGCCGAGCGAGGCCTTGAAGGCAGTGAAAGGATCATCAGACTGAAAGCCCTTCTATGTGAAGAGGTCTTGATTACACCAACTGGTAAATGTAACCATATTATTATACTAATAAATTATTGTAGCTCCTTTTAATCTATTTGCCTCAAATAAGAATCTGGGTTAAAGCCTAATATCTATAACTTTAATATTTGCAGGAAATTGACATCATTGATGCAGGATGGATCATGACTTCGACATCACATCAAAGTGAAAAATATCCAAGGAAAAGATAGGTGATTGACATATCCAATTTATAAATCTGGTGAAAATGTTCTGCATGGTTCATTTATGCAAGCCATGTATTGTGCTGCTACAGTGTATGACAGAGTCATCGATTGAATGACTGTATAGATAATTAAAATGGAAATGTTGCTGCAGGTTCTTCTTTCTAAATCGAAAAGTCAAACATTATTTGTCACTTCACTCGGTTTTCCTTGTTCATTTCGGGGAATTTATCACTTAACCCCTGACATATTCCCCTCCTTCTTTCCTAGTACTACTTACTAGTATTACTCCTAGTTCTACTTACTCTATATATATACAGAGAAGTAATTTAGAACAATAGTCATGAAAAAATGGCATGTGTACGGAGTGGAACTTGATCCTTCAGTCACTTGGTTACTAGTCCTGTGTCCTGGCAAACAATGCTTCCTAATCATTTATGTAAAGAGATAATTATTAACTGCTTATTAACTGAGTGCAAGGTCTGTATGGAAAAATATCAGACCAAGGTATTTTCTGTACAGACCGTAACGTTAGACGTGGTCTCTACAGAAAAGACCGAGGTCTGATATTACTCTGCACAGACCGAGCAAGCAAGGTTAATAAGTGGTTTATTATATGACTCATTTACTTGTATTATTGATGATGTTGGTCACTTCCGGTTACCAGTATTTCCATTTTCGGAATTAGGAGCGTGCGTGCGCACATGCACCTTTTTCATTTTAGTTATGCGAAATGAAAGAGAAGAATGAAACAAAAGATTGTCGACTTTGATGGCTGTTATTTTGTTATTTCTCAAGTCAAGAATTAATACAGCTTCACTGAGGCTGTGTAGACACAGCCTCAGTCCACCTCTTCCATTTGAAGCGTATTGTGCTTCATTCTCCCACAGAGCCTCGGGGGTTGTCTTTTCGTTTGCGTGGTATTCTGTAGTTGCTCCAGACTAATTCACTGACTTCACCAACTCTTTGTCCTGACTTTCGTGTTGCTCTTTATTTTTACTATATTGGCAAAACGTTTTGTCGCTTTACTTCCAATCAGGGTAATAAAACTCACTCCGACAATGTTCGTCATCACTTATTCGTTCATGCCGAGAACTTATCTTTTGTTTTAGGTAGCTCAGAACTCTGTTTTTGTATCTTTTAACAGTCGGTTTTATTTGCCATGCTTTATTTTTGTGGATTAATGCTAGCTGTAGCTCATTTGAATTTTGTGCCGTCGAAAAGATGTGATTTTGATGAGAAAAAGTAGGGGTTCTAAATTTGACCTGCGAGGAATGCCACAGAGAGTATTAGTGGTAGTACAGTGAACACCATTCATATCAACAAATAAGTCTTAAACCATTCATGAGCACCTCTCCCTATCCACTTTCCAATACAAACGTACTATGATCTAAAGAGCACTACATTGGTACCTCTAAAATTGTAGCATTATTATTTCTTACTTTTTAATCTCAGAACTCCCAAATGCAAAGTGGTCGGCCATTGAAGAATCGTTTGGAATGTCAAAGTTTGACATAATGGGTTCGATTCCCATAAGGTTCATAAAGGCCTGCTGACTTTCCTTTGGGAGACAAGCTGCACTTAATTCCCACAAGGCAATCCATGAAGATGAATGTCTTACTGTTCGATATCAAACAAAATGGGAAATAACCACCAAAAACTCTTCCCTTTTAATCACGGGACATAGCAATGAATGATGAGCGTGTTGCTATACTCGATATTAAGAGAAACAGAAAGTAACCACCAAAAACTGTTCCCTTTTAACCACGGGCCATAGCACTGTAATACCACAAGGCAATCTATGAATGATGAGCGTGTTGCTATACTCGATATTAAGAGAAACAGAAAGTAACCACCAAAAACTGTTCCCTTTTAACCACGAGCCATAGCACTGTAATACCACAAGGCAATCTATGAATGATGAGCGTGTTACTATACTCGATATTAAGAGAACCAGAAAGTAATCACCAAAAAACTGTTCCCTTTTAACCACGAGCCATAGCACTGTAATACCATGCACAAGGCAATCTATGAATGATGAGCGTGTTGCTATACTCGATATTAAGATCTATGAATGATGAGCGTGTTACTATACTCGATATTAAGGAAAACAGAAAGTAACCACCAAAAACTGTTCCCTTTTAATCACGGGCCATAGCACTGTAATACCACAAGGCAATCTATGAATAATGAGCGTGTTGCTATACTCGATATTAAGGAAAACACAAAGTAACCACCAAAAACTGCTCCCTTTTAACCACGGGTCATAGCACTGTAATACCACAATGCATCTATGAATGATGAGCGTGTTACTATACTCGTTATTAGGGAAAACAGAAAGTAACCACCAACAACTGTTCCCTTTTAACCACGGGTCATAGCACTGTAATACCATGCACAAGGCAATCTATGAATGATGAGCGTGTTGCTATACATGAGACATTAAAGTCGTCCTTTTCTGATGAACTTTTCCAAAAAGTGAATTTTGCATCAAAACAGGTAAAAGTGCTGTTCTTTACTAACAATGTAATATATGGGAATTGAAGCTGAGATTAGGGTTAGGGTTAAGAATTCACAAAAGTGATCACAGTTAGACAAAACAGGTATCAGAAGAATGTCCACGATGAGACGTGATCAAAAATGACCATGGTTGGTCAATTAACCACGCCCATCACGTGTTATGACGTCAACAATATCAAATAACACCATTTTTAGATTCATCTGATCATGACAAGATTGATGTCACATGAAAGCCCATTCATACACCAATCTAACATCGTTGACTATTTTTCGATATCACCAAGATATTGGAAGATGTGAGTCTTTGAAACAGACATATGTGATTTTGACACCACTTTGGAAACAATGCAAAATTGAAACCAAATATGTTAACTTGGAGGCATGTTCAATGTAACGTTCTACTCAAGAGTAAGAAGGCTTTCATTTGACATCATTTTCGATTCGATTGGCTAAACTCTAAATTTCACAGTTTTTAACTTGATGACGTCACAAATAATGATGGGCGTGGTCGAGAGACACGTTAGGCATATTTTTTCAACTCGTCTCATTGAGATCTTTCATGAGACATTAAAGTCGTCCTTTTCTGATGAACTTTTCCAAAAAGTGAATTTTGCATCAAAACAGGTAAAAGTGCTGTTCTTTACATATGGGACTTGAAGCTGAGTTTAGGGTTAGGGTTAAGAATTTACAAAAGTCGTCACAGCTAGACAAAACAGGTATCAGAAGAATGTCCACGATGAGACGTGATCAAAAATGACCATGGTTGGTCAATTAACCACGCCCATCACGTGTTATGACGTCAACAATATCAAATAACACCATTTTTAGATTCATCTGATCATGACAAGATTGATGTCACATGAAAGCCCATTCATACACCAATCTAACGTCGTTGACTATTTTTCGATATCACCAAGATATTGGAAGATGTGAGTCTTTGAAACAGACATATGTGATTTTGACACCACTTTGGAAACAATGCAAAATTGAAACCAAATATGTTAACTTGGAGGTATGTTCAATGTAACGTCGTACTCAAGAGTAAGAAGGCTTTCATTTGACATCATTTTCGATTCGATCGGCTAAACTCTAAATTTCACAGTTTTTTACTTGATGACGTCACAAATAATGATGGGCGTAGTCGAGAGACACGTTAGACATATTTTTCAACTCGTCTCACTGAGATCTTTCATGAGACATTAAAGTCGTCCTTTTCTGATGAACTTTTCAAAAAAGTGACTTTTGCATCAAAACAGATAAAAGTGCTGTTCTTTACTAACAATGTAATATATGGGAATTGAAGCTGAGATTAGGGTTAGGGTTAAGAATTTACAAAAAGTCATCACAGCTAGACAAAACAGGTATCAGAAGAATGTCCACGATGAGACGTGATCAAAAATGACCATGGTTGGTCAATTAACCACGTCCAACACGTGTTATGACGTCAATATGACGTCCTGTATGATGCAAGCGCAATGGAAGACAAGAAGGAAGCCTCCTATAAAGAGTTCAATTCTGGCATTGCTTACCTCAAGGGCAAAAACTTCCCTTACTTCCTGTATGGAACTGTGTCATGGGAGCGGGAGCGCAAGTGCCATCTGGGAGAGATCCTTTCAAGCTTTCTGAAAGAAAATCAAATCCACAGATGCCTAGACTGTATTTCAGGAGATCAACAAGAGTGTGGTCATGGTTGTTGCCAGGAAAAGGCACTTGAGTTTGCTCTAAGAAGTGGGCTGATAGTTGAAGATAGCACTAACGGTCTGCACCTCT